>ML777882.1:100919-121105 GCA_009831015.1 Picea engelmannii
AAGTGGACCCAACCCTAAAATAAGGAAAGTGGGCCAAGTGACCTAGAAGATGTTTTTAAGGAAGCTACTTGGAGAGTATAAATAAGAGGCAAGGCTCTCTCATTTGAATAACACTTGAGAATATTGAATATCTATATGTGTATAAGGTAACCAAGGATATATCAACTGTAATTCTGAGCAAAGGTGAAGAAAACAAGACCGAAATGCAAGGAAGGATAAATTGTTTTGATGGTTCTTTCTAAGGTATGTTATTTAGAGGTCATCTCACCATTTTCACTATAAATTTTTTTCTATAATGATTCAGACCGTGAAATTTCTATGCAAGTGAGAAAAAATATCCAAGTATATATGGTAAACAATTCAGCTTGTGGGTCATTTTATTTTGGGAGTTACACTCCATGGAAAATAGGGTTTGTGGCCAGTCTTGAAACTAGTCAAAATCAGGTGTTTCGGGTAAAAACGTCATAACTTCTTCATAAAAGATCCAAATTAAGTGAGACCAAATGTGTTGGTTAGGGTACATTCTGTAGTATGTTTTTTAATAGTTTTAGATCAATTCATCAAACATTTTTTGCGGGGAACACTCTACAAGGTCTCTCTCTAGAATAAGCCAGAATTCAGCAAGGTATACCTTTTTTGCTATAACTCCTTTTCTGAGGGGTTCCAAGTAGTGAAAATTGGAGGAATTGCATAAAACACACTGAAGAACATTGTATATAAGTTTCATATCTTTATACAATACAGGTTCAAAGTTATTATTACTTTAAGTTATGGTTGTTGACTAATCCAAAACTAGGCATGTAAGACTAAAGAAAAGTTTGATGAAAATGCTAGTCTCTTGTTTTTAAAGTTAAGGAAGGTTTGAAGGAACGTGCTCATATACACTAGGTATATTATAGATCTACAAATAAGATTTGTATGATGAAATTGATGAGGGCTTTTGGATGAGGTACATGTTGAGTACATGGTTGAGACAGTAGTTGATGAGTTCACACATACATGAGGTGTATAGTTGATGATGTTGGTACATATTGATGAGTCATAGTTGATGAGTAGTTGACACATGATTGGTACATATTGATGAGTCATAGTTGATGAGTAGTTGACACATGATTGGTACATACTTGGTACGTGGTTGGATGCACTTTTTTATGGTACAGGTTGATTACACATTGGTGCATGGTTGATGCACTTGTTTATGGTACAGGTTGATTACAGGTCGAGGTATAGGTTGATGCATGGTTCAGATTTTTTGGTACAGGTTTACAATGGTATATCTCATAGTGATAGTGTGACAGTGGTTCCATCATTCTATTTCTACTTTAGGGTGGCAGGACGAGGCAAGGACAGGTGGTTGTAGCCACCTTCCGGTTGTAGCTGGATAACATTGGGGGTTGTAGCCTCCTTCTGGTTGTAGCTAGAGAATTGGGGAGTTGGAGCTTCCCTTAGGTTGTAGCCTGAGAAACTAGGGGGTTGGAGCCTCCTTCCAGTTGCAGCTAGAAAAAAAAGGAAGTTGGTGCTTCCAATGAATGTAATTCTTCAAGACATATAAGAAAAAACATTCCATGGTTTTCTCCCGATTTGGGTCATGGATGATTTTAGGGGCTAAATTTCGCTCATGGGATAATTTTCCATGGTTTTTACAAAAACGAGATTCCCTGTTTTAAAAATGATTCACCCAAATTCTATAGGATAAAATTATTTTACGTTAAAATCGCCAAAATTTTATAAAAACTATATAAAATCCTTAGAAATTTGAATATTTTTACAAAAATATTGCCAAACATTTATAGTTGGCATATGAAGGATTAGTAATATTCGCCAAGGTTCATACATTTTAAAATAAATTTCCATCCTTAAAATCATCCCTGATTTGGGTTTCCACGTAAAACACTCGTGTACTGTGTATGTGTGTGATTGTTTATTTCTTAATTCTCATTATTGGATAATAATTCTACATTGATATAAAATTTGAAGAAAAAGGATTATAATTACGCTATTACTGATTCATCCCCCCTCTCAGTGATCCAACACTTGTTGCCAAAAATCAAAAGTAATATGTTGTGGTAACTGTGAAGGCAACAATTGGGAATGATTCTCAATTTTGTAAATGGGGTCCATATCAAAACCAAATATATCCAATTTATGTCTTCCAACATGTATGAACTCATCAATATCAACTATGTCAGTATCAGTATCATAACATGGAGGATTAAAAAAATTCAAAGGCTCACCCATATCCTCCTCTTTTCCCAAATAATAAAGTAGAAAATCATCAAAATCTTGGAGGGGAGGGTAACTTAACTTTTCTTCTTGTGCAGGAGATCTGAGGACTTGGGTGTCTTCAACATGTGTCATTGTTTCATCCTCGTGAACTTCCACTTCATCTTCAATTGTATAATAAGGAAGATCTACTTCTTTCGGGGAATCCATTCCTCCTTCACTCTCTGAATCATGGGACAAGGTATCATCAAAATCCTTAAAAGGAAAGCAACTAACCTCATCATTTTGTTTTTGTGCAGGTGGAAAAGGCTCATGTATGGATTCATAAGAGGGAGGAGAACAGGTTGATATTTCATCATTTTTCTCATATTTCAGCTCCCCAACTTTGTCTTCAACAATCCTATGTTGATTTATGGTTTGTTCCCCTTCTTCTTGGAAATCAACAATGAAGTTCGCAAGGGTAACCAAACTTTCCCTACTAAGAGTACTTGAGGTAAAGAGGTATCTTATCTTGGATAAGGATATGTTTTGATCAATTCTTGTAGCCACGTTGTGAGCTTGATAGAGTGTCGTTGGGGCCCTTTTACTTAGGGGAAAACCCAGATGCACCAAAAGTGCATGGATATAGAGGTGGACAATGTAATTGTATTTTGGACAATGGCCTTTGGGAATCTGATATAGTGCATGTTCAAAGCTATTCCAGAAGTCTCAGAGAGTTTCATTCTGAGTTTGCTTTATATCTTCGAGTTCCTTTTGTAATTATGAGATGTCTTCTAACTGAATACCCCATTTTTTGAGAAATGTCTCTTCCAATTGTTCCATAGTTGTGATCCTAGCATCGGGGAGATTGTCATACCATTTTCTAGCATTCCCGTGAAGAGTGGCGGAGAAAATTTTAATCACCACATCTTCGACATCATCACTAACAGGATGGAGTTGAAAGTAAGAAAATAAATCATCCATATGATGGTAAACTCTTTCCCCATCACTACCGGTGAATTTAGGGAGCCACCTCTCATACTTCAGGGACAATTTTCGAGGGTATCCTAAGATGTTACTCATGTCCAAAGGCTTTTAGTTTCTTGGATCCCATTGAGAATTCATATTTGGCTTCGTCATTAGTGGAGTTGCCAAATAATTTTCTTGAAATTATCAAAGAAATAAGGGAATCACCCTAAGTGGAGTCACGAGGTAATCTTATAAGATGAAGGCTCTTGAGGAAAGGCTTACCTAAAAAGTGTCATCTTTAGTAGAATTTACTCAGTGGTCCCCGACAACGATGCCAAAATGTTATCGCACAGTTTGTATTTAAGGTAAAATATGGATGAAAGGAGGGAAAACTAGTGTAACTGAGACTATCCCACCACTGTCACCTCAATGGGATAGCTCTTTCTATTTAGGGAGGTAAGGCCGAAGAGAGACATCCCCGGTGACTTGGAGTTTTGAGAAGGAAGAGGATTAAAAGGATTAAGTGATAATTTTCCCCTCACAAGTCACCATCTATCAGAAAGTATGACTTGATAGCCAATAAATACAAGTAATAACCAAAAGTGTACCTACCCGAGAACAAAGCAACAAAGAAACTATGCATATGCAAGATCACTTGCTTGATTAATACTTCATATAATTATGGAATTCTGATATAAAGCAATTGAAAATGATATAGATGAAGTAAATCAATGATGTAAAATAACAATGATTAGATATATCACTTCACCATAAAGGCTAAATCCACTTCACAATTATCAATGGCAATCAATGTAAAAATATAAATGCTAGAAGCAATGCTTTAGCCAATCATTCAATATCATTAAATACAAACAAATGCTTCAATGCATAAGTATAACAGTAGTGGATTATAACAATAATAGAGTTAGTAATTGTTAGTCTAAAATATAGGGTTAGTAAGATTTAAAGGTTGTTCAAAGTTTAGATGTGTGTGTGAGCAAGGTGCTGAACACATGAAGTCTTAGATCAATGCGTTATAATGGAAAATGGAGTCAAAGATAGCTACAAATGTTGAAGGGCTAAATTATAATGAAAATACCAAAGAAAATAGGGTTAAATGTTGAGGTGTTGCTAAGGCAAGGCCTCAACAATGAAACCCTATGGGAGAAAGGCTCCCTAAGGTGTAGAAATCCTAGGCCTTAGTGCTTTATCCTCCTTGTTTAGCTTATTAACAAGATGAAATTGGCTATCTTGAGTAAGAATTTATAGGGATAAAGAAAAGAGAGTTAGAATATGAAGTGTTGCTAAGGCAAGGCTTCATAAAAAAAAACCTAGGGGAAAATGGCTCACCAAGGTGTAGAAACCGTAGGCCTTGATGCATTTTCCTCCTTCTTAGCTCAATAAAAAGGAAAAAATGGCTAGCTGGAAGAGTAGAGTGTTTCTATGGCAAGGCTCTATCTTACTTCAGCAACTAAAAATAGATCTTAATTTCCTAGGGACATGAAACAAGGACCTTAGCATGTGCTTGTCACCTAGTGTTTTAATTCAACAAATCTTAATAACAAGCTATACGTAAATAGTACCATAACCATTCAATAAAGAAGTGTTGCAGAAATTCACTTACATAAACCATGCATTCAAGTAGCCAAACCCTAGTTGTAAACCTCCCACCAAGAATAAATGCCAAAATAGTCCAAAAATAGTCTCCTTCAACAAGTGCGCATCAATTTTCAGCCAAAAACCCTAAATGAGGGTGTAAATTTTAGACATCACTAATGTGTGAGTGAAAGATTATGAAAATATGAGAGTGAAAACCCCCAATATATACCATACCAATGACCTCAATTAAATTTTAGGTCATCAAAAGGTCGACAAGGCGAAAGTACATAACAGTATTGTTTTTACATTAAATGTCTTAAATTAAACCCTAATAAATCAAAAGTGAGACATCATCCCCTTTCAAGGGTGGCGTTATCACTTTTTAGAGAAGCATAGGCCTCCTGGAGAAAAACGTTAGGCCTCCTTGGGTCTCTCCAAGTTGCCACACATGCCACACTGCCATAACTCTCTCCCCAAGACGTCCACAATGCTGGATGACATCATGGGCATGATGGGTGATGTCATGGGTGTTTCGAGGCCAACGTTCCCATGAAGAGAGCACAACCCCCCTAGGTAAGGCTCTGCCAAGGTTCCCCTGTGCAACGTCCTCCTCTTCTCTGGTGCAAAATCCTATGTCCTGTCTCTGCCCCCTGATGGGGTCTCAACATCCATCGTATGGGCTCTTCAGGCCCATGTAGGTCCGAACTGATCGTCTCCCCATGTGTGCCTATCCAATATCATACCCATCCATCGGGCATGATCTTGCACATCAATAGATATTCCCTCCATGGGCTCATAAGTCACAAGGATCATAGAAATGTCAATCACATCTAATCATCAATATTATTAAACATGTGCATAAAACCCCTTTTACCCAGTCAAGTGCTCAAAGACATTATACAAATATACAATGCAAGTTTGGATGAAGTGATAGGGCATCCTATTGGGCTAGTGCCCACTAGAAAAGGGATGTTTCCAGAAGATATTAAATCCAAGTCATGTAAATGATTGAGGTGGATAAGGGATGTCCTGTCAAGGGGTGCAGTGAAAGCAGGGAAATGAAAGGATTACCTATGGGTGCATTTGTAGAAGGTGAGCTCCACCTGTCCTATATGAAAATGTTTCCAAGCCCATTCATGCTTTCTATTCTTTATTCTTAATTTATTTTTCTTCAAGAAGCTTATTCGGGGACACTGCCCTAGTGTGGTGACCAGTGGTGGAAATATTACACACAATCAATTTCACAGAGATGAGAAGGTTGGCTCGTGATGAGACCTCCTTTATCTTGGCCATGCAACCAAGAACCACTACCCTGGAGTGGTAACGAGCTTCTAGTAGTGTCATACCGCTAGGTTCCCATGGACCTAATAGGCTAGCTCGTGATGAGACTCCCTATCCTTTGAATAGGTCGTGTTTTATTATTTTTATGGGTCCCTCTTTTTTGTTGCTAAGAAGCCTTTTACTTCTTTCTCAGGGATCCCTGGGTAAAGCATCTCAAGGTTTTAATTTTAGGCTTTTATCTTTTTCTAGTTGCTTTTAACTTCTGGGCCTTTATCTCCTTCTTCCCACAAGGCAAGGTGCAACCCTTAAATGATTGGCCAACCCAATGCACAAATCAATGTAATGGGATGAATGAGTGGGATATAATATGGAAAGTGGTAAGTATGATGGGACCAGACGATGACTTTTCAGAAATCCCCCCAGTGGAAACTAAAAACCTATGGGCACAAGCTTACTAAGGCATCCTGTCATTCTCCCCAGACATGGTCAAGTGGATAAGTGTAAGATCCAAGCATTTTTTAGAAACAAAAGGAATTAAATGCACATATTCAAAGGTTTTGAGGATCAGAGTGACACATACCATGATACCTAGACTCATTACCTCATGGAGCAAGAACCATCTCCGATACAGGACCAAGCCGAAGGTGATCAATGTTGTTGTTGCTGACAAAGTGGAGGCACTGAAAGGAAGAAAATATGGGCCCTCCTGGACCATGCTCAAGTCGATCTGGCTCTCGGTACTCCATTTCTAGGACCTGTGGGCCTCGAGACATAATATCCTTAGTTATCCCTAAAAGTGGGGGATAACAAGGCCTCTAAGGAATAAGGCCCCTGCCTTATTGTGATCCCCTTAGAATCATTGTGAGAGACTATCACAGTCTTACCTCATGACATCGTGGGTCTTCTCAAGAAAGGTAATTGTTAACCTATATTTCGAGCCGCAATGGGAGTGCTAGTAGGTTGTGGAAGGGCTTCTTCCACACCTCCACTGCAATGTCTCTGGTTGTCTTGCCTGACCCCTCTACTCCAAATGTGAGTTTGGTCAGCCAGTTATCGTCAGCCTACATCCATCAACGAATCATGTCAGCAATAATAATAAATCATCATAACATATAATCTTATGTACATACGTCACATCAACAACATTCAAACCCCAAACAACCCACTCCCTGACTCGAGCTGGAATCCAAGGGGTTTTATCGATGCCTCTCCATCCTCAATGTCCAAATTCATTCACACTTAGGAGAACCCAGTCAATAGAACCTGTCTATATAAATACAACAAAATAACATATCATCAAATCCATAATATCTCATAATCATTATCAAAACAACCAATAGTATAATAACCCGGATCACTAGCATGCAAGTGTCCTCAAATAATACATTCCCTCAATGCGTGAAAGAGAAGGATGTTACATACATCCCCTCTTGGTTTAAACTTTGTCCCAACGTTTCACAGTATATAAGTTCCAAAATAAAGTGTATCATGGTATCATAAGTATATCTATCAAACATAAATGGAAACTATTGGTGCATATCATATGCGTCCTCCCAGGTCGTTGAGTGTGGACTATAGTTGTCCCACTGGACCTTGACCTGATCTACTGTTCAACACCATAGTTGTCGAATGCGATGGTCCAACATACAGATTGGCTCCACCGTGAGTGCACCCTCATTAGATACCTGCAAGGAACTCATGTCAATAACATGTGTAGGATCACTAATATAATGTCTCAAAACAGAAACATGAAAAACATCATGCATATGCCTCAAAGAATCAGGAAAGTCTAGTCGATAGGCCACAGGCCCCTTCCTTTACACGATCTCGAAAGGTCCCACAAACCTAGGGGAGAGTTTAGTACCCTTTCCAAATTTGATCAAACTCTTATGTGATTTCACCTGCAAGAAGACTCCATCGCCAACTTCGTAACTATGGTCAACACGATGCGCATTGCCATAATTTTTTTGTCGATCATGCACATCCTTGATCCTTTGTCTTATTGTGTGCATTTTATCTTCCATTTCTTGGATTGCTTCTGGTCCTACCAGGACCCTATCCTCAAGCCGATCCCAACTCATGGGTGTCTGACACGGTCTCCTGTAAAGAAACTCAAAAGGTGCCATCTTAATGGTTCTTTGATAATTGTTGTTACATGCAAATTATATCAGTGGCATTTTATCTTCCATTTATTGGATTGCTTCTGGTCCTACCAGGACCCTATCCTCAAGCCGATCCCAACTCATGGGTGTCTGACACGGTCTCCTGTAAAGAAACTCAAAAGGTGCCATCTTAATGGTTCTTTGATAACTGTTGTTACATGCAAATTATATCAGTGGCAAGAATTCACCCCAATTCTTTTTTTGGTCCATAACGTACATACGCAACATGTCCTCCAAGATTTGGTTTGTTCGTCCAGTCTTCCCGTTTGTCTTCGGGTGATACGCGGTACTAAAGTTAAGTTGGGTTCCCAAGCCCTCTTGGAATCTAGTCCAAAATCATCCATTAAAAATCAATCCTCGATCGGATATAATCCCCTTCGGCATACCATACAGCCTCACAATATCACTAATGAAAACTCTAGCTATGTCGGGTGCTTGATACATCATACACACAAGAATAAAATGAGAACTCTTTGTTAGAGTGTCGAATACCACAAAAATTGAGTCATGTCTCCTTTCCATCAGTGGAAACCCTACAATAAAATCCATCGAAATGACCTCCCATTTCGATTCCATAATAGTGTGTAGCTATAGTAATCCTGGTGGATGTCTATATTCAACCTTCACCTGCTGATAGTCTAGACATCTTGCCATAAAGTTGACTATGTCTTCCTTCATTCCTCCAGAAGAATAAGGGTTTTAGGTCTTCCCTCATCTTCGTGACTCCTGGGTAAGACATGTACACTACTCTGTGAGCCTCAAACTCCTCAACTCATCATTGGGAGGTATGAAAATTTGACTTTTAAATCTCAATAATTCGTCGTTGTACATAGTAAATCCTTCAAATTTTCCTACCATCATTGTGTTTTGTCTGATAAAATCCTTGACCTCTTTGTACCAATCATCGTCCCACTATAAATTTATAATATTTTCATGTAGATTCATCTAAAGCGGCATCACCGATAAGATGCGTGGTCTCCAAATCAATGCATCTGCCACTTTGTTCACTATCCCTTTTATGTAAGTAATCTTGAAATCGTACTCGCTAAGCAATTTCGACCAACGTCGTTGTCGCACGTTCAAGTTGCTTTGTGTAAATATCTATTGTAGTCCATAGTGGTTCATTTTTAGTTTGAATTTTCTTCCAATCAGGTAATGTCTCCAAACTCTCAAGGCATAAACAATGGCTAACTACTCCAAATCATGCGTCGCATAGTTCTCCTCATGCCTTCTCAACTTTCTCGAGATGTAACCGATCACTCAATCATATTTCATCAAGACTCAACCTAAGCCTTCTTTGGATGTTTCAATGCATGCCAAGAAGTATGCATCCATGTCAGGTACCTTTAGTATCATTGTTGTTGTCAACAACTCCTTGAGCCTTCGAAATGCTTTCGCGCATTTCTCGGTCCAAACAAATTTATTGTTTTTCTTCTTCAATTCCGTAATCGGATTTGCTATCTTTGAAAAACCCTCGAAAAAATATCGATAGTATCCCTCTAAACCCATGAAGCTAGGCACTTCGTGGAAATTCTTCGACGCATGCCATTCAATAATAGCCTCGACCTTTGCTGGATCCACAACGATACCTTCGCCGGACATGACATGCGCTAAGTAGTGAATCTTCAATTGGTAAAACGATCATTTGGAAAACTTCCCATACAATTTGATCTCTCGTAGAAACTGTAGTACCAAGCGTAAGTTCTTGTCATTCTCCTCCATCATCCAAGAGTAAATCAAACTATCGTCAATGAATACTAGGACGAACTTGTCCAAGTAGTCACATAACACCCCTTTCATCAAACTCATAAATACCCCTGGGTCATTCATCAGTCCAAACGGTAAAACAATAAACTCATAATGTCGAAACCTCATCTTAAAGACGGTCTTAGGGACTTCATCCTCCTTGATCTGTCACTGGTGATACTCTGATCTCAATTCAATTTTATAAAACACCATCGCCCCTTTCATATGATCAAATAGATCATCAATCCTTGGCAACGGATACCGATTCTTTATCGTTTCCTTGTTCAATTAATGGTAGTCCATGCAGAGTCTCCACGACCCATCCTTCTTTCGTATGAAAATAACAGACACACCCCATAGTGACACACTTTGACGTATAAGTCCTAGGTCCAGCAACTCCATCAGTTGCATTCTCAGCTCTTGTATTTCTGAGGTTGACATACGGTAAGGTGTTCTTGCAATCGATTTAGTTCCTGGTTTTAGGTTGATGGTAAATTCCAACTCCCTCTACGGCGACATCCCAGGTTACTCCTCAGGGAATACATCCGCAAACTCTCTCACCACCAGAAGGTGTTCTAAGCCTTCTTCTACTCCCTTCTCGTTTAATGCAAGGGTCACATAAATCTTACATCCCTTGTGCATGCTCTTCCGTAGTTGCAAGGAAGAGATGAACTTGAGGGAAAATCCCTAGTTCTCAACTACGATCACGTGTCTATGTCCCTTATCATCGACCAATCTCAACCGTTTTGTCTTACAGTTGAGTATCGCCTCATGCGATTCCAACCAGTCCATACCGATCATGACGTCATAAGATCCTAATATTGTGACGTATAGGTTGGCCCTAGTGAAAAACTCTCCCAGGTTAAGGCTACAACCCATAACCTTCCCTCCAAACTTTTGTTTGTCTCTCGAAGCCATTTCTACAAAGCTAAACTCATCCTGTTTGACTTAGTTTACCTTAATTATTTTTAGCGCTTCCCCATAAATGAAACTATATTTAGAACTTGGATCAATCAAAATACTAAGGGTATGGTCAGCGACGGTAACTGACTTCTCGAGCATAGTCGACTGGTGCTCTGCCTGGTGGTTTTTCACCATTGCATGAATTTGATGGGCCTTTCCTAAATATCCCACGATAGTGGGTTCGAATGATGAAGATGCTCTAGTCCTCTCCACTGGGCAGTGGCGCTGGTAATGTGGCTCCCCACATGTCCAACACCCCTTCTTTGGTCGAGTACTCCTGGTACCTAAAGTAGAAGCTGATGGTGCACTAGCCTGGAATCTTGTTCTATTCTGATGAACATGCTTAAACTGTTGTTGTTATAGTCGACGCTACTACTAGGGATGTCTTCCTCGGTAAGGAGTTCGCGGATGAGGCATTGGTCACTGTGGTGTAGTGGAAGTGGATCCTCTTTGGAATCCATGATATCTTGGTGAATGTCTAGCTCATGTCTGATGTTGTTGTGCACTATATGACACCTGCGTCGTTGGTCTCGTTGTAGTCCTACTCTTACCCCCGCTGATAAGATCCTCCTCTACTATGAGGGCCTTTTGGACAATGTCATGCAAGGTTTGAGGCATCATAATCCTAACCTTTTCATGAATGCTTCCATTAAGGCCAAACATGAACTTCTTGACCATAAGTTTCTCAGTATTCCAGTGAAGAGCATACTGAAGCAGCTCCATAAAATAGGCCTCGTACTCGGGCACCATACGGCTGCCCTATGGAAAGGTGTTGAAATCATTGCGCTGACGCTCAATGAATTCCTCTAATAGATACCTCTCTTAGAACCATTGCCTTAACAGTTCCCATGACATGTCTTCGACAACCATGTTCAATTGCGACAGAAGTGTCTTCCACCATAGAAGAGTGCTCCCCTTCAGTTGAAATACCACCATGTGGACCTTCAAGTTGGAGGTATATTTGTGAAGCACAAAGCAAATTGACATATTCTCCAACCATGCCTCGATGACTACACCATCTAGGGTACAAAATAACTTGGGAAATTTGACCTTATCTTCACAGTGAATGCTACCAGTATTGACCAGAGCATGCGGTGGACCCTCATTGGGTGTCAGTGGCCTGGCCTCATCTCTATCCAAATAGTTGATCAGTGCCTCAATCATCTACTGAAAAGGCCTCATCATCCCAACCACATCACCCACAGCTATATGTTCCTTCCCAAAAATATGTTCATCTCCATGGGGGTTAGACCCCTCAGACATGGATGCTACTGGAGGCGTCACGTCTCCTCCTCTAGCACCTGATTGTCTGCCTCCGCGATTTCCTATAACCATGATTACCTAAATGAATAAAAATTAGTTTAATTAGTAACATTTGATCAAATATCTAATCAACGAAAGTTGTAGTGATGCCAAGTCATAGGTCGAACCGGATCTAATACCATATGTAACGACCCCCATCATTACGACCACATGTGACGCAAGCAAGTGCAATTTATTTTATTTTTTGTTTTAAGCAATAAGGAAATCAACGAAAACAATTAATCAACACAACTTGATGACGAACACAACTTACACCTTCAGGAAACAAACAAAAACGACCCAACATACTAGCACATCATGCAAATGGAAGAAACAAGCGATAATCAATAGACAGATAAAAATGGTTACCCGCTCGACACAAGAAAGACAATTCCTACAAGATAAAGGAAAACATCAATAGCCTGACTCATCGGCTTCGACGACCAGTAACTAGAAACCTCTATGGTGCACGAAACCCAATGCATTAAGGCGTTACAGATCCAAGTACCTAAAATCAATTACAACAAACAATATTCCCACATCAGGAAGCACAAGAATCCATCCAGGTTATCATTCACACATATCCATTAGGGTGCGCAATGATCCCCTCCTTAGGAATCATGTCGTCACAAGGCGATGGGCGTGACAGTAACAATGGCTCAACATAACATATCTAGAACAATAACCCCAGAAAAATCCAATGCGCTAGGAGACCAAATTAACTGTTAGAAATACAAGAAGACTATATCCAAGCGCCCAATCGACAAGTCAACAAGACGCAAGGTAAATTCATTCAGTATATAAATTGCGCAACCCAATGAAGAATTCGTGTTTTCTTATGAGGCACTTTTTCAAGGAAGTCTCCCAACTGTAAAACAAAATTTGTTTGAAGATTATCTAAAAAATCATGTGCATGGATATTCTATTTTAATTATCTATATAATAGAATATTATTTGAAGCTAGCTTAATCATAGTGATATAAGGAATTTGTACTTACATTTTGTTAAGATGAATAATGTCTCTCATCATAAACACATAAATTAATATATTAATAACATGAAAACAAAGGTTTTTCTTTTGGATTAACGAAAGAACTTCCACATCATCTTATCGGTCAGTTAAATAGTTGTCCAGAAATAAAATTGTTGTCAAACCTATACAAGATCATTGTCTGTCATTCATATCATTGTCTATTAATTATGTCTTTGCCTATTAATATTCATTGTCAATCAATCAAGATTATTGTCCATTAATAAATCTATGTCTAACAATGATATCACTATCCCATAATAATATTTATGTCCATTAATATTCGTTGTAAAAAACAATCAATATCGTTGTCCATTAATGAATCTATGTCTGACAATGATATAATTGTTCAATAATAATACACTATCTTAAATCTATACAATCATAAAAACATTGTCCATAATCAATATTTAACCAATAGAATTGCTTCCTAGCAATGGCATTGATGTCCAACACAATTCGTTGTCTAATTAGATTTAAAAAAAAAATTAAAACTCTACAAAATTTAATCTCTGCCAGGAAATCGCTGTGTAATTATATTTAGAATGGAATTTTAAACTCTTCCAAAATTAAGTCTCTACCAACAAATTCACTTTGTTAAATACATTCAAATGGAAATTAAGACTCTACGAAATTAAATCTGTACCATCAATATCATTGTGTAATTTCATTTAGAATGGAATTTAAACTCTACAATTTAATCTCTGCCAACAATTCATTGTGTTAAATACATTTCAAATGGAAATTAAGAACTCTACGAAATTAATCTATGCCATCAATATCTTTGTCTAATAATTCACAGTGGTAAGTAGTAGGTATTGTGGTAAAATCGCAGTGGTAGGTAAGGAATTCATGGTAAAATCATAGTGGTAAGTAAGAGTATCTTGGTAAAATTGCAGTGGTAAAAATTATAACTAAAATCACAGTGGTAAAATAAATCACTATTCATGCCAATACAATCGAATGCCATTCAATGCAATCAAATCACAGTGGTAAAGGATGGGTGAATTCACTGTGTGAATGGCTATATAAATCCGCTGTGTGAAATGGCTATATAAATTTGTTGTGTGAATGCCTATATAAATTCGTTGTGTGAAATCGAAATGGCTATATAAATTCATTGTCCAAACACAAGCTTGTTGAATATATGATACTATTGTCTAATAAATATAATATCATTGTGTAAAAACAGTAAGATCTGTGACTAAGGAACAATAAAATCCAAACCAAAATGTTCTATAAAAACCAGGTGAAAGGGCAGTGTAAAACACCAAGAAAAACATGGTGTGGAGGCTGTCTATAAAATGAGAATCGCATAGTAAAATTTTGGGGAGGATGCAGATATTTGCATAAAGGAAATGCAGAGATCAGAGGTCAATCATTCATAGATGAATCAATCAAAACACAGACATACTTATTCATAAGAAGGTGCAAGGATTAGAGATTAATAATAAGAGAAAAATGCAGAGATAAGTAAGGGATAGATAGTTGGGGGATAATTTATCCTTCACTTATTATCCATGCACAAGAAAGCAGGGCATTTAAATATCAATATTTAACATCGGAGTGAAGACAGTCGATTAGGCTCCTGGCTGACTACTCACGCACAGACTAATAACTTAAAGATAAGGGACAAAAGATAAAAAGACAAATTTTCTTCATATTAAATCAACAAAAACAAATGCAGAGAAGTCACTGCAATTAGAGTTTGGGTTCGCCATGTGTTAGCGTTAGAATTCACTCCTGGATTGCTTGCAGGAGCAGATCCTGACACCCATCAGTTGAATGCCACGATTTTTTTAAAAGGGGTGATCAAATGGAAGCAAACTCGGAACAGTCGTCTCAACTTAGAAACTAGGCCAGGCATGCATGGGTAAGTGAGGTCTTAGATAAACTCCAAACAGTGAGTCGTAATAAGGGTGAGTAGGGGGAAGACTTGCATGAGAAAATTGCGAAGTTCTATCATAAACATCAGGTTTGTAATAGACTGGAGAAGAAATCATTTGAACGCAAGATCCTCTTACATTCAAACATGGCAGACCAGAGAATACAATAATGTCACAACAAATCCTTTATCATAACACAACTGCAACAATCCATGCGAATTATGCGATCATGGACTCTCTGACACAAAATGAAAACATAGATGGAAAGAAGGAGAACTGTTTGTCATAAAACAAGAAATCTCAAACACAGATACACAACCCAGAGAACTAGAATGTTTGCTGAAACTTTACAGTCGGGAGCTTAGCTCTACCATCGATCCTTTACAAAATGGAAAAAATGCCTACATATAGCCAAAAACAAAACAACAGCAGCAGAAATGAGAAGCTGCATTAAAAACTTTGCGTCTGCATGTCTTCTGACAGTTTGTGCATGCAGACTTTGGATGATCGTGCTCTTATGACATACGCAATGGGACTCCTGACTGTCCTGCAGTGGTTTGACAGACGCAATCTCTGTTAGGAAGGACTATTAGTCTACTTGTACGCTTGGTCCTTTAGTGGCCTTCTATTTATGGAAGAAGACGACGTTCAACCACCTTCATGGCAATAATAATTGCTTCGTTGGGATTGGGAACGGCCTCGGTCAACCCTGCCCTTCTGCGACATGGAAGACCCCTTTGCGTTGCCACCTGGATTGGCTGAGCGATATGGTGAATAGACGTGGTGGCCAGCGCAAAATATGGGGTGCACAACGAGAGTAGTGGCGCCAAGGCTATGAGGGCGAGGCCTGAAGAGATGAGGGGGCGAGAGAGGCTACAGGGGAGACACATGGAAAAAGGAGATAAGCGGAGGAAGCAGGAGAGTAGACGTGAGGGATACATTCAGTGGGAGGCTGACGTGGAATGAACAGGACATGTGGTAGGTGGTGAGTGGATGATGAGACAGGGGAAGGGCTCACACTGGCTAAACATAGAGCAACTGAAAAGGATGGGATCGCGTGAGCGCCATTGATCTGGGCGCTCTGATCTTGGCCGTCGGAAAGCTACGCGCCCAATTTCGGACCCCCCCCTCCACTTAAAGGTAGAAAGGCAGGGGGGGTCTGGAATTGCCTTTATCATCATTGATCCGGGTGCTCCGATCGGGGCCGTTGAAGAGATGCGCTCCCGATTCCGGACCCCCCCCTCCGCTTAAAGGTAGAAAGGTGGGGGGGGTTCGGAATTTCATATATGTCGTTGATTTGGGCACGTGGATGCATGCCGTCCAGATCCGTTCATTGTTTACCACGGGCACATTTACATCCAAACTTAGGACAAGTGGGTTTTTAACCCATTCTTTTGCATTCTAACCCCCCTTACAAGAAATATCGTTAACATTTGGCTCCATGGGGGATAGAGTCATCCCTGTGATACTCTAAGAACGTTTTGCAGATCCAGTGCCTTGTTGTTGGGCTATGGAGTCATGTTGAAAACATCCTGCTGTTGAAAATACAGGTCGAAAAATAAAAGTAACAAAATAAAGCTACATGCTCAAAGGAGCTTATTTATACACAATCCTAAACTATCAAAATATTTTACATGGGCTAGGTGAAAGAGAACTTCCAACATAGCCATCCAAGTAGCTTCCTGGATAGAAACTCCTTCCTTCTGTCAATGATCATGAGCAGATGGTGTAACCGTGACAGCAGAACGGTTACACTCTTCAACTTCTCCTTACAGGCTAAATTTGATATCAAACAGGGCGGCTCCAAGGCATAAGAGACATGCCACTCCATGTATTCGCCGACAGGGTCATAGAGTGAGCGGCGAATTTCAGAAAATTGGCGACGAGCAACCTCCTCTACTACACAGTTGTTCACATGTGGCTGAATAACTCTGATAAGCACAGGTTGGTGGTGGACAGTTGACGTAGGCTCGTTGTTCTCGGGTGGTGGTTGCTCGATGACTAGCTCTGGACAGGAAATACTCTGCTCCCCTGGTTCGGTCTCCCCCAGGTCCGATTCATATTCATCATAAATAGGGACCATGGGGTGGATCTGTTTGCTGACTGGATCTGAACAAAGGGAAGACTGCTCCTCTGGTTCTCTTCCCTCTTCTTGGCTCTCCTCAGGGTCGGATTTGTATTCATCGTAAATAGGACCCCTAGGTAAATTCTTCCCTTCCTCATACTGCTCGACGTCTTCTGAAAGACCGAGGTGGATGATATCCTCGTGATAATTTTCTTTAGCGAGGAGAGGATAAGGTTCTGTGACCTGCTCTTGGAAACCCAGCATATCGAGCTCAGACTCTGATCCGTAATTGTCATAAGTGGGATGGCTGATCTGATAAGAAAAGGGTGATATCGGGCTCTGCTTCTCCTCTTCCAGATAATCATCAAAGTCGAGGGGGAACAAAGCTTCTCCAACTTGCAGAAATGGAACTATCCCCTGCTCCTCCGTTTCGACCCCGAATGTAAACACATCGTGGGAAATCTCGTGAAGGAAAAGAGAGAAATCCTCTTCCACAACTACCTCTTCATTGTTTTGATCTGAGGAAGCAAGCTCATTGGGGGCAAATGCCAACTCATCTAATAAATCTTCAACAATCTCTTCAAAAGAGTTGCTCAGAGCCTCTGCCTCAATGACTGGAAAATCCTCTGCACAGTCTTCATATTTCAACCCTTCTAATTGGGCAGAGAGATATTTAACCTACTCTATCAGCTTACTCAGGGTGCCATCCTCCTCCCTGGGAACTTCATCACTTCCATAACACTCCTCCGATGCAGATGAATGGGGAGGAGAAGGGACTGAGTTCTGGTCCAGGTCATCGAGATCTTCCCCACAACTTTCATCAGAAACAACTTTCTCTTGTATAGAGTTGTGGTATCCCTCACAACAATTATGGCAAATTAACTCAGGGGGATACAGCCTCTGACAATAGGCGGTGAAGGCTGCATGGAATCCATTGAGTGAAGAAATTCTAGCAGGGGGTAAAGAATGGTACCATTTATGCGCATCCCCTTCTAACGAGAACATGAACATTTTCAGTAATACATCCTCATGATGTATCTCCCACTGATGCATGAGTTCATGAAACTCACTGAGATGCTGAGCTGGGTTGTCCTCTTCACCTTTTCCAAATATGGGCAAATAATCGCCCCATTCATCCAGAGAGGGGACAACATTAGGAAAACCAGGAATAGCAGAGAAATTAAAAGGAGCAAACCTGCGAGCAAGGATTTTCTCCATATCGAACCAGTGGAGTCGCCAATCGATCCTTGAATCATGGAGTCACCAGGTAAAAGATGCATAGCTTCAAATATGGGTCTGGTCCTTGTTCATTATCAAAGGCCAGATCTTAACGTTGTCGTTACCCCAGGAAGCTTCTCAGACTAAGAAAGCAGCTGTTGAAACCTTATCGAGAAATCTCCTCTGGGTCAGCTTTCAGGTGTGCCAACAGTGGCCACAACTGAAACAGTAAAGTGGAAACAATGGAGTCACCACAGTGGAGTCGCCAGGTGCACAGTAGAAATCTTAATAATTCTGATTTCTGATGCACCTTCAGAATCAGTTGATCATTGTCGTTCTGCCCAGGGAAAATCTTCAACTTCGTCCCCGGCAACGGTGCCAGAAATGTTAGCGTCAGAAGTCACTCCTGGATTGCTTGCAGGAGTAGAGCCTGACACCCATCAGTTTAATGTCACGATTTGTTTAAAAGGGGTGATCAAATGGAAGAAAACTCGGAACAGTCGTCTCAACTCATAAACTAGGCCAAGCATGCATGGGCAAGTGAGGTCTTAGATAAACTCCAAACAGTGAGTCGTAATAAGGGTGAGTAGGGGGAAGACTTGCATGAGAAAAGTGCGAAGTTCTATCATAAACATCAGGTTTGTAATAGACTGGAGAAGAAAGCATTCGAACGCAAGATCCTCTTACATTCAAACATGGCAGACCAGAGAATACAATAATGTCACAACAAATCCTTTATCATAACACAACTGCAACAATCCATGCGAATCATTCGATCATGGACTCTCTGAAACGAAATGAAAACATAGATGGAAAGAAGGAGAATTGTTTGTCATAAAACAAGAAATCTCAAACACACATACACAACCCAGAGAACTAGAATGTTTGCTGAAACTTTACAGTCGGGAGCTTAGCTCTACCATCGATCCTTTACAAAATGGCAAAAATGCCTACATATAGCCAAAAACAAAACAACAACAGCGGAAACAAGAAGATGCATTAAAAACTTTGCGTCTGCATGTCTTCTGACAGTCTGCGCATGCAGACTCTGGATGATCGTGCTCTTATGACATACGCAATGGGACTCCTGACTGTCCTGCAGTGGTTTGACAGACGCAATCTCCGTCAGGAAGGACTATCAGTCTGCTTGTACGCTTGGTCCTTTCCTGGCCTTCTATTTATGGAAGAAGACGACGTTCAACCACCTTCATGGAAATAATAACTGCTTCGTTGGGATTGGGAACGGCCTTGATCAACCCTGCCCTTCTGCGACGTGGAAGACCCCTTTGCGCTGCCACCTGGATTGGCTGAGCGATATGGTGCATAGACGTGGTGGCCAGCGCGAAATATGGGGCGCACAACGAGAGTAGTGGTGCCAAGGCTATGAGGGCGAGGCCTGAAGAGATGAGGGGGCGAGAGAGGCTACAGGGGAGACACATGGAAAAAGGAGATAAGCAGAGGAAGCAGGAGAGTAGACGTGATGGATACATTCAGTGGGAGGCTGACGTGGAGGGAACGGGACACGTGGTAGGTGGCGAGTGGATGATGAGATAGGGGAAGGGCCCACGCTGGCTAAACACAAAGCAGCTGAAAAGGATGGGATCACGCGAGCGCCGTTGATCCGGGCGCTGTGATCTTGGCCGTCGGAAAGCTACGCGCCCAATTTCGGACCCCCCCCTCCGCTTAAAGGTAGAAAGGCAGGGGGGTCCGGAATTTCCTTTATCGCCGTTGATCCGGGCGCTCCGATCGGGGCCGTTGAAGAG
>ML777882.1:141366-158995 GCA_009831015.1 Picea engelmannii
TTATGGTACTAGAACAAAAGTGGGTATTATATGTAGGTGTCGAGAAATTCATATAAGAGAGAGTGATAGTGCTAAATGCAAAAGTGTAAATGCTAAAATGTGTAAGAATTTACAAGGGATTGGATTATGTATTTTCTTTTCCTGTGCCATTAAATAAAGATGACATTTGATTGTATAAATTGCTTAGATTACTCGCACGCATACATATTTACCGTTGAATGATTTTGGATGGACCTTAGTCTTCTGCTCTTTTGGAATGTAAAGTAAGGAATGTTGCACTAGATGATAGCCTTCTGGCGTGCTTTAAATTATGATGTGGTGAGAGTGCTCGATGTAGACTTTAGACATCTTGCGCGAAATAAATTATATTGTAATGTATGTTGATCTAACCCTTCTTACCCGTGCCACTAAAATTGCTTGACCGATCGATTAATGAATAGAACGCTCGCACACCTTTCAATAAGGTGATACATGACTGATTTAGTGACTTGTTTCTCTTACGCCTTCACTTAAGTTGACATGTGATTGTTCTAGAGATGTTACTTTCATGCCCGACGAATATTTAAGCGTGGACGTTTGATTGATAAAAATACTGGTTACTGTGGCGCTATGATTATAGATGTATAGGATTGATGGACCCCAAGGTTTACTAACATTATAGATTTATCAATGATTATTGGAATAACAACCCTTGCACCATGTATAGAGAGTGAATGTTTATTGCGCCAATAATTATTGATGATGATGGATTGATTTAGAGCTATATTATTACCGCAGGGTTAATTAAAGTTAAGGTATGATGTTCAATAGTAATAAGTACTCTCACCCTTGGTTAAATGGAATGTGGTTGATAGAACGAACCTCAGTTAATCACGGATGTTGGTAGCTTTAGCGTTGTGGTATTGATGGTGTCGGGCGGGATGTAGACACCCCCAGGTAGCCTTAGGAGATATGTTTGTGTGTGATTTTTTGTAAAGAATCCAATGCCGTATCAAGAGTCTCGGGCCCTTTAAAGGCAGGGTTTCCACTCTTGCGACACACCTGACGGAGTTTACTAGTTTCTGCCTGAGCAGTCGGCCAAGAGCCTATCTGACCTTCTCTCTCTCCGGAACAGAGAACTAAGATTAAACGCCTTGCTTTCCTGTGCGGAAATAGTAAGATCTACTACTATGGATTCTTCCCTTTGTGTTCGTACTGTGCATAACCCAGTATGTCGTTAAATGTTTGCGTTGTGCGCCTTGTGACTATGGTCATTTTATTGCTTGCAGTTACTCGTTGTGTGCCTTCATCCTTCCTTGTGATGAATGTCATGGTTGCGTCTTGATGGTTTTCGGGTGGCGACGTAGGGTCAAGTGTGTCTGTTACTTCTACACGCGCGCACACATCTTAAACACACACAAAAAAAGGTTACCTGTTAAGGTGTCGTTGTCGTAACGAGGAGGGTCGTTACAGTACGGTAAGGAAGGTACAACAAAACTTAAAGGAGGCACACGACATACATAAAAGTTATGCGGACCAGAAAAGATGACACTTGGAGTTTCAGGTGGGATATCATGTTTACTTAAAATTTAAAGCCCAGAAGAGTTCACTAAATCTAGGGAACTGTGCCAAGTTGGCACCCAGGTTTTGCGGTCCCTTCGAGATACTAGCTCTAATTGGACATGTAGCATACCAACTTGCACTTCCTGCCAATCTAAGAATTCATAATGTATTTTCATGTTTATTTGTTAAAGAATTATGTTCATGACCCTACTCATATGATCGATTGGAACTTGGTGAAGGTGGAACCAAAAGGCGAGTTATAGGTGGAATGTCTACGCATTCTGGACCAGAGAGAAATAACACTTCGTAACAGAGTCGTCGCTCAGGTAAATGTGCAATAGAAGAACTTTAACCCTGAGGAGCCCACTTGGGACTTGGAGGGAGATTTGCAGAAATCTCATCCAATCCTGTTCCAGGAAAGGAACGAACACTCAATATAGTGTTTTATTGAAGGGGGAAAGGATGTAACATCCCCCAAAATAAATTATTTTTGAATTTGAAATTTCTTAGGAAAATTATTCTGTTTTTGGTAAATTCGAATTTGGAAAATTTTTGCCATTTATGGCAATTCCAAAATTCGAATTTGGTTAAATGTAATTAATAATTATGACTATTGGGAAGAGATCTGATTTGAGCCAACTAACTACTTGACTATGACACTTGTTTGAAACAAAATATTTTATAATTATTGCAGGAGGAAAAATGAAATAACCATGTTGAAATCAACTGACCATGACTCCATGAGTGGGTAACATGTTGGAACTACCTCAGGGATGATTGTTACAAGTGGAAAATCAGGAATTTGGCCATTGGCGGCCCTTGAAAATCAGGGATTTGGAAAGCTATGAAAATTACGAAGGGAAAAAAAATACCTAGCCATTTTTGGTTTGGGATATATAGCATATGTGAGGAGGCAAGACACTACCTAGTATGCTAGGGAAATATTATTGATTGTTTATTGTTATGAACGCTACTTGTTTTGTGTGAGGCAAGGAGAAGATTTCTTAAGTTGAAAGGCATTTGTTGAGGAGGAATTCCGAGTTATCCCTCATGGACTCATGGTCGGGCTAGGGAGTGAACAGGACAAGTGAATTGGTTGTCCTACTCTAAGGTTGGGAGGAACGTGGATGTTCCATTTGTTATTCGGAAACTTTGTGCAAATATGTCTACTTTCCCCTTCCCTGTCTACATGTCATGGGGAATTATTTGTTGATGGGAATTTTTATCTGAATTAGATATACACGAGATGTTCTGTTATTTAATTTTGAAGAAAATTGTAATTGTAATTTTGTGGATCCTACTCCATTAATTATGTTAGGAATCTTGCTTCCAGTTCAATGCATGTTGTATATCTGATCTTTCTGTTAGTAATCATCATTGGAGGTAAATCTGGGTATCTCGAGAATTTCATACCCATGCTACATATGCATATATCTCCCTATGAGTTATCTCTGGTTTGCGGGAGTACCCTATCTGAATGGAACTACTATTGTAAATGGTTATAGTGTAATAAGAGATAACTATGCATACGAGTATCTAATATATATATATATATATATCAGTAGGTATTATTGGGAATTTAGAAGGATATTAGGTCTAGTTGACTATACATTAAGTTCTGGAATTAATTTTTGAACAAATCTAAAGTCTGTCAACACTTACAGAGATCTGTAACTAAATTCTAGAGGCACGAGAGCCGACGAATTCAAAGACTATTCTGGAACCCGGAAATAGATTTACACATATTTGGTAAATTTGCAAACTTTGTTAACAAAGAAGTATAAGTCGTCCTAGAAATTGTAATAACATGATTGCAATGAAATAAACGGAAACATTTTAAGTGAACTGGAATTTCAATCATGCCCTTGCAAACTCGAAAGTCGAAAGTAAGGAAGAAAATATACACTTCTGAATATTACAGTGAGTAAGATACATAATCATAGTATTCACAAAAACCTCAAAATAAGGCAAAATGTTGTGGAAGATTCTTATGGCATTATATATGTATATAACATGAAATGTCTATTCGATTTACAAAGTATAAACCTGAAAAATTTTACAAGTCCTTTTTCATACAATTCATAACTGTATTTCGGTCTACCCAAACATTTTAAACTGAATATACAATTTAAAGACGACCGCCACGACAAAAAGAATAAATTGCAAATTAGGATGAAATCAGAATGGGCAAGTAAAATTCACCCAACAATATCTATTTTACTACCAATAAAGGAAGTCTCATAGAGTAAACT
Organism: Picea engelmannii; assembly: GCA_009831015.1. Taxonomy (NCBI): domain Eukaryota; kingdom Viridiplantae; phylum Streptophyta; class Pinopsida; order Pinales; family Pinaceae; genus Picea; species Picea engelmannii. The sequence continues at coordinate 145,161 of ML777882.1, forward strand.
TCAAGGGAGTTATTACACTTAGTAATCCGATTAGAAACCAAGAATGCGATTTGGGAATTCTCCTATTCCCAACCCTTATAGGTAACCAAACAACACTACAAGATTTCTTTAAACATAGAATGAAACCGTGTACTTCACTACTTGAAGTATTGTAGGGTTACAAATGGAACTCGAATACCTTTTATGCCGAAAACAGGAAAGAATCACCCAAAACGTTTGTGCAGAAAAAAACCTAGAAAGATTTATATTCAAATATTAGTATTTGTATGAAAGAAAAATAGACGGAAAAATTATCAACAAAATGAAAAACGTAGTAACTGAGTGTTCCAGAGTGGTACTCAACTCAGGAGCTACATATGCGCATCCTTTACTTGTCGCTATCTGACTGGATCGACATCTGGGCCGAGGGAAGATGGTCCAATGACAACCTGATGGGTACCCTCGCATCAACAAGGCCTGTCATTAGTGATACATACCAAATATCTGGAATGATTGAAACAAAAGAAATAAATTATATCCAATCGAGAACAAATTTAATGAAATGAAACAATCAACAATACTAGTTTCCTTAACTTTAAAACGATGCGAAGATATATTACAAACACAAAGCAAAGACTACCTAACTGTTGAGTTTAAAACCCCTCAGAATTGAATTATCGAGGGTATTATTTTCATAAATTCAACACTCATTACATAGATACATTTATACTGAATTCAATGATGTAGGTAATGCTAATGAAAAGTAACATGTGTGAAATAAAAGGACCTCATATGTTGTATGGTTTCTCTAATAAACTGTTTGGAAATTGCAGTGGTCATATACTAGTGACACTAGATAGTGGTCGTATGGTTTCTCTACTTACTCCAGTGGGAGACCTCAAGAGAGTAACGGCATTTGGGTTATGAAAAACCTAGAAACACTTTTACCCCAAAGAAACATTACAGGTGTAAATACCATAAGACATAACAAGGGTCCAGTATGACGAGGCTACTCAATAAATTGAAGGATAAATCCACACTATTCCTTACCTACCGAAAGCAGGAAAAAATCTAAGAAGGTTTGTAGAGGGTAACGATAATGATAAGTTCAAGAAAGAACAAGTAAGTCTAAATGGAGGATTTTGTTAATATACTTGAATAACTTCAAACCTCACTTCTTAACCAGAGGACAGAGCCAACAAAAATCTTACTAGTATAGGTGAATGGAGTCGTCATTCCTCTGGGTAGCGTTTCTCCCCAAATCGACAAAATTATTCAGTAAGAAAATAGTATTCAGAGCCTTTCATAAACTCCACAATGATACAGTAGACACATTAAAACCCTAAGAGAAAAATCTTACCTACGTCGTTAAATGTTGCAGTACGAAGGGTGGCCTATCCATGTGCCAAGGGAAGCATTGGAGGGACTGGACTGGACGAAGGGCCAGGTAAGAGTATTGAAACTCACATACTTAAGTTTTCCATTAAACAATGGTTTCAAAGCCTTAACTTCCCTCTGAAATTAGTTTATTCTTTCACCTCAAAAAATTCGCAAAGTAAATGAGTTCCTTCAAGACTCGACGAGTTGGTATATCGTATACCTCAACTACCTTGGCACAGTTAGTTATTTATTTGGGGAAAGTTTTGTTGGGATAGAGTTTAGTTAAAATAAAGTTAACTCAGGGTCTCTCTAGCCAAACTCTGTTGAGTAAAGAGGTTGGATTATGATGAATCAGAGTCCTATATGTAATCGATACCATGTTTTTAATCCTAAGCGCTTACCACTAAGGAATTTTTTTCAACCGTATGGAGTAACTCCAACCCCGTGGCTATAAGTATATATTATATAGTAAACCAATACTCACTTTTGAATGGAACCTTCAAATAGTTTTGCGTGTAACCCTTAAGGCTCCCTTGTGTAGAGAGAGAGACTAGGACTATAAGTCCTAAAGTCTAGTTTCGCGGTATAGATAGTTATGTATATGTGGGGGTTGGGATCAAAAAGGGGAAATTACTAAAACCCTTGGAGGTTTTATTGTATAAGTTTCTACATCCAGTATATTAGACAGGTATGTAGATGGCACCATGCGGTAGGACAAACTTAAGTTACAAATTGGAGATCAATGCCTCATAGAATTTTTTATTTATTTTTTGATAAATTTGAGGTACATTACACGAATAATAGAAACAAAAAATATCCCAAAGAATAATTATTTGGATGAGTAATTCAATAAGAATTCTTCAAAATATTCAAGCAAAGGAACCGAGAAATAAAATAGTTCTTCTAATGACAGACACGTGACTGAAAACTGAGTGTCTATAGTGAAGAAATGAAAACAAATGGATCACTTAGATGGAGATTTTAATAAAAATAAACCTTCAACCCATGATGGAGAGTTGAAGACTGAAGAATAAGTAGAATCTTGGCTACTTGATATAAATAAATATTTCCAAATTTACAATTATCTAGTAATATGAAAGTGAGAATGACCATCTATAATCCAAAGGGTAAAGCTAGTACATGGTGAAAGGATTTAAAGTTAGTGAAGGGTTTAAAGGAAAACAAAATCCAATGGACAAAGTTTAAGAAATATTTTAAGAAATAGTATTTTTCTTAAATTTACTACGAAAGAAAAACCAAATAATTCTATGAGTTGAAGTTAGGGAATATGTCTATGGAATTTGTGATTACCAAATTTCTAGAACTATTGAGGTTTATTCCATATATAAAAAATGAATAGGTAAAGGATCAAATATTTTTAAGTTGCTTACCTTATTCATATAAGGACACAATAGAGTTTGATAATCCAAAAACCTTGAATGAAGTACTACAAAAATCAATAATATTCTATGAACATTACGAGAACGATTTGAAAACCCATAGGCATGGAGAGACAAGAAATGGGAGAAGCTCAAACAAAGAAAGAAAGGTTTCAAGACATCACTATTTCATAATATTCCCAAAGAACATCAAGAAAAAAACTCCTCCATGAATTCACCACAAGTACAACGGGGAAATAAGTTTGTTGATTTGGCATTTAAGAAAACAACTCATAATTATAGAGAACCCTTGAAATGTTGGGGATGTGGCAAACCACATTTGTTGAGAAACTGCCCATACAAAAATTACGCAAACAATACTATACAGAACATACAAGAATCTTCAACAGTTGGAGATATTGGCAAAAGAATTCATAGAATCAATGCGGATTTAGATGGTAGGAAAGAAAACAATCAATCCACAATTGTGGAAATTGAATGTAAAATTCATGACAAAAAGTTTCTATTTTAATTGATCCAAGAGCTTGTTTAAGTTATGTTACTCCATCTTTGGTAGACTCAAGAAAGATGAAAATGGTAGAACATAATAAATCTTACTTAATACAATTAGAAACGGGAAAAAAAATAAAAGTAACTAAATTCATTTCTGACTATAAGATAGATATAAATGGTCAATATACAAAGGTAAATTTAAATGTATTAGGTTCATACTGCATACTTATAGGTATTCATTGGTTAGAACATCATAAATTTGTACTAAATTCTTATGAAAAATCATTTACTTACAAAGATGATAGTGGAATGTTAAGAATAATGCAAGGAATTAGTAAACTTGTCTTTATTAGACAAATATCATCATTAAAATTAAAGAAGTGCATTAGTAAAGGATGCAAAATATGTGTTATTCAAGTGACAAATATGCTAAATGAAGAAAACAAACTGAAGTTAGAATAATTTACTATCTTTCAAGGATTTGAGGATGTATTTGTTGAAGAAATACCTGAATTACCTCCAAAAAGAGAGATAGACTTTTTTATTGATTTAATACCTCGATCTGCATTGATATCCAAGTCACCCTACATAATGTGTATCCCTGAATTGACTAAGTTAAAAATCCAGCTATAGGAATTATTAGATAAGCAATACATTAGACCAAGTGTTTCACCTTGGGAAACACAAGTATTATTTGTCAAAAAGAAGGAACTCTCTGATTGTGCATCAATTATCATCAATTGAATAAAATGATGATTAAAAATAAATATTCATTACCCAAGATTAATGATTTATTTGACCACGTTCGAGGAGAAAAGGATTCTCTAAATTGGATCTAAGGTCTGGTTATCACCAAATAAAAATAAAGGATGAAGATATTAATAAAAAATAAATAAAACACGTTATGGACAATATGAGTTTGTGGTAATTCCCTTTGGACTCACTAATGCACCAAAAACATTTATGTTCTTAATGAATAGTATATTTATCCAATACTTGGATAAGTTTGTGTTGATCTTTATAGATGATAAAATAATGCATTTGAAGATGGAAGAAGAGCATGAAAAACACTTTAAAATAACATTACAAACTCTAAGGGAGCATAAGTTATATTCTAAGTTTGACAAATGTGACTTTTATCAAAGAAAAATACAATATTTATGGCATATAATATTAGAGGATGGAGTTGTAGTGGATCCCAAAAAGATTAAATCTATTATGGAATGGCATGTACATAAGAAATTAGAAGATATATGATAATTCATGGGAATTATAGGTTATTAACGATGGTTTATCGAAGGATTTTCCAAAAGTTCCAACCTGTTACATCATTGCAGAAGAAGGGAGTAAAGTTTATTTGGTCATAAAAATGTCAAGACAGTTTCAATAGATTGAAGGAATTATTAAATACGACACCAACACTCAAAGTGGCCGATCATTATAAATAATTTATAGTTTGTTTAGATGCTCATAAATAAGGTTTAGGAGGTGTATTGTCACAAGACGGACATGTAATTTGTTATGAATCTCAAAAAATGAAGGAACATGAAAGGAACTACGTAACTCATGACCTAGAGTTAGTGGTTGTAATTCGTGCACTAAAAATGTGGAAATAATACCTAATGAGAGGGGAATTATTATTATTAACATATAACAACATTGTGAAACATTTGTTTAGTCAACAACATATCAATGCACGACAAGCAAGGTGGTTATCTCTTTTAAGCGAGTTTGATTTTGAAGTTCGACATATTAAAGGGAAGGAGAATAAAGTCAAAGATCCACTTAGTCGAAGAACTAAGGCAATATATTAAATTATCACGAGTAAAAGAGAAAGTGATATTGAGGAAATAATTAAATATGAAAGCATAATTGATGCAGAATACATCAAAACAACAAAACAATTGCTGAAAAATGAAGGAAATTTGGATGGGACAGATTACACCATCGACAAAAATGGAATATTAAGGTTCAAAATAAACATATATGTGACTAATTATATTGATTTAAAGTTTGTAATTATAAAATGAGTTGCATGAAAAGCCTTATTTTGGTCATCAAGGATATCGGAAAATGATAACATACTTAAGGAAACAATTTTATTAGCCTAATATGAAAACTAAAACAACAGATTATTTATCTAAATGTTTAGATTGTCAACAAGTGAAAATTGAACATCAACATTCATCAGGTTTATTACAACGTTTACCTATTCTAGAATGGAAATGGGAAATTATTTCTATGGATTTCATTACAGGATTCCCTAAACCTCAAAGATAACATGATTCAATTATGGTAGTTGTGGATAAACAAGTCTACTCATTTCATACATGTTAAATCTACTTATAAAGATGTTAATATCAATGAAATTTTTATGAAATAAATATTTATATTGGATGGAAATCGTAAAATGGTGATTTTAGATAGAGATGTCAAATTTACATCAAATTTCTGGAAGAAATTGTTTGGATGTCTCAAAACCAATTTGAATTTCAGCATAATTTATCATCCAAAAACGGATGGAAAAACAGAGTGTACAAACCAAATTATTGAAGATGTGTTATGAATGTATGTAAAAATGAAACCAACTAAGTTGGAAGAGTACCTACACTCAATCAAATTTGCATACAATAAAGGTTATCAAGCATTGACAAAAATGAGTCCTTTCGAAGTTTTATATAGAAGGAAATGTAAAACAATGATAAGTTGGGATAATATGATTGACCGAACTAATGATTGGACCATAAATACTCTAAGAAATGGAACAAATAGTTAAGAAGGTGCAACGAAATTTAAAGGTTGTGCAAGCTCGACAGAAAAGATATCCAGATCAGGAAATACGACATAAGAAATTTAATGTTGGAGAACATGTATACTTTAAAGTTAAATCAAAAGGGATCTCATTAAATTTAGGGAGTTGTTCCAAGTTGGCACCAAGGTTTTGTGGATCATTCGAAGTATTATCTAGAATTGGACCAATGGCATACCAAGTAGCACTCCATGCGAATTTCAAAATTCATAATTGTTTTCATGTTTCATTATTAAAAAATTATATTAATGATCCTACTCACATCATTGATTGGAACATGTTGTAGGTGGAACTAACATTGATGATAGTGTTATTCTCCATGGGGAGAGGATGTAATATCCTCAAGTATTAAACATTTTATTGAATAATTTCCATTTATGTAAATTCGTAATTGGTTTTATTAATACATTTAACTATTATTGTTTAAATTATTGTGCAACAACTTTACTTTCCAACTCTCCTCTTTTGATGGACAGATGTAAGAGACAAAAACTTTTATTTAATAAATACACGAAACTCATGGAAAAACTAGGTTAAAATAAATGAATTTGACTCCATGAGTGGGGAACATGTTGGAGTTAACTCAGAGTTGGATTTGACAAGTTTCAGAAGTGGATATCTATCACTGGAATCCCCTAAAAATCGGGGATTTCTAAAGATTCAAATTTCCAAGGAGGGAAATGAATTAAATAAAAGTCATAGGTAAATGAAAGGAGATATACAACATATGTGGGAGGAAGGACATTTCTTAGTATGTTAGGAATGATATAACTATTTTGTGTCTGAGAACATGTGTGTTAGAAATATTTTCTGAGTTGTATAGAGGTACAATGGCTAAGGAGTGGAGCTCGGTTCACCCTTATGGAGTTATAGTCAGGATTAGGGGTAATCAGGACAAGTAACTTAGATATTCTTCATCTACGGTTTGTTGTAACGTGGTTGTTCCATTTGTTTCCAGTAAATCTAGTTCAAATATGTACCTTATGTCCATTAGTGAATAATTTTTACATACTAGCATATTGGCTAGTTGCAAGTAAGGTTGGATATGAGAAGTTAGCATATGGTTATGAGATTTGTGTATTCTATATATATATATATATCATTGATGAATTTCTACATTGCATATTGAATGGTAGATTAGAGAAAATCCTAAAGCATAATAGTCGAACTAAAATACCATGCAAATTTTCCGACATATGTATAAATATATGGATAAGATTTTCAATTGTATTTGAATTAGAACACATGAATTTTACACCATGGAAACAAATAAAATATATTATAAATAAGTACAAGTGATCTGTAGAATTATTGATGAAAAATAGATTTCAGTCCTTATTAAAACAAAGAGGAAAATATTATTTATGGAATAGTATTTATAAGAAGTCATATCTCATACATTTTGCAGAATCATGGAAATTCCTCATAATCTAAATATTGGAATTCGAGTACCTCTTCAAACAGTAAAGTTGCTAAAAAAATGTCAATACAGAAATCATATAAATGACTTTGGGTTCATGAAGGTAGAGAAAAGTTTCATAGTATTCAGATAATAAAATATTACTAGCTTATACATTTAATGGTGTACATTAAAGTGTAAAGAACATAAACCATGTTTTTTCTATCTACTCATATACTGATTTATATTAAATATAAATCATATTTCTATTTGCTCAAGGAAGAGTTCCTTCCTAGTAATCGACTAATCAAATTATGTTCACAAAATTTACGGGAGAAGTACGTATGTATATCTAAGTAATGGAACCCGAGCACCTCTATGTGCAAAGGTTATTTCAACCCATTGGGTACTAGTTAAATTTGTGTATGCCTTTAGAGAAAATTAATATTTAACCATCAATATCATAAGTTAAATTTTACATCAATGAATAAATAAAATATAAAATTGAAATTTTGGAAAAATTTAAACAGTAGAAGAATGCTTAAATTATATTTGTGTGACTTTATTTTAATGCGTCGAGTGGATAGTAAATGCATTTAGATATGTTTCCAAGAGTTGAGGATCAAATAATATTGGTAAAACCAGGACAAACGCTCTTAGATTCGAGAGACCTCATCATAACATCACATCTTTACAGGGCCAAATATGGAAATATAAACAAAACCTGGGTTGACTAAAACCCTCCAAAAATTTATCAAAGATCGCAATACTACTACTGCCAAGATTGAGAATATGAATGATTGAAATCCTACCAGAAATGAATACTATCTCGTAATGTGTCTTTGGCTATAATAATAGTCCCAACTAAGTAAATAATGGTTGATAGAAATATCATAATCCCGAGCAGGCAGACAACGCTATATACTAGCGTATTTTCGTTAAAATAATCTTGTTCAATATTAACTTCCAACGTAAATTATGTTTATCAATGTTATAAAACCTATTACAAAATTCCTACTATGAAACTTAAGAGATAATAACGAAGTTTCATTACAAACAATGGTATTGTTCTCATTGTTTTGAGTATAAGAAAGAAACCAAACTTTTTCGACTCTGCGCAAACCATCATCTTACCTGAATACAAAAAAGATTGAAGCCATTGAGGACCAGACATGAGAGATGATTGTTGGTTTGTAGATTGGGATAACCAGTATGGTAGAATGCTCTCGTGTTAGGGAATGAAGGGTTAACAAAAGCATCGTTATCAGTCATAAACCTGAAAACAATTCCTCGACCCGGTCACTTGTACAAACCGTAGAAGGAAAGGCAAGTCTCACTTCCAAAGTTACAGAGGCCATGTGATGGTGTATACGTTGACACATTTGTTTAGCGAAAAATTCACAAGGAGTGAGACTGAGAAATCTTTTTTTTATTGGATAATAAATTTTAAATTGGTATTATAGTCCAAAATGCCATATATGTGCATACAAGACATTGACACATCCTGTAATATCCCCCAAAATAAATTATTATTAAAGTCTGAATGCACTTAGGAATTTATTTCTTTTTTGGCAAATTCGAATTTGGAAAATTATTGTCATTTATGGCAATTCTGAATTTGAAATTTAGTTATTTGTAATTTGTTATTGTCACTGTTGGACAAAGATTTGATTTTCCCAACCAACTCTTTGACTATGACACTTGTAAGAAACAAATATTTTTATATTTATTGCCCAGAGACAAATGGAACAACTAGGTTGAAATCAACTCACCATGACTCCATGAGAGGGGAACAAGCTTGAACTACCTCAGGGCTGAATTTTACAAGTGGAAAATCAGGAATTTGGCCATTGGCAGCCCAGCTACGAAAATTTCCAAGGGGAAAAGACCTACGCAGAACATGTTTTTGCATATATAGCATATGAGAGGAGGCATTACATTGTCTAGTATGCGGGGGAAAAGAGGAAATCACTTGCTATTATGAGCACTATTTCTTAGTGGGAGGCAAGGAGAATTTCTGATTTGAAAGAGGATATCACTCGCTGTTATGAGAATGATTTTTGAGTGTGATGCAAGGAGAATTTTCGGATCTGAAAGAGGACATCACTTGTTGTTATGAGCACGATTTCTAAGTGTGAGGCAAGGAGAATTTCGGATTTGAAAGAGAACTATAGAGAAAGAGGAGCTTTGAGGTTTGCCCTCATGGATTCATGGATAGGATAGGGGGTGAACGGAGCAAGTAGATTGGTTGTTCTATTCTATGGTTGGGTGGAACTTGGTTGTTCCATTTGTTTTCCCAACACTTTGTTCAGATATGTACATTTACCTAATCCTTGTTGAATTTTTTTATGGGTTAATAGCTGGTAGAATGAAATGAATCGTAGAATTAGCTGTTACAATTTGAATTTATTCAGTGAGTGTAACTGAGAAATCTACTGTGTGTGATAGCTGTTGATGAATGTGTGAAATTTATTGTTCAAGTGATGTATTCTTTGAACCACAATAGGAGACAAATATCAGTGAGATATGTGGTTGATATTAGGAATATTTGGCATAAGTATGAATGTAGATTCAAGTTTAAACATGCTTAATATTTATTACAGTTTTCTATAGGTTGAATATTCTTAAGTGTAAATCTATAGGGAATACATGTGTATGCTATGCCAAAATGGAAGAGTCTAACACATAAAGCTGAAACTCTGTAGCAGCCCATTTTTTTTTATAAATATCATACAAACATTTTGAGATTTATACAAAGCAGTTTTCCTACCTATGAGTTGTCTGTGTGTTTATGCATTTGAATGATTATTTGTGTGTAATTGATGTTGTAGATGTATGTTAGATTTCATCTATAGGGTTAGATAGAATTTCTCTATCTGTGAGTCTGTTGGAACCATTCTGGGATCTTTAGGTTGTGCAAGGAGTGCACAGAAGAAATCTATTTCGAGTTCAGAGATAAGAGAAATGTTAAGGGAAAGACACTAAGAGAGTTACTGAATACTGTGTTGGCTCAACAAGGAGTGCTTGAGAAGAAGTTGCCTAGAGGGCACAGATATCCCTTCCAGGAACAAGGGGAAAAGAAATTTTTTTACTGAACGCTCTGTAGGGATACCTGTGCAAGGAGTGCATCATGCCAACACTTGAATGAAGTGTTGAAAGAAAACCATCTGAAGGTTAGTCAAAGCGCAAGGAGTACCCATAGAGAGAACTTGTTTCATGTTCATAAAGCTCAGGAGAACGAGTGCAGAATGTGCTAGGCGACACCAAGAAGTACTTTAGGAAGATGTAGGAGGGTCGAATCCTTTAGAAACCGAGCAAGCTGAAAACTCAAGAAAAAATAGTGCAAGTCCACACACAGGGGGAAAGTGTGCCGAAGGGCGAGGTCAAATTCGATTGTCAAAAGATCATAAGGGATAGCATTCCTAGAAGCAAGCGAGATCTAGAGTAGTTAGCTCATAGGAGAAAGATCAAAGGACGAAACCTTTGAACACTTAGAAATTATTCCAAGTCAGAAGAAAGTGCAAGCTGAGGAGGAGGAGCGACAACAACCGTTAGATCGGCTACAGGGAGAAATCTCGGCCATCCGATTAGAGTCCAAACATTGAGGATCAAGCGCAGGGAGAAAACATTGCAGTCGTTGATCAAAGGAAGATCGTGGACCATAGATCTAGGCTTATCGGGAGTTCGCAACTTGGGAAGCTAGAGGTAAGAGTTTTGGGAACTCATGAAACCCGAGTTTTTCGATTTGATCTGAGTCGTTGGATCGAGGAGAGATTTGGATCGTTAGATCTAGTGCAGTTGCAAGGAGATTAAGGGCAATATTTTTTCAACATTCAAAAGATCAGGAGAGGTAGTAGTCGTCAGATATGAAGGAGTGTAAGTCATTAATTTGGCACTCTGAAATATCGAGAATTGAGGTTCGAAGGAGGGAGTTGTTCCAGAGTCTCGATACATGATGTCTCGATTAGCGAGAGAAGGATGTGGACCTTCTGATCGCAGGGAAATCAGGACCGTTGATTTGAGGTGGCTGTAATCGGGAGTTCAAACCTCAGGAGAATGAGGGTGAATGAAGTCGGGAGTTACGAATACACGAATTCCCAATGTGCTCTGAGGTAAGAACCAGGGTTTGGCTGGAGTTCATATCGAGGGAAGTTAAGGAATGGAGCTAGCAAGTGCTAGGTCACTATCAAGATTTCAGAGGTCAGGAGAGTCGGGGTGACTCACACGCAAAGTCATGCTACGTGAAATTTCGAAACGCCTTTTTGTTAGGTGAGCGGTCACAACAGTGGTCACGTAAAGGAAGGGCATAGCCAGAGAAGAGCTAGCGCTCGTCAAGCATTGAAATTTGAACAACGTTCAGGAGGGGGACCATGGGTGACATATAACCTGTGCATTTGGGGAAAGGGAAAGTGTATTACTTAAGCAGTTAGCATAAAACCACCTTTATTTTAAGTCTGCGATGTATGCATTGATCTCGAATTTGTCTGGACCCTAATATTAAAGTACACAATCTATGTTTTAAACTAGAATTCGTATAGACCTTATATGATATGAGCAATGTCTATGCATAGGGATTATTGTAATTCGACTAGGGTTTTTCCTTCGTAACCTAACATTAGAGGTTATGCATAGAAATGGGTATAAGGCTAAGGGTCCTATATATTATAAACGTTAATACGTATGTATATATATATATAGAAAGGATTATAATGCTAGTAGGATTTAATTTATATAAATGTCAATGTTTATATCTGGAGATAGTATAACATTAGTGGGGCCTTACTAACCTTTATGCTTATATTAGATATGTTAGTAAACTGAGAGGGTGGGGTATAGAGAAGTTACCCTTGACCTTTATATATATGAATACTGTGGAGTAGGAAATAACTTAGAGATAAAATCTGTTATAATGGTAGTTAATTGTATCAATAACTCGAAACATAAACCTTGAGAAAGTTAATAGTGACGATAACTACCTACTTATAATAAGAGTATGTATTTTGAGATAAGTTTTTCGAAGAGAAAGAGATTTAATGTCCCTAAGAAAAAAAAAATTATTTGGTAAATTTGGGGAACATTACACATCCATTTGCATACTTTTCCAAAAATACTGTTGAGGCTTCCTTCTAAAAAACCTTTTTTTGGATAGTGTATGTGGCATGTTATACTAATAGTCTATGTACACACGTGTGTTGCATGCTAGTTAGCCCACGTAAACACGTGTTGCATGATATTTATCCCACGTTTACCTCCAAAAGTTGCAAAAAATATAAATTGCATAGAATTTGGCAGAGTTTACGGGTTATGAAGGGTTTCCTAACCATTTTATCGCTTGTAGCCCTTCCCGAAACCAAATAACTATATTTTTATCATAAAAAAAGAGGTCTTGGGGATTCATTTAGGAACATGAACAAGAGAATAAGAAAACTCTCCCAAAATCCATTCTCTTTCTTTGCCCAAATCTCATTCTGAGTTTTAGCCTTAGATTTCCCCTCCATCCTTTCTCCTTATGCAGCCCTTCCTCCTTCCCTTGATGGTATGTTGATTATGTGAAGCTAATGTGGGATTGATGCACTTGGAGCCATGACAAAAGAGCTTGGACTTTGTTCATAGAGCAGTCCCTCATGAAGGTTGTAACCCTTTTTATCTTGAATTTGAATAAAAGAGATTATCCTTGTCCCAAAACCCTATGTTTACATGCTCTTGTTAATTTGAGGATTCATAGATATGTCTAGACTTTTTAAGTGATTATTAGAGATTGTATGTGTTGTTTCATTGTATTCCTAAATCATTTCAAGTTGGCTTTGGGAGGAGATATGTGATCTAGGAGGAAACAACAAGCGACATAGATCGAATCCAACTGCAAGGATTGAAGCTGCACTCATTAACCATCTCTATCCCATTTCTCTCATCATTTGGTTTAGATGGTTTTGGGGTATATTAAAGGTAAACCAATATTTTAAGGGAGTTATTTCTCTCACTATTCCTTAGACCAAGTTTAGGGAGATTTTCCCCATAGAAGAATTGACCACTCCACTCGGGAATCTCTCTAGGGTCTTAGTGGGATATTTTGGTTTCATTTTGTTTTTTCAGTTTCTTTTTTAGTTTTCCAAGTTTATTGAGTCAGTTGGGGTCTCTCGTTACCTTTCAGGTGCCTACCAGTCTTCCCTTCCCAGTTGGATATCCAAACCTTTTTTTTTTTTTAAATTTTGTAGAGGTGTACGTCGCCTATTCTAACATCCCACTCTCGCGCACTGACAAAACTTATTCTTTGAGGACACTTGCTCGCAAGTGATCTGAATTTTTATGATGATGAACCACTTAACCTTGATGATGATGCGTTATGATTGATGACATGATGTTTTACTATTGCTGT
>ML777882.1:170343-183213 GCA_009831015.1 Picea engelmannii
CTAGGAACCCTAGGAGTAATTTAAGGAGCGATTTTTGGGGGAGTGAGGGATTTGAGTCTTTTAATTATTAAAAAGAAATTAATTTTTGGAGAACCATAGGGATGAGCGACACTTGGACGACAGAGAATGTTCTGAGGTTTGTCATTAAAAATCAATTAAATAATGATTTAGGAAAGTAGGTGGGTCTCAAATTTCTATAAAAGAAGGGGAAAAGAAGGAAGAGATGAGGAACGGTTAGCATAATGTTATGCTGCCGGATTGTGGCTTGACGGATTTCTTGTGAGGAGTTGGGTTATCTCAGTTGTGTTGGAGTGGTAGCTCAGCCGTGGAGGCAAGCTGAGAAGCTAGTCTTATCTCTGGAACTTGTGTGGCCCCTTTGTGGCTCGGGGGGCTAAGAGGGAAGCAGAGTACCCCTAGCGTTTGGCTGGGAGGTACCGGTGAGTCCTCTACGGTCGGCGAGTGAGAGGAGTACGGAGAGAGGGACGCGGCATGAAGCGTGGGACGTCAATCCGAAGAGAGGGGCGAAAAGGCACAGGTACGCTTTTCATTTGAATGGTAGAAGGAAAGGTTTATCATGATGTTCTAAAATTTTCTGATATTGATATTATAGTATTCTGGTATTCTGGTATAGCATTGATATTTCGTTTTATCATGATGTTCTGAAAATTTCTGATATTGAAAATCTATTACACACTGTGATAATTTCTTGCATTGGTAATTGATCTTACAGTGGGCGTTTTGTTACTGTTCTTGTGCGTTTTGCAAAATGATTTTTGGCGTTCTGCCACTGTCATCTTATGCGTTTTGCAATTTGATTTTAGGAGTTTTTGCCACTGTGATAATGTGCATTTTTGCATCTGTCCTTGGGCGTTTTTGCCACGGTGATATTGGGAATTTTTGCGTCGGTTATTGGGCGATTTTGCAACTGTTAGATTGGCGTTTAGTATGCACAATGGGTAACTGTTCTATTGGGCGTTTTATTTTTTTATTGGGCTGCGTTTGAGCGTGTGCCCTTCCAGACCGAGCATCAATACCTTTCGTTTTTTTTTTGTTTTTTTTTCTCTGTTGGTTTTGCGTTTAATAATCTTGATACATGTTCTGAGATTTATTAATAATCTTGTTGCGTTTAATAATCTTGATGCTTTTTATAACTGCAACGCTGAATCAGTTGTATTATTAAGGAATTGTTGGCTGCGGTTTGGGGTGCACTTTATTTCTGTCAAGGCGTTTGGTTGCGTTTGTTTTCTCTTTGGTCTACGTTTGTTTGAGTGCTTCTTTCAGACTGTGTGTTATACCGTTGCGTTTTAATGGGCGTTCTATGATCTGTCGGCGTTCACCAGTCAATTAAGTTTATACAGACATATCCACTTTAGACAAGGAAATACTGTTAACTGCTTAGTAATCGATGTAAATTTATAATAAACTACTTATCCCTTCGGTGTTTACCAGCTTAAAGTTTTAATTTATCCATAAGAATATTGTTGCATAAATTCATTACATTCAGATCTAGCTTGGAAGGACTTGAACAATTATCGAATTTGGTATAATTTATAATGGTAAATCATACTGTTAACTTAGCAATCATGAATGGTACGTTACAAAACTTCCACGCCTGGTATCCAAAGGGCGAATCCGAACTTGCGTTGACAGTCGGGGTATATTTTGGGTTCCGTCTGTTACCTCTGCCGCCTTTTAATTTAGCTCCTAAGAGCCCGCTGCCTCCTTGCCTGCTCAGAACGTAATAATGGTGACCTGATGTCGACTGGTCATCAGAGCCTTAACCTTCGCCTCAACCCGTGCTGCGTCTCCCTGCTGAACGCCCATGGGCGTGCTAAACCGATGACAGGGTTGCGGAAGAAGGCACCCACGATTTTCGCCATTAACTCAGGCCACCACTATGGTAGAAACCGGGTAGCGATATCAGTTGTTTAAAAAGAATTTTTTCCCAACCAATTTTTTAATTTAGTAATGCAACTGGTATTGTCAGCACTGATAGCATGCCCGTGGCCTTTCTGGAAGCACTTCTGACTGCGTCTCACCCTGTGTCAATTTTTCTTTTATGGGTTATTTTAATTTGCACTCTGCTAGTAGATTAAATGTTAAAACAGTTTTTGCTTCTGCCAAGTGTCTTAGTGCTCAGCGAAATAGGGTTTTGGACAGCGTTGACCCTTAGATTTTACTCCACCTAAACTCTCCATGAGCGTTAAATTGACAGCTGGAGGCTTCACAAATTTTTGTCAGGGCTGATTTAGAAGGCACACCTTAATGACAACGGTTACAATCTGGTCGGGGTTACCATCTAGTTTTCTGTTGGGTCAGTGGTAATATTGTTATTTATGCCCTTTTGTTGTGTTCAATTTACAATGCTGGAAATTCTGTACGATCGGATAAAAAAAAAGGTATCCCATTGATTTTAGTTTATAAAGGTAAAGCAATGAATATTCATTTCCAATATTTGCAATGAGGAGCCTTTCTATAGATTGACCTTTTAATTATGGTTATTTTCAATATGGTCATTTCTAACATTATTTTTGTCATTTTCAATATTGTCTTTCTTAATTATTGATTATTTTAGACATGGATATTCTATATATTTCCATTTTAAGTATGAGGTTATTTGTACTTTTCAAATATGATGTTACTTGTAAATAGGATGTGATTTTAAATATGATGTTATATTGAGACTTCCAATTAAGAGGTACTTATAAAGATGATGTTATTATGTTGCATTATCATTGAAATCTATGATCCTAATGACATCGCATTGCGAGCTCCTCGTGGTTAAATGAATGTTTTCATCTTGTAAGGTCATTATAATTTGGTGGTTGTAGCATACAAGAGGTATTGTATTTGTAACATCATGGTCTGGATAAGTGATATAAAGGAAGGATGGTTAATATTTCATGACAAAGTCATTGTAATTTTTATTGTTGTTAATAACACATTGGTGCAATAACATTGACTTGCGTACAATAAACTACTCTGAGTTAGTAAATTAAGGTGGTTGTTCATTTAAACAATGTTGATCTGGGGTTTCGTTGTCGGAGTCCTTTCATCACGCGTCTGCCGTAAGGGACGAAATTATCTTCTTGTTTATGTTTCTCTTGATAATATTCAATTGGTTGCTTGGTCGTATGTCGGGCGGGATATAGTCTCTCCCGGGTAGCCTTAGGAGTCATGTCTGTGGGTGTGATTCTTCTGTATAAGGAATCCAGTGCCGTATCAAGAGTCTCGGGCCCTTTAAAGGGAGGGTATCCACTCTTGCGACACACCTGACAGAGATTACTAGTTTCTGCCTGAGCAGTCGGCCAGGAGCCTGTCTAATCTTCTTTCGAGAAGACATAAGACTAAAAGCCCTGCTTTTCTGTGCAGAAATGGTGAACTCTACTATTGGATTCTTCCCTCTGTGACTGTATTGTACTTAACACCCGGTGTTGTTTCCTGATTACAGCTGCTAGTTGTACGCCTTAGGTCTAGGGGCGTTTATCACTAGTTTTCTCTGTGATGTGTCGGGGTCGTCTTGTTGCATTCATCTTACTTGCGTCGTGTTTTGGGTCGGGTTACTAGTTTCTGCCTGAGCAGTCGGCCAGGAGCCTATCTAATCTTCTTTCGAGAGGACATAATACTAAACGCCCTGCTTTCCTGTGCAGAAATAGTAACCCTAACCCCGTGGACTCCTTCCCCTGTGTTCTTACTGTGCACCCTAGCATGTCTTAATGTTTGTGCTGTGCGCCTTATGCCTATGATCGCACATTGTTACAGTTACTCATTGTGTGCCTTCAGTTTTGCCTTGTCGTGGTTGCGTCTTGTTGGTTGTCGAGTGGCGTCATACAGTTAAGCATGTGGTTACTTCTACACACGCACACAGACTTTAAAGAAAAAAAAAAATAGAAAAAAAAAATTTGCACCCGTTACTAGAATGGTTGTCGTAACGAGGCGGTTCGTACAGTGGCGTCGTACAGTTAAGTGTGTGGTTACTTCTACACATGCGCACACACTTTAAAGAAAAAAAGAAAAGAAAAAATAAATTTGCACCCGTTACTAGAATGGTTGTCGTAATGGGGTGGTTCGTTACACCAAGTTTAGGGAGATTTTCCCCATAGAAGAATTGACCACTCCACTCGGGAATCTCTCTAGGGTCTTAGTGGGATATTTTGGTTTGATTTTATTTTTTCAGTTTCTTTTTGAGTTTTCCAAGTTTATTGAGTTAGTTTGGGTCTCTCGTTATCTTTCAGGTGCCTACCAGTCTTCCCTTCCTAGTTGGATATCCAAACCTTTTGTTTTTTTTAAAGTTTGTAGAGGTGTACATCGCTTATTCTCTGTATAGCATGCGTACATACACAGTCTGGAAAGTATACAACCCAGGTACATACAGAGGCTGCTCGTGCACAACATGTGTCTCTGTGTTTTCGAAGGGTTAAAAAAAAAAAAAAATCTTTCCTCGCAAGAAGATCTGTGCTTCTGAGGAATTCTTGAACTCTTCAAGGTCTCTTTTAATTGTTTTTTGCTGGGTTAAAGACTCAGTTTATCTTTCACTTTGTAAAGATCCCTTGTTGTTTCTTTATTTTATTTTGTTTTCTTTGAAGGTTTAGGGTGAACTTATAAACGTTAGATCCTTCTGTGGATTGGAGTGAATCCATGCATTCAAGCAATCGTTTAGGGTATGTGTTAGTCTTGGGTATATTTTCTCTTTATCTTTTTTGTGCTTTAAAAAACGAAAAAAATATCATTTACTTGTGATTTTCTTTTCTAAGCATTCAAAAAATAAAAAATCGTTGCATTTAGTTATGCTTTTTTGTTTGTTAGTTGTAGCATAGGCTCTTTATTACAAAATAAAAGAGTTCCATTTCCAACGTTCCTTACTTTCTATTTCCTTGAAATTTTAGTAGTTTGCATTTGCATTGTAAAACGAAAAAGCGCATTCTAGGAAACTTTTTTCATTTTGGGATCTTGGACTATACTTCAAAAAGTTTGCATTTGCAAAGATTAAAAGTCATTTTTCAATTGAAGAACCTAGTTTTCTTTTGCATGAATTCTCTAAAGTTTTTATTTCTTCTCTTTCATCTCTTGAAAACACCATAAGTTGCACGTCTATACCCTTTTGAGTAAATCAAGCAACCTAAAATCAATGATTAACACTTAAAATCAACTAGGCTTTTGTTTCTAGGGTTCACCAAGTAGTCTAGGCTCTAGGGCCTTGAAATAGGTGTGGAGAAGGAACTCTTCAAGGCCACTTAAACAAACATAAGAGTCTGTGATAGGGAGTGTCATAGTCCATTTTCATAAGAGTGAGGACCCCCCTCTAACACAGGGACTAAAATGAGGTCGTGTTAGGAAAGGTAGAGGAGATAACCCCTCTAAATTCGGATTGAGTGTAGTGGGGATCATATATTGAGGGTTGTTCTTTGGATTTATGTTGATCCCTTTGACTACGAAGCCTCATGGACCTCGAATATGTTCGAGATCCTTAGTTGTATATCATACCATTTTCCTTTGGTACCCTTGAAAGGCTTCGGACTTTGTTATCCTACTCATTACTATTAGCCCACTTCCGACTATACCCGCTTGGTGACTTACTGTGAGCTCACAACTTAGTTCCATGTTTTTAGGGACTTACACAGGTGACTGCAAAGGTATACCGCGGTACCTAGGGCATAATTTGGATCACACTTTGCAGATTATATCCGGAGGGTGTTTGCATGTTCGAGTTACACTTGCACCGATAAGTTGTTCTAGTGTCAATTGGCGTAATTGTTCTTCTGCCATTCAGTTGTTTGCTTGATTTGTCTTTAGGACATTTTAGTGCCTGCTTTGTGTTTTGTGCTATTTCAACCTTAGAGTGTTGGTTGATCTTTTCACAAGGTGGAATATCAACAACTCTGTCGTTCGTGTAGGCTTCAAGGCCTGCCATCGGTTATTTTCGATACACCTCCTCCATCGTTGAGGCACAAGCTAGATCGAGAGGGTTCATTTGAAGCGATCGGGCTAGAGGAAATTGTACCGGAGCCAACTCCTAGAGAAGAGTTTCATGCACCGAAGGATTCCACCGTTTCTGACTTCGAAGCTCAAGGCTTCAACCCCGTAAACCCTCAGCATCGCTTCTTATTCATATAGCCCCTTGTGAGGTGACTTCACCTGAACATCAGTTTGTTAGACGAGCAACGATGAAATCAACTTGTGCTACCTCTTTTGAGAGTCCTCATACTCCCATCTCAGCTACATGCCTCCTCCCCCACCTCCACCTATTAGGACTATGGTTGTTGCAAAATCCATTCAACAACTCTCACCATTGTTCTCTCTATCCAGAACTGCCTGGCACTCCCTTTTCATATGGGATGTCGGGTTTCGACTCTAATTTGGTCCTAACCTACTCTACTCTACAGACTGTTGGTCTGGGGCAGGGAGCTCTAATGCTCCCTTACAAGGATCTATCGCGGGCACTAGGGTCATATCCCTCCTTTGTCCCCTTCGCGGAGGTTCTTTCCAGGGTGATCTCCAAATGTTTAAAATTAGAGTTAACCACTCAATTCAATACATTGCAGAAGTCCTTCTAATTAAATCTCTGGGAAAACTAATTATGCAGAAGCAACAAATAGCTAGGCTGAAGACAGAAGATCGCAGAACCTTCAATCAAGTAGTCGATCGGCCTCAGTTCAAGATCAGAATGGTAATCGTAGGATCGATACAAACAATGAGCAACATGCCAATTCAGATTATCATTCCGTTTTAATAGGACAACTCATACAACATTGCAGGTGATGAGCATATTACACGTTCCCTTATTAAAAGTGTGCATGAAGTGGTGACAGATATTATGTGCCTTGCGGACTAGCAAGAGATCAACTCCCGTAATGATTTTGTTATTTCCTTGAGTGTTGTTTCCTTCGGCCTCGAGGATATAATGAATGAGTCAAGGGAGATCGGGAAAGCCATTCATGAACTACTGCAATGCGAGAATCCTTGGAGTCTTATAGACTTGCGGGAAATATACAAAACATTGAATTGATGAGGTATGATTCTCTGATCCGGGCGCTGCCAGCTACAAACCAAATTCAAGCTAATTAGCCCAACTTCTCAAACATTCGATTATCAATCTCTAGACTCTCTTCTTGTTCATTCTGGTTTGGTTACTACACTAGAAATCATGCATTGCAGCCTAGATCAGTTAGTTGTCTGTCTATCATATTTTTGCATTGATCGTCACATTTGCACCTATTTTTTTTTTAGTGTAAAGTCATCCAGGAAAACCGTTTTCCTATATGCTATAATTGTCTGAGACTATCAACGTGAGAGATAGTAAAAAACCCATTGCATATAATTCAACAGAAGAGACATGTTTATTTGATACCTATTTTCTTTGGAAAGCACTCTTTGAACTTCATACTTAGTGACTGTTCTACCTTGACAATTTAATTTTAAATGAGATTAAGTCAATTTTGCGATCCAGTTGTATACAAGACTGAGTTCTACAATGTTCTAGATTCGATTTTCAGCTCAACAACTCAACCAGATATTTTTGAAATGAGATATTCAAAAATACATTTTAATTAACTGTGATCGATCGTATTTCAAAATTGAAAATTCATTAACTCTGACCTAATCTTAATAAATAAATAAATAATTCTGTGAAATAAATTCCCAGTCTGACCTAAAAAAATATAAACGTCAAGCATAAAAATCAATGAAAACGTCATGATAGTTCATGCCAGTACCCCTATACCTATATTATTTGGAAATCACTCTTTTAACTTCATACTTAGTGAATGTTCCACCTTGACATTTTAATTTTAAATGAAATTAAGTTAGATTGGGATCCACTTGTAAACAAGATACGATTTTAAACTAAACGAGATATTTATGAAGTCCAAAAATACATTTTAATTAACTGTGATCGTATTTCAAAAGTACAAATTCCTTAACTTTAACTGTGACCTAATCTTAAACACAAATAAATTTCTGTAAAACAAATTCCCAGCAGGACCAAAAAAACATATTGTTAAGCATAAAAATCAATGAAAACATCATGATAGTTCATGCTCGTAGCCCATAAGGTTGAATTAATGCATTACCTCTTCCGAAGGATTGAAATAATGAGTATTTTAGGTGCTATGATTTAAAAAATTATCTTGCCGTGCAAAGAAAGAGGACTCTCATGTAAAATATGATAAAATAAAAGAGCAGAATTCATGTATAAAGTATATCAGAGCACTTTTATTTATTTATTATGGCCTATTAAATTGGTAGCGCATAAAGTAATTCATGCATAAATTAGGCAGAGCACTTTTATCTTTGAAAGAGTGGCATGAGTAGAGTTGTTTAGTATGGATTATTAAATGGGTAATGCCTAGAGTAAGTGTGACCACTTTATGTCTTGAAAAAGTGGCATGAGTAAGGCCATTGAGTATACATTTTTAATGATAATTTTTCATTACTTTCCATAGTATACATTTTGCTTTGGCGAGGATAAAGATAGTTGAACACCTACGTCGCCACGTGAACCTCGTGTTTGTGAACAAAGTACTACATGTTGATTTCGTTGATGATTTATCCAATATGCCTGCGGTGGAGTATTGGTGGATTATGGGATGAGAATACACATTATGAAAATAATGTGGGTTTTTTTAATGATAAGTTTGAAAAGAAATTTGTAGGAAATGGGAAACAAAATAAAGCATATATATTTAAGTTATAAAATTTAAAATAATAAAATAATTATATTATACAACATATAAATAAAGAACTTTTTTCTTTGGGTGGGGACAAATTATTGTTTATTTTATTAATAATAAAATAATTATATTAAAAAATATATATAAATAAAGATTTTTTTTCCATTAGGGACAAACTATTTTTTTATTGGTTTACATTTTTTTTTAAAGAATGTAATTACATAGAAATATTATTGCTATAAACGTTAAGAATACAATTGGGAAACATTTCTCTTTTTGAAACACATGAATTGCAATTAAGAGATCTTTTTATACATTTCATATGCAAATGGAAACTCGAAATTAAATCAACCAAGGTTGAATCCCCACCTTTCCCTACACCAAGCAAATTTCCTTCCATCCACTACCTTAGTTATAGAATCTGCCACATTATCGTAAGTTCTAACCTTGAGTAAAGTTACCTCACTAGAATCCATCACCTTTGTATTACAGTGGAATTTCACCCTGATAATCGTTGTCTATGGATAAAATTGGGATTAGTGCAAAATCAATTGCACTCTTATTGTCCTAAAATATAGGCATGGGCCCATGTTCAAGTCCAATATCTCTTCATAATTGTCATACTCGAATAACTTCCTTGGAAGTCCTTGAAGCTTCATTGTACTCCACTTCAGTACTAGAATGAGCAACTAATTGTTAGCTTTTACTCTTCCAAGTCATATCTCCCTCAAACAACATAAATATATACAAATTATTGGACTTTGCATTGTCCACATAACCTTCCAAGTTAACATTAACAAGCTCGTGCATCTAAATATTCTTTCTTCCATATCCCTCATAGCAATAACATAGCCATCAATGCCCCATAACTACCTAAAGATCTTCTTGATAATTGTCCAATGATCTCTCCCTAGATTTTCCATCTACCTACTTACAAATTCCACTACATGTGGAATATTTGTTCTTATACACACCATTACATACATAAGGATACCAATGAAATTAACATATTGGCACTTTCTTCATGTCTTGTTCCTCCTATTCTCTCCTATTTTCTCTTAGTAGTCATGTTAGTCAACAAAAAAACTCTCACTTGAGATGGAGTGCAAGTTGGCTGGCATTCATCCATCCTAAAGAGCTTGAGTAGGTTTTCCACATATTTACTGTAGTTTGTATACACGTCTTATTTTGGTAGTCCATATTCACCTCAATTCCAAAACAATAGTGGAACTCACCTAAGTCCTTCATTTCAAACTCACATGGAAATTGGAAATCGCTCTCCTTGAGTTTCTACATACAATCACTAATCAAAATAACATATCAACATACAATGAAGTTATTACATTCTTTATTGAAGTAAACACAATGGTCCACTTCACATTTTATTATCCCTTGTCTCACAAAATATTCATATACGTTTCCAATCATTGGTACCACTCTCTTGGGGATTACCATACAATGATATCACTAGCAAGCACACCATGTCTTCTCTACATTCTACCACAAATCCTTTTGGTTGAGCGTCAATAATATTTCATCTTTAATCTCACCATGAAACAAAGTTTCCTTCACATCCATTTTCTCCACTTCCAAATCATAAGAAAATACAAGTGCCAAGAACAACCTAATGGTGTACATCTTGGCCATCAGAGATAAGGTGTCCTCATATTCAACACCTTCTACTTGAGAATAGTGTTGAAATTTTATGTTCAATTTGAATGTTTAAACTTATTTTGAAAGTTTTTATATGTGGTTTCGGAGAGGAAACCATTAGCATTGACTTGACTTAAAAATTTTAACTTCTATATTTTATAAGTTATACAGATACCTACCTATCATTTTCTCCTTATGGGTACCCCTATATGTGTGTGTGTGTGTGTGTGTGTGTGTGTGTGTGTGTGTGTGTAGGATACACCCTTGAAATTTAAGTGATGCCTTATGTACCTAGTAACTAGATCCCTAGTATTGTCCAAGTTTTAGCTTGTCCTACATCTATCCAACATAATGTTTTGCAAGCGAATTATATGTGTGTGTGTGTGTGTGTGTGTGTGTTAATTTGTTTGCAAAACATTATGTTCGATAGATGTAGGAGAAGATAAAACTTGGACAATATTAGGGATCTAGTTACTAGGTACATAAGGCATCGCTTAAATTTCAAGGGTGTATTCTACCACTACATTGGACTATATAGAATTTCATATGTAAAAAATAAAGGGAGTAAAATGTGTATCATATACAAGTGAATAGTTTGTTTGTTTTTTCTCAAGAAAAAATTCACAATTTCTATTCCATTATACCATGAAAATCACATTCTTTAGGGGCTTAAAGTATGATACAAATAAAATAAAGTGTGGGTGCATACTATACTTATAAGATTAAAATTGCATAATTAATTTACATTTTATTTCTTTCCCTTTAAAAATAATCCTCAATCTTTCCCTTTTTCCCCTTCTTAGTTTTACCTTATTTCCACCTTGTTGAATAAAGAGTCATGATAACTCACTCTAAGTTAGAAGGTGGGAGATCCATGTTTGTAGAAGGAACTAATTCCTTATAAAAATATTAGGTATCAATTTCATGACATATTTTCATTCCACCCAGAGGGACTTCAACTACCACAACCTCACTTGAGGAAGAAAGCCTTATATCCACTTACTCTACTCTATCCCAAAGGAAAGGAGTGGATTTCCCAATTGGAACATTTCATTTTTTATTTACCTTGAATTTTTATCAATGTATATATGTGGTTGTTGATTTAACTCATTCTAACCAATGTCAATATATGAACTAGATCCCTCCAAAAAAATCCATCTCTTGTAAATGTCTTGGAAGATGATATATTCTAGACTTGAATTTAGCATTCCTATAATCCAAGACCTATGTGTATTTAAACATTTTCCATTTGGGAATGATTAAAATTTCCATTTGAGAATGTTTTTTCCTTCAAGACACTTACTAAGGTCCATCTAAACACAAAAATGTGCATACGTAAAGAAACCAACTCCATCTCTCATTTTATGTAAGTGACGAGAGTATTCACATCATCCTTAAAAATTGATAAATACAAAAACTGTTATGACAAATGGGGAAGAAAAACTCAAATTGGCATTGTAGTAACAAAACCAACTTATGCAATGCAGAGTTCAAATAGAAGGAAAATGATTTCCAAGTAATCTTCTATGTATTTCTTTTCTTGTGAATGACTAGATCGATCTTGACAAACCAAAAAACAAATTCGGTAAGATTCTCTAAAATTATCAACATTTGATAACTTTATACAATTTTGCAACCTTTAAACCATGTCAAACCCAAATTATATTGACAAAGTAGATCTATTAACCAAGATATCGTTGAAACTTTGTACAATTTTCTATGGCTTAGATAATGTAACATGGATCTGATCTTCTTGGAGGAATTTTGAAAGTCTCTTATATATTTGTCATGTAAACTTATTGTGAAGATAGGATATTCCTATTAGGATTTCATGCCTCTCTTTCCAATCAAGTAAAAAATGTGTATAATGTGTAGCTAAAACATCATACATACTAAATTTTTTAGCAAATTCAATAATATAAAAGGTGAGTGCAAGATAATGATGGTCTCTCATGACACATTAGTGGTGACACAAACATAGAAAAACAACTATGTTAACTTGGAGGGATTATTAGAGGTATTTTCATAATAATTTCAATATGGTATAAAAAGATAAAATATAGGAAATTGAATTAAATTTTTGAATATATAATTTTTATTTATAGAATTGTTTTATGATTATGTGAAATTCAAGTTTTTCTAATAATGGCATGTTATTTTCCTACAAAATATAAAACATATGTTCATGCTAGTGTACGGTTTAAGTACCTAAATGATTTAATTTATTTGTTCTTTATGTTTACAATTGTAGTCTAGAATGGATTCTTCCTATGCATGACTATTTTTTCAAAATTTATAATGTTAATTTCGATTTTTTTTTAAATCATAAAATCCATTATAGTTATGAAATTACGAGGTCATGCATTAATGCATGGTTTGAGGATCTTAACATATCAAACATATTTTTTTTAGATTGTAGATCTTTGTTTACAGTTGTGAAACATATAATATTACTTTTAAATGGGTATGGTGATAAAAATTTACATTAGGAATTAAAGACATGTATTTCAATATTCCAATATATGTCAAAAAAAAAATAAAAAAAAAT
>ML777882.1:183236-198560 GCA_009831015.1 Picea engelmannii
ATATATATATATATAGTTGTAGGCCTTGTTAATTGTGATTGTGCACAAAAAAGATTTAATTAGGGCCTAAGGCCCTTGTTTTCTTCCTCTAGCCATGTTGCGGGCCCTAACTTCCATATGTGTTGTGGAGAAACTTTTAATGGTTCCCATATCCTAGTAGAAGGATAACTATCCCTTGAAAATGATTGATTTGTTTTTTTGAATCCTATTTCATGTCCCTTGCGCTCAAGAAACTTCATTTTTGAATGAAAATATTTTTTTTCATCCCCTAGCCATGGTATAGGCCATGAGACCCATTTCTATTATGAAAAACATACTAAAGGAACCAAAGCTTCCACATAGAGGCCAAACATCCATTACAGAGGATTTTATGTCGTTCTTTGAGGACTACTACATGAAGATTTATCATATTAAGATTCAAATCATTCCTTATCACCTTATGTTCCTTCCCTAACCATGTTCAAGATATCCAATGAATTACATGGTTTGAAGAACATTTTAATTGCATAAAGGCACAACCTAGATCCCTAGAGACCCGAATGTGGTTCTCAAAACTTGGGAATGGAACCCATATCCCACTTAGAGGCCATATATACCATTAAAAGGATATGCATAGTGTTTTGAGTCATTGGCCATGGAAATCAAACTTGAGAATATTTGTTTAAGGATTAAGGCACGTATTTTCCTACAACTATTGTAGGGATAATGAGACTCATTCTTTTGATGGAAAACATACTTTAATGGTTCCCATATTCCTATTAGAACGAAAATATCAAACCCTAGAGATATCAATTGTGGTTGTTTGAAGCGTCATTAAGGGTATCGTTCATCGCGAAGTCAGTATACCAATGAAATTAGGAGGATTTGAGTAGTATTTATGGGAAATGGGGTCCTTGAAATCATCAAGGAAGGAAACTTGGGCCTTATGTCATAAAGGAAGCTTCTAGGTATCAAGGTATAAGAACAACACCTCAAACCACCACACATGACCTCCCAACAATATCCTTGGCTTATGAGTGGGGATATCATTGACATTAGGAGGATTTTAACACTAGGTATTAGTCTCAAGGCCTTGGACATGGATTGGGGAGGAATAATATGGATTATAATGTAAAGTATTCCTTTAGGAATATAGGGAAATGAACAATTACTCAAACTACCACATAGTCTTTTCCTCTCAAGGTTATCCATTACTTTGAGTATGGATATGGGTTCCATTAGGAAGTTTATTGTACTAGGTACATGAGTATTTCGGCCATAGGTATGGTTGAAGGAATAAACTTAGTCCCCACACCATAAAGGAATATTTTAAGAATCTGAGATCAAGAACAACACTTTAATTGACAACACATGACCCCTTAATAATATCCTTGCCTTTAAAGTGGGGATATTGATGATATTAGGAAGTTTTGAGAATTATGTGCAGGCCTTAGGGTCTTGGATATGTTTGGGGGGGAATGAGCCACCAGGAAGGACATCCCCCTTCCTTGGCCAACTAGTAGAAAATTTTATTGTAATCTGATCTAGCCAGTCTAAGAAGAAAGGCATGTGAAAATAATGTACTATATTAATTTCTGATCTTTGTTAGCGTCAGTTAGTATCTTAATTGTAATTAAGAATTCACCAGTCTAAGTATAAAATAGTGAATAGTTAGTTGTGTCAGTAGTGACTATGGGAAATTTCTCTTGCTAGTATGAATGCGCAGATAAATGCCGAAGAATAAAGAGACAATTATCGTTGTTGGAGATCACCTTAATTATTTAAAAAGGGACATCGTCCTCTAAAAGAATTGATGAATTTTTGTTGAATTTTGTTTCTTTATCCTTCTTGTGTGTAGTTCAGTTTTTCATTTTTTGAGAGTCATTACGAGGTAATTTTTGTTTTTATGTTTTTGATATTGAGAGAGAGTGTGCACCAAAGGAACTTGTGTGTATCTCTTTTATGTTGTGGGTACACGGAATTCACCCTCCATCACTATTTCGCCCTTTCCGTCACCAATTCACCCTCTCCATTATTAACTCTCTCTCTCCATCACTAATTCTCTCTCTCCATCACCAATGCTCCCTCCATCACTAATTCTCCCTCTAGAAAATGTTCCCTCCATATAACACTATGCTTAATCGCTGAGCGTGTCCCCTCTCTAGTAGATCCATCAACACCCTCCATCAAAAATCATTTTTCCCATTGTTGAATTTCCCTCGCACTTCTAGATCAATTGGTATCAGACAAAGTTATGTCCTTGGGACTAGAAATTCATCCACCAGATTCTATTTTTTTTGGGGGGGGGGTCTTCATTCTTGTTCTCACGCTTTTGCTCAGAGAATTACTTTCACCCTTCTCAGGGTTACTCTCACAAACTCCTCAAGATCTATTCAGTGTTTCCTACCATGTTGCCTCGATGAGAAGCATATAGTGAGGAATCCATCATAGTCACATCAAGTCCAGTGGAATACTTGGTGTTGGCTCTCCAAGAATTGATTCGACTCTAACAACGAAGATCTCTAGCGACCATGTAGTTGGACACTTGCTTTCAATTACCCAAGTTCGTCAGCCGAATGAATGGAGAGATGGTCGATTCCTGGATTTGTAGCCTCTCCACTTATTTCAAAACCTCTCCTGAGATAGAAGAGGCCACCAAATTGCAAATATCTAGTATTCAAATAGAAGGAATCACCCAAACTTTGTGGGCCACACACTTGGACAATGCAGAATTGATCGTCGAGATCGGTACCATGTCGTCCCCGAAAAATGGTCACATTACTTCATGGGATACATTATGTCAGACATTGAGAGAATAGTTATACCCTACAGGATACCTTCAGAATTTACTCGCCAAGTGGTTACAAATTTGTCAGCTTTCCAATCAGTCTGTTCAAGACTACATCAATTTCTGATGAAATTTGCGCATCCAGATACATGTCAACAAACCATACGAGGTATTAATAATTAAGTTCAATTCTGGTTTATTGTTAACTGTCTGGCGAGAGTTAGATCTTTTTGACAATGTTTATGTAGACATGGATTCCTTACGAGACTTGGACATAGAAATAAAGGTGGTTCCTCACATTTGATATCCATCATATCGAACCCGAGATGATAACCCACCTCCTTCTCATTCTCAACATTATCCTTCTTCCTCGTCGACGACCAACAATGCAGTTTGGTGTAATTTTCATGAGACCAACTCCCATAACTATGCTAATTGTGGAGCCATTAAAATTATACACCCCCATGAGAACTTGTTTGCAGAGGCCATACCTACTGAGTTTCCTAAGAAAAAAAGAGTAATCTATCTCTCCAACCCCACCGCAGTCAACCCATCCCTCATTCTCATGACTACACCAGAACCAAGTCACCATGACGTTCCCCTATTCACTCACCATTGTTGAATTAAAAATGAACTCACCACTCTCATTCTAGACAATGGAAGTCAAAAGAATTTGATATCAAAAGACTTAGTCCAACATCTGAAGCTCCCCACCACCCCAAACCCTAATCCATATCACCTCGGTTGGGTACAAAAGGGTAGTCCTCACATTAGTATTGCTCGATGTCACGTCATCACTTTCTCCATTGGTCCTTTTTGTGACACTCTAATCTATGACGTGCCCTCATTAAATTGTGTTGATCTCCTTCTCGGTCTTCCTTACCAAAAATATCGACAAGTTGTAATGTCCCTATCATTACGAATACAAGCAAAGAAGAAGTGCAATTTACTTTTTGTTTAGGCAAGAAGGCGATGAAGACAATAGTTGAACCACACAACTTGACCATGAACCCCCACGACTCCACACACTAGCACAAGAGAAACTGGGAAAACATGCATAAAACAATAAGGAGAAACAACTACCCGCCCGACGCAAACAAGACCACACCTACAAGCTAAGGGACAACATCCCCCTCCCAACACATCAACCTTGATGACCAATGACTAGATCCTCAAGGCACGTGAACCAAACACATGAAGGTGTTACCACCCAAGTGCTAACAACAAATTACAAAGATCAACAACATCTACATGGAAGACACAGGCCTCGGCCAAGTTATCCTTCACCTCCATCCCTCAAGGGAATGCAATGATCCCCTCATCAGGAATCATGTCCTCTCGAGGTGATAGGCACGACTATAACCTTAGCATGACACATCCTATCTGGACAAAGGACTCTGGATAAATCCAACGTACTAGGATACAAATATCGATAAGAATACTACATCCATACCCCAAGAAACAACTCGATAAGACTCAAGAAGACGACAACAAAGGAAAAATGCAAGCCAATACACGACTTCGTCCACAACCAAAACCATTTATCAAGTCTAAATTGGTCGATAATTACAATCTAATTTAGCATTAAATACATATCTAATTTAACCAGTCTAAATTACAAAAGTGAGTGATGTATAAACCTAACTTAACATGATATACAATTCTAATTTAGCGAGTCTAAATTACCAATTTGGATAATAACTATATATCAATTAACATTAATCACATATCTAATTTTAGCAAGGCTAAACTACTTCTAGTTAATAATTTGCATTTCTAATTTAACCTTAATACAAATCTAATTCACAAGTCTAAAATTACAATTTAGAGATTAATTGACAATCAAATCTAACATTAACCCAATCTAATGTAGAAATACCAATATATAAAGAACATTCATGATATCAAGTATAAATCTTATGATTATAATGCTAACAACGAATTAACTTCCAACATGCTGTCTAGCCATAACATCAGTATTAAGGTTTTACCAGCTGTCAATTACACATTAAGCTATTGGGTTAAAAAAAGTTTGACAGTAAACAAAATTAACTTTTCCTTAAAAATGACCCTGCTTTAAAATCTAGGCATGAAACACTTGTAGGATAATAATCAACGCTGGCATGGCAACCGGATGTAAAATATAATTTTTGTCAATTAAATAAAAACACTATAAAGGTAAACACCAATCATTAAAATGTTGTCCAGAAAACAATTATGTAAAAGCAGGGTTATTATCATTGTACGATAGGTGTAAAATACAGTCCTCATAATGGTAAAAATTGTCATGCAGTAAAGGTAACAGATATCAGTTTTAAACGCAAAAACAATAGAAATCTTGCACAATTTATTACATGCTTTTAATTACTACTAACAACTAATAAAGATATTAACAAAATACAAGATGAAGACCCTGTGATCTAAATGTATGGGATTTATGCTCCCTATCTTTTCAATTCGTTGTCAGACTACAAATCCCTGTCATAAAGTAATTAAAAATGTTGCCATACAACCTATACCTTCGCTGTCAGACATTCACGATTTTGAAAACAAAACAGTCATGGACCAAGTAAAATCATTGTCAATAAAATCCACATTTACACAAAAATGCCCACCATTACGCCCCCATTAACTAGTAAGGCACATGCATTTGATGGAGAAAAAAAACAAGCCAGATGTATAAAATCACAAGGCAAATTTGTCCCTAAAATAAATGCAAAATGCAATCTTAAGAAGTGGAAAAATCCCCCTGAAAATAAAAATGAAATGCAGTCCTAAGATGTGGTAGATCGCCAGGTAAACAAAAGCAACGATTGTTGTCTTTAAGAGTGGAAAAATCTCCCTGAAAATAAAGATGAAATGTATTCCTGAAACGTGGAAAATCGCCAGATAAACACAAGCAACGATTGTGGTCTTTAAGAGTGGAAAAATCACCCTGAAAATAAAAACAAAATGCAGTCCTAAGACGTGGAAAAATTGTCAGGTAACCAACCACAAGTTGCAGTCGAAAATGGAAAAAATCGTCAGTTAAACACACCACAATTTGGAGTCTTAATTTGTCTTCAAATATTCAAGTGCAAAGGTATGAAAATTGCAGAGAATATAGCCATAAAAAAAAACAAAAAAACACAGAGTTAAATAGCCAGGAAGGTATTACAAGTAGAGTTAAATCATCCAACAATATATAAAAACGCAGAGTTAGTAATTTCATGGTTGAGGGCATTGAAATGCAGAGAACACTAAAAACAATTTTCATATGTCGAGAACGATTACGACACAAAGGTGATATAACATGCAGAGACCAAAACAAGGCGGAGATCAAGCCACAGAGATAATAAGGGGTAAACCTCTAGGCAACATATCCTACCCTCATCATCCACACACAAAAAACTAGGGCATTAGAATCTATAGGTCGTTGTCCACCGGAGTGATGACCATCAATTCATCTCTTGACCGAATGATCAGGAGTGGACTGACAAACTAGGAATGATGAAGAAAGGCACAACTCTTCATGACAATCAACAAAAACAAAGGGCAGTCACAACATGCAGGGATCGAAAGCCAAGGGAATCAATCAACAATGATCTTAAGGCTATGGGGAAATTAAGTTATCAATTTCAATGCTAAGTCAAACATTTTCTTTACTGAATTAAAAATACAGAATTGAAAGCGCAAGGTATAATAAGAATATACCATGCATAATCAAAGTAAGCGTATTGTAGCCCAAGTCGTCCACTCTGAGTCGTTATCCCGCGCGCTTCGTGCAGCTCCCGTTTTTCGACCGATGAGACTTCACCGGTACCTCCCAACCAACGCTAGGGGTAATATTCTTCCCCCTTAGCCCCCAAAGCCACAAAGGGGCCACACACACTAAAACAAAGAACAACTATCTCCTAGCTCACCTCACAAGGTTGAGCTACCACTCCTCACTGAGCTGGGCATCCCAACTCCCACAAGCTAAGTCAGTCAAGTCTAAATTTATGCAGCGTAACGTTACACATAACTGAGGAGATCCATCATCATCCTCCTCCCTTCTTTATATAGAGTTTCTAAGTCATTCACTTTCCCAAAATCCCATTTAATTTATTGTTCAATAATTTAATTTATAAAAGTCCTCCACGTACATGTGTCACCCATCCCCTTCATTGCACCATAAATTAATTTAATTAATTAATTAATTACTCCTATTTCCCTCACCCACCTAAAAGCATTCCTATAATTGTTCCTAGGTGTCCCCATATTCCCTTACACATTTTGAT
This sequence comes from Picea engelmannii, assembly GCA_009831015.1. Taxonomy (NCBI): domain Eukaryota; kingdom Viridiplantae; phylum Streptophyta; class Pinopsida; order Pinales; family Pinaceae; genus Picea; species Picea engelmannii. The sequence goes on from ML777882.1 coordinate 190,263, forward strand.
CATTTACCCCCTTACTAATTCGCTAGTTGAGTTCAATTTAGAAAGTTCTTAAATGCAAGATGCCTTACTAAGTTGGTCTTTCTTATTTTTCCTTATGTTTCCCTTTCTCTTTATGTTTCACGTTTTTTTCGTAGTTTCCTAATTCTTTTAAATTCCCTCTTTCCCTTTTCATTAAAACTCAATTTGGCAAGTGTAGAAAATTACCTTTTCCCCCTTTTTCTTTTTAATTAATGATTTTTAATTAGCATATGTGACAAACAATTAATTCCCTTTTAAAATTTTAAATCCCTCCATAATTTGATTTTAATAATTTAATCGAGTTTCTTACCCCCCTTTGTCACATGTTTAATGATGATTATTAGTATTATATATATATATATATATATATATTTCTTTTACAACAAGTATCACCTAGACCTAGATTTTATTTTCCTAGGCTCGGTAACATTTTATTAGGGAAATTGTATTAAATATTTCTTATCACATTATTCATTCTAAGGCCATCTAGGTTTATTCACTTATTATTTAACAACGTGACGTGCCCTTCAGGACGTACTAGGTGATCCAAGGGTGTCACTCACCTCATTATGTTTCCCTCATGTGACGTTCCCTTCAGTACGCACTACATGCTCCAAGGGTTCCACTTGCCTCTTTCCTTTTTTCTTGCGTGATATGCCCTTCAAGACGCACTATGTTCTCCAAGGGTGCCACTTGCCTCTTGACTGACTTGGTAGACATAAAAAACCCGTGGAGTCAATACTCCACCAGGTGATCTTGTAGGAGACTAAGGCCCTCTAAGGAATAATTCCCCTGCGTTATTGCATGCCCCTTAGAATCATCATGAGCGACTATCGCAGTCGGCTCTCAACGCATCGTGGGTCTTCTCGAACTAGGTAATCATTAACCTATAGTTCAAGCCACGACGAGAGTGCTAGTAGGTTGTGGAAGGTTTGTTGTCCACATCTCTCCTTCAATGTCTCTGCTTATCTTGTGTGACCCCTCTACTCCACATGTGAGTCTGGTCGGCAAGCTATCATCAGCCTGCATCATCAACGAATCATGTCAGAAATAGTATCCATAATCATATCATCTAATCAGATGCACAAATGTCATATATACAACAATCAAAAACCTAATAGTCCACTCTCTGAGTCGATCCATATTCCAAGGGGTTTCATTGATGCCTCTGCATCCTCGAGGTCCAAAATCCTGGACACTCAGGAAAACCGAGTCAATAGCACTTGTCTCTGTCAATACAAAAAAATAACATGTCATCAATCCATAACTCCTCATAATAATAATCAAATGCCCAATAGTATAATCATTCGTGTCACTTGCAAGCAAGTGTCCTGAAAGAATAAGTTTGTTCACTTCACGTAAGAGTGGGATGTTACATACAGCCCCTCTTGGTCTAAACTTCGTCCCGAAGTTTCTTAGTATATCAGTGCCGAAATAATGTGTATCACAGTATCATAAGTCTATCTATCAAACAAAAATGGAAACTGTTGGCGCATATCATATGCGTCCTCCTAGGTCATCGAGTGTGGACTATAGTTGTCCCATTGAACCTTGACCTGATCCATTGTTCGACGTTGTAGTTGTCGAATGTGATGATCCAGGATGTGGATCGACTCAGCCATGAGTGCCCCCTCATTTGATACCTACAAGGAAATCATGTCAATAACATGTGTAGTATAACTAATATAATGTCTCAAAATAGATACGTGAAAAACATCATGCATACGCCTCAAAGAATCAGGCAAGGCTAGTCGATAAGCCACGGGCCCCTTCCTCTCCACAATATCGAAAGATCTCATGAACCTAGGAGAGAGTTTATCTCCCTTTCCAAACTTGATCGAACTCTTATGTGGTTTTACCCACAAGAAGACTCGATCGCCAACTTCGTAACTACGGTCGACACGGTGCACATCAACATAACTCTTTTGTCGATCCTGTGCTTCTTTAATCCTTTGTATTATTGTTTGTATTTGATATTCCATTTCTTGTATCGCTTCTGGTCCCACCAGTACCCTATCCTCAAGCCGATCCCAACTCATAGGTGTCCGACATGGTCACCCATAAAGGAAATCTAAAGGCACCATCTTAATGGTTCTTTGCTAACTGTTGTTGTAAGTGAATTCTACCAGTGGAAATAATTATTCCCAATGCTTATGTTGGTCCATCACGTACATGTGCAACATGTCTTCTAAGGTCTATTTCGTTCATTCAGTCTACCCGTCAGTCTTCGGGTGATACACAGTACTAAAGTTAAGTTGGGTTCCCAAGGCCTCTTAGAAACTAGTCCAAAATAGTCTAGTAAACACTGATCCTTGATCGGATATAATCCTCTTAGGCACGCCATGCAGCCTCACAATATCACTGATGAAAACTCTGGCTATGTCAGGTGCCTGATACATCGTACGCACAGGAATAAAATGAGCATCTTTGTCAGAATTTTAACTACTACGAAAATCGAGTCGTGTCTCCTTGTGATCAGTGGCAATCCAATAATAAAATATATTGAAATAACCTCCCATTTCGATTTCGAGATAGCGTGTGGCTGTAGTAATCCTGTTGGATGTCTATGTTCGGCTTTTACCTGCTGACATTCTAGACATTTGTCCACATAGTTGACTATGTCTGCCTTCATTCCTTTCTATAAGAATAAGGGTTTAAGGTCCACCCTCATCTTCGTGACTCTCGCGTGAGCCATGTATACTTCTCTATGAGCCTCATTTAGCATCAAGCTCCTCAACTCATCGTTCATGGTACGTAAATCCAATTTTTAAACCTCAATAATCCATCATCGTCAAATGTAAATCCTTCAAATCTTGGTACGATAATGGTGTTTTGTCTAATAAAATCATAGACCTCTTTGTACCAGTCATCGTCACGCTATAAAGTTAGAATATTTTTGCATAGATTCGTCTGAAGAGGCAACACCGAAAATATGTGTGGTTTCCGACTCAATGCATCTACCACTCGGTTCATTGTTCCTTTTATGGAAGAAATCTCGAAGTCGTACTTACTAAGAAATTTAGACCAACAGTGTTATCAGGCGTTTAGGTCGCTTTGTGTAAAGAGGTGTTGTAGTCCAAAGTGGTCTGTTTTTAGTTCAAATTTTCATCCAACAAGGTAGTGTCTCCAAACCTTCAAGGCATAAACAATTTCTAACAACTCCAAATTGTGCACTGCATAGTTCTCCTCATGCCTTCTCAGTTTCCTCGAGATGTAAGTGATCACTCGACCGTCTTTCATCAAGACTCCACTTAAGCCTTCCTTGGATGCATCAGTGGATACCAAGATGTATGCGTCCATGTCGAGGACCTTTATTATCTGTGTTGTTGTCAACAAGTCTTTAAGGTTTCTAAATGCCTCCACGCATTTCTCGGTCCAAACAAACTTCTTGTTCTTCTTTTGTAACTCTGTAATCGGGTTTGCTATTTTCGAAAATCCCTCGATGAACCGTCGATAGTATCCTTCTAAACCCATGAAGCTGCGCACTTACGAGACATTTGTCGGTGCATGCCATTCCATAATAGCCTCAACCTTTGTTGGACCCACGACAATACCTTTGCCAGAGATGACGTTCCCTAAGTAGTGAATCTTCTATTGATAAAACAAGCATTTGGACAACTTCCCATACAATTTGTGCTCTCGCAGACACTATAGTACCAAGTGTAAGTGCTCATCATGCTCCTCCGTCACCCGAGAGTAAATCAAAATATTGTCAATGAATGCTTGGACGAACCTTTCCAAGTACTCGCGAAACACCCCGTTCATCAAACTCATAAATACTCCTAGGGCGTTTGTCGGTCCAAATGGTAAAATAGTAAACGCGTAATGCATAAACCTCGTCTTAAAGGTGGTCTTAGGGACATCATCCTCCTTGATCCATAACTGGTGATACCCTGATCACAAATCAATCTTTGAGAACACCATCGCACCCTTCATCTGATCGAACAGATCATCAATCCTCGGCAATAGATACTGATTATTGATCATTTCCTTGTTCAATTGACGGTAGTCAATGCAGAGCCTCCATGACCCATCCTTATTTCGTATGAAAATAACAGGCTCACCCCACGGTGACACACTTGGACCTATAAGTCCAAGGTCCAGAAACTTCGTCAATTGCATTCTCAACTCCTGTAACTCTGGGGTTGACATACGATAAGGTGTTCTCGCTATTAGTTCAGTCCCGGGTCTTAGGTATATGGTAAATTCCAATTCCCTCTCTGGCGACATCCCAGGTAAATCCTCCAGAAAGACGTCTGCAAACTCTCTCACCACCGGAAGGTGTTCTATATCTTCCTCTACTCCCTTCTCATTTAACGCAAGGACCACATAAAGCTTACATCCCTTGTGCATGCTCTTCCATAGCTGCAAGGAAGAGATGAACCTCAGGGAAACTCCCTGTTTCCATCCTACAATCACGCATCTTTTTCCCTCGTCATTGACCAATCTCAACCATTTCACCTTATAGTTGAGTATCACCTCATGCGATTCCAACCAGCCCATACCAATCACGACGTCATAAGATCCTAAGATCATGATGTATAGGTTGGCCCTGGTGACAAAATCTCCCAAGTTAAGGGTACAACTTGTAACCTTTCCTCCAACCTTTTGTTTGGCTCCCGAAGCCATCTCTACGAAGATAAACTCATCCTGTTCGATTGCCTTTACCTTAACCCTTTTTAGTGTTGCACCAGAAATGAAACTCTCGGTAGCACCAGTATCTATCAAAATAGTAAGGGTCTGATCAGCAATGGTACATGATGTCTCGAGCACAGTCGACTGGTGCTCTTCCTGGCGGTTATTCAATGTTGCATGAATCTGATGGGCTTTCCACAAATCTCCCACAATAGTGGGTCCGACTGATCCATATTATTTAGTCCTCTCCACTGGGTAGTCATGCTGGTAGTGTGTCTCCCCACATGTCCAACACCCCTTCTTCGATCCAGTACTCCTCGTACCCAAAGTAGAAGCTGACGGCCCACCGGCCTAGAATCCTGGTCTATTCTGCTGAACATGCCTAAAATGTTGTGGCTACGGTTGACGCTGTTGTTAATGCAATGGTCCTCGATAAGGTGTATGTTGTTGAGGCACTAATTTCTAAGGTGTAGTGAAAGTGTATCCCCTCTGGAATCCACGATATCCTAGCGTATGTCTGGCTATTGTTTGATGATGTTGTGCAACATATGACACCTTCCCTGTTGGTCTCGCTAGAGTCCTGATTTGACCCCCACTGATAAGCTCCTCCTCTGCTATGAGGACCTTCTGGATGACATCATGCAAGGTTTGAGGCATCAAAATCCTAACCTTTTCACATATGCTTCCATTAAGGATGAACATGAACTTGTTGACCTTAAGTTTCTCAGTATTAATATGTTGAGCATACCTAAGGAACTCCATAACATGGGCCTCGTACTCGAGAACCGTATGACCACCCTGTCGTAAGGCATTGAACTCATTGAGATGATTCTCAATGAATTCCTCTGATAGGTACCTCCCTCGGAACCATTCCTCAAACAGTTCCCATGACACATATTCGACGACTATGTTCATTTGTGGCAGGAGTGTCTTCCACCATAGAAGAGCCCTCCCCTTCAGTTGAAAGATCGCCATGCGAAACTTCATGTTGGAGGTATAGTCTTGAAGTGAAAACCACATCACCATATTCTCCAACCATGCCTTGGTGGCTAAGCCATCCAGGGCACCAAATAACTCGGGAAATTTAACCTTCTTGAGTTCGTGGTGAATGCTACTAGTACCAACCGGAGCGCATAGTGGACCCTCAGGGAGTGTCGATGCTCTGGCCTCATCTCTATCTAAACAACTGATCAGTGCCTCAGACATGAGTTGAAAAGATATCATCATCCCAACCACATCACCCACCGCTATCTGCTCCTACCCGACAACCTGTTTGTCTCCATGGGGGTTAGACCCCTCAGGCGTGGATGCTACTGGAGGCATCGTGCCTCGTCTCCTAGCACCTCGTCATATACCTTCGGGACGTCCTCTAACCATGATTACCTGCATGAATACAAGTCAACTTAATTAGCAACATTATAATCAAATATCATATCAACGAAAGCCGTAGTGTTCCCAAGTTGGGGTTTGAACCCACTCTGATACCATATGTAATGTCCCCATTATTACGACTACAAGAGAAGCATAAGTGATTTTTTTTTTTTTTTATGAAAGAAGGCGATGATAAAAACAGTTGAACCATGCAACCTGACCATGAACCCCCACCCATGGAATAGGAAACAAACAACTACGACTCCATGCAATAAAACAAGAACAACTGGGTGAAACATGCCTAAAAAAACAAGGAGAAATGACTAATTTCTCAATGAAAACAAGACCACGACTACAAGCTAAGGGACAACATCCCCCTTCAGACACATCGACCTTGAAGAAAAATGACTAGAGCCTCAAGGCACGTGAACTAAATGCATGAAGTGTTACCACCCAAGCGCTGACAACAACTTACAACGATCAACAACACCTACATGGAAGGCACAGGCCTCAACCAAATTATCCTTCGCCTCCATCCCTCAGGGGAATGAAATGATCCTCTCATCTGGAATCATGTCATCCCCAGGTGATAGGAACGACTATAACCTTTACGCGACACATCCTATCTGGACCAAGGACTCTGGATAAATCCAACGCGTTAGGAGCCGAATACAGATACGAATAATACACCCATACCACAAGCAACAGCTCAACGAGACACAAGAAGATGACAAAAAAGGAAAAACGCAAGCCAATACATGACTTCGTCCACAACCCAAACCATTTATCAAGTCTAAATTGGTTGGTAATTACAATCTAAGTTAGCGTTAAATACATATCTAATTTAACCAGTCTAAATTACAAAAGTCAGTGATGTATAAACCTAACTTAACATGATATACAATTCTAATTTAGTGAGTCTAAATTACCAATTTGGACAATAACTATATATCAATTAACATTAATCATATATCTAATTTTAGCAGGGCTAAACTACTACTAGTTAATAATTTGCAATTCTAATTTAACCTTAATACAAATCTAATTCCCAGGTCTAAAATTACAATTTAGACATTAATTTCCAATCAAATCTAACATTAACCCAATCTAATTTAGCAATACAAATATATAAACAACATTCACGATATCAAGTATAAAGCTTATGATTATAATGCTAACAATGAATTAACTTCCAACATGTTGTCTAGCCATAACATGTATCAAGGTTTTACTAGTTGGCTATTACACATAAAGTTGTTGGGTAAAAACAATTTTTACTGTAAACAAAATTAACGTTTCCTTAAAAACACCCCTTCTTTAAAATCAAGTCATGAAACGATGGAAGGATAATAATCTACGCTGGCATGGCAACTGGATGTAAAATAGAATTTTTGTCAATTAAATAAAAATGTTGTAAAGGTAAACACCAATCATTAAAACGTTGTCCAAAAAACAATTATGTAAAAGCAGGGTTATTATTGTTTTCCGACAGGTTTAAAACGCAGTCTTCATCATGGTAAAAATCGCCATGCAATAAAGGTAATAGATAGCAGTTTTTAAAGGCAAAAACGCCAGAAATTTTGTACAATTTATTACATGCTTTTAATTACTACTAACAACTAATAAATATATTAAAGAAATACAAGATGAAGACCGTGTGGTCTAAATGTATGGGATTTATGCTCCCTATCTTTTCATTTCGCTGTCACAATACAAATCTCTATTATAAAGTAATTAAAAATGTTGTCATACAACCTATACCTTCGCTATCAGATATTCACGATTCTGAAAACAAAACAGTCATGGACCAAGTAAAATTGATGCAGGAGCATCACTCACTCAATCAAGCGAGCCAGCACGAGGAGGAAACAAGAGAACAGCTGGACAGCGCCAGCATTCAAATTTTGAAACATTGTAATATGGCTGCGCCAAACATTGAATATTGATGTGATGAAGCGCACTTTGTATATGTAACGAACCTTGAGCGGATAAGCTCTCGTCCTTAAGTAGCTGAGGCATTTATTTAGATTTAATGCAAGTAGATAGAATAGTTAAGTCTAGATTAGACAGTTTTAGCTTTTGAGAGGGAAAACGGAATATAGACACCCTCCTTTGTACATTGTATTCATTCTGGAGTATTCATTCAGAGAAGGAGCAAGAAGAAGGCAGAGCAGAGAGCTAGTGAAGAACTTCCATGTACAGATATTGAATTAATAGGAAAAGCCCTGATTCATTTCCATGGATGTGTTTGAGCTCTGTGTGTTGTTGATATTA
>ML777882.1:206236-252234 GCA_009831015.1 Picea engelmannii
AGTCGCGAGAGCCGATCCTTCATTAACTAAGGAGGGAGGATCGCCGGAGTAACTGTGGGTAAGGACTCCAGAGGGAGTTGGAGAGTTTGATAACTCTTTGGGCCGAGAACTAGGAGGTCCTGGTGGAGCGACCGTGCCGCTGACGGCGGGGTTGCATAAAAAATCGTTGTCAATAAAATCCACATTTACACAAAACAACCACCATTACACCCCCATTAACCAGTAAGGCGCAGGCATTTGATGGAGAAAAAAAACAAGCTAGATGTATAAAATCATAGGGAAAATTCGTCCCTAAAATAAAAATGGAATGCAGTCCTAAGAAGTGGAAAAATCACCCTGAAAATAAAAATGAAATGCATTCCTAAGACATGGAAAATCACGAGGTAAACACAAGCAACGATTGTTGTCTTTAAGAGTGGTAAAATCGTCCAGAAAATAAATATGAAATCCAGTCTTGAGACGTGGAAAATCGCTAGGTAAACACAAGCAACAATTGTGGTCTTTAAGAGTGGAAAAATCGCCTTGAAAATAAAAATGAAATCTAGTCCTAAGACATGGAAAAATCGTCGGGTAACCAACCACGAGTTGCAGTAAAAAATGGCCAAAATCGTTGGGTAAACACACCACGATTTGCAGTCTTAATTCGTCTTCAAATATTTAGGTGCAGAGGTATGAAAATTGCAGAGAATATAGCCAACAACAAAAAAAAAAAACACAAAGTTAAATAGCCAGGAAGGTATTACAAACATAGTTAAATCATCCAACAATATATAAAAAAACAGAGTTAGATATTTCGTGGTTGGGGGTGTTGAAATGAAAAGAACACTAAACAAAGTTTTTAGATGACGAGAATGATTAGGACGCAAAGGTGATATAAAATGCAGAGACCAAAACAAGGAGGATATCAAGGCATGGAGATAAGAAGGGGTAAGCCGTTGGGAAACATATCCTACACTCATCATCCACGCACATAAAAGTAGGGCATTAAAATCTATAGGGCGTTGTGCACCGAAGTGATGACCGTCGATTCGACTCCTAGCTGATTGCTTAGGTGTGGACTGATGAACGAGGAATGAGGATGAAAGGCACAACTCTTCACAACAATCAACAAAACCAAAGGACAATCACAACATGCTGGGATCAAAAGCCAAGGGAATCAATCAACAACTAGCTTAAGGCTATGGGGAAATTAAGTTATCAATTTCAATGCTAAGTCAAACATTTTCTTTACCCAATTAAAAATACAGAATTGAAACCATGAGGTATAATAAGAATCTACCATGCATAATCAAAGTAAGCATACCATAGCCCAATCGTTCACTCTGAGTTGTTATCCCACGTGCTCCATGCAGCTCTCGCTTGCCTACTGATGAGGGGTACTCTTCTTCCCCCTTAGCCCCATGAGCCGCAAAAGGGACATGCACACTAAAACAAAGAACAATTGGCTCCCATCTCGCCTCAGAAGACCGAGCTACTACTCCTCACCGAGCTAGGTATCCCAACTCCCACAAGCTAAGTCAGTCAAGTCTAAATTTCTGCAGCATAACGTTACGCATAACCGAAGAGATCCATCCTCCTCCTTCTCCTCCTCCCTCCTTTATATATAGTTTCTAAGTCATCCACTTTCCCAAAATCCCATTTAATTTATTGTTCAATAATTTAATTCAGAAAAATCCTCCCCATACATGTGTCACCCATCCCCTTCATTGCACCATAAATTAATTTCATTAATTAATTAATTACTCCTATTTCCCTCACCCACTTAAAAATATTCCTAGAATCGCTCCTAGGTGTCCCCATATTCCATTACACATTTTAATGACTTACCCCCTTACTAATTCACTAGTTGAGTTCAATTTAGAAAGTTATTAAATGCAAGATGCCTTACTAAGTTGGTCTTTCTATTTTTTCCTTATGTTTCCCATTTTTTTTCCTAGTTTCCTAATTCTTTTAAATTCCCTCTTTCCCTTTTCATTAAAACTCAAATTGACAAGTGTAGAAAATTATCTCTTCCCCCTTTTTCTTTTTAATTAATAATTTTTAATTAGCATATGTGACAAACAATTAATTCCCTTTTAAAATTTTAAATCCCTCCATAATTTGATTTTAATAATTTAATCGAGTTTCTTACCCCCCTTTGTCACATGTTTAATGATGATTATTAGTATTATATATATATATATATATATATATATATATATATATATATATATATTACCACAAGTATCACCTAGACCTAGATTTTATTTTCTTAGGTTGGGCGACATTTTATTAGGGAAATTGTATTAAATTTTTCGTATCAGATTATTTGTTCTAATGCCATCTAGGTTTATTCACTTATTAGTTAACAACGCAATGTGTCCTTCATGACACACTAGGTTCTCCAAGGGTTCCACTCGCCTCATTATGTTTCGCTCGTGCGACGTTCCCTTCAGGACGCACTACGTGCCTCAAGGGTGCCACTTGCCTCTTTCCATTTTTTTTTGCGAGACATGCCCTGCAAGACGCACTCTGTGCTCCAAGGGTGCCACTCACCTCTTGACTGACTTGGTAGACATAAAAAACCCCTGGAGTCAATACTCCGCCAGGTGATCTTGTGGGAGACTAAGGGCCTCTAAGGAATAAGGCCCTTGCCTTATTGCGCGCCCCTTAGAATCATTGTGAGCGATTGTCACAGTCGGCCCTCAAGGCATAGTGGGTCTTCTCGAACTAGGTAATCATTAACCTATAGTTCGAGCCATGACGAGAGTTCTATTAGGTTGTGGCATGGTTGTTTTCCACACCTCTCCCTTAACATCTTTGGTTATCGTGCATGACCCCTCTACTCCACATGTGAGTGTAGTTGTCAAGGCATCGTTAGCCTGCATCATCAATGAATCTTGTCAAAAATAGTATCCATAATAATATCATCTAATCATATGCACAAATTTAATATATACAACAATCAAACCCACAATAGTCCACTCCCTGTCTTGATCTAGAGTCCAAGGGGTTTCATTGATTCCTCTGCATCTTCTAGGTCCAAAATCCCACACACTCAAAAAAACCGAGTCAATAGCACATGTCTGTGTCAATACAACAAAATAACATGTCATCAATCCATAATGTAAGATCTCGTTCTTGCGCGCACTGAGGGAACTTATTCTTTGAGGACACTTACTTGCAAGTGATCCAGATGATTATACTATTGGGCATTTGATTATGATTACGAGTTGTTATGGATTGATGACATGTTATTTTTCTGTATTGACATAGACAGGTGCTATTGACTTGGCTTTCCTGAGTGTGCAGGATTTTGGACCTCGAGGATGCAGAGGCATCGATGAAACCCCTTGGACTACGTATTGAGTGAGGGAGTGGAATATTAGGGTTTGATTGTTGTATGTATGAAATTTGTGGATCTGATTAGATGATATGATTGTGGATATTATTTCTGACATGATTTGTTGATGATGCAGGCCAATGATACCTTGTCGATCAGACTCACATGTGGAGTAGAGGGGTCATGCACGATAACTAAAGACGTTGAGGGAGAGGTGTGGACAACATCCATGCCATAGCCTACTAGCACTTCCATTGTGTATCTAACTGTAGTTTAACGATTACCTAGTTCGAGAAGACCCACGATGCCATGAGGGAAGACTGCGACAGTCGCTCATGATGATTCTAAAGGGTGTGCAATAAGGAAGGGGCCTTATTCCTTAGAGGCCCTTAGTCTCCCACAAGATCACCTAGAGGAGTATTTACTCCAGGGGTTTTGATGTCTACCAAGTCAATCAAGTGGCGAGTGGAACCCTTGGAACACAGAGTGCGTCTTGAAGGGAACGTCGCAAAAGAAAAATTGAAAGAGTCGAGTGGCACCCTTGGAGCACGTAGTTTTTCCTAAAGGGCACGTCGCACAAGCGAAACATAATGAGGTGAGTGGAACCATTGGAGCACCTAGTGCGTCCTCAAGGGCACGTTGCGTTGTTAAATAAAAATTGAATAAACCTATATTCCCTTAGACCGAATAATGTGATCAGAAAGATTTAAAACAATTTCACTAATAAAATGTCGCCCAGCCTAGGAAAATAAAGTGTAATTCTAAGTGATACTTGTGATATATATATAATAAAAATAAATAAATAATATATAGGGGCTTCTGCAGTGCAAGATATTAGATATTATTTTTGGGATTAACTGCGTAGTGTAAGTCATTAATCTATGACCCATATTCATGAGTATTAGTCTCAACTGACCAATAATTCTCATGATTTGAATAGTCTCAACTGACCAATAATGCAATGAGTGCTAAGTGGACTATTCAAATCATGAGAATTATTGGTCAGTTGAGACTAATACTCATGAATATGGGTCATAGATTAATGACTTACACTACGCAGTTAATCCCAAAAAGAATATCAAATAAATAATAATTATAATCATCATTAATCATGTGATGAGAAGGGGGTAAGCAATTCAATTAATTTATAAAAATATTTTGGGGGATAAAATTTAAAAAGGGGGAAAAAGGGGAAATAATTGTTTTGTTACATATGCTAATTAAAAATTTATTAATTAAAAAGGAAAAGGGGAAAAAGGTGATTTTCTACACTTTCCATTTTGAGTTTTAAATGAAAAGGGAAAGAGGGAAATTTAAAAGAATTGGGAAACTAGGAAAAAGCGGGAAACATAAAAAGAAAGGGGAAATAGAAGGAAAAATCAGAAAGACTAACTTAGTAAGGTATCTAGCATTTAAGAACTTTATAAACTAAATTCAACTAGTAAATTAGTAAGGGGGTAAGTCATTAAAATGTGTAAGGGAATATGGGTAGACCTAGGAGCGATTCTAGGAATGATTTTAGGTGGGTGAGGGAAATATGAGTAATTAATTCATTAATGAAATTAATTTATGGTGCAATGAAGGGGATGGGTGACACATGTACGGGGAGGATTTTTATGAATTAAATTATTGAACAATAAATTAAATGGGAATTTGGGAAAGTAAATGACTTAGAAACTCTATATAAAGGAGGGAGGAGAAGGATGATGGATCTCTTCTATGATGCGTAACGTTACGCTGCAGAAATTTAGACTTCACTGACTTAGCTTGTGGGAGTTGGGATACCCATCTTGATGAGGAGTGGTAGCTCGAACTAGGAGGTAGTTGTTATTTTTTTTGGTGTGCGTGGCCCCTTTGCGGCTCGGGGGGCTAAGGGGTAAGAAGAGTACCCCTAGCGTTGGATGGGAGGTACCGGTGAAGTCTCATCGGTCGGAAAGGGGAGTTGCACGAAGCGCGTGGGATAACGACTCAGAGCGGACATTTCGGATACGGTACGTTTAATTTGATTCTGCATGGTAGATTCTTATTTCACCTTACGCTTTCAATTCTGTATTTTTAATTAGGTAAAGAAAATGTTGACTTGGCATTTTAATTGATAACTTAATTTCACCATAGACTAAAGATTGTTTTTGATTGATTCCCTTGGACTTCGATCCTTGCATGTTGTGACTGTCCTCAACCCTTGGGTTTTTTTATTGTTGTGAAAAGTTGTGTTTTTCGTCCTCAACCCTAGTTTGTCATTCCACAGCTAAGCAGTCATCTAGGAGCGAAATCGATGGTCGTCACTTCGGTGCATAGCGACCTATATATTCTAATGCCTTGCTTTCATGTGTGTGGATGGTGAGCGAAGGATGTTTTGCCCAGCTTCCTACCCCTGTTGATTGTTCCAGGTTGAGTGATTGTCTTGCGCCTTGTTGTGTTGGATTACCTCTGCGATTGTTTTTCCTTCCCGCCATGAACCACTTGTGACTCTCTACGTTGATCCCAACGTTGATGTATGAGTGGCGAAGTAACTCTGCATCTTCAATAACCTTCCTAACTCTGTGTCTTCAATAACCTTCTTAGGAATAATTTAAGTGTGTGTTTTATGCTTTCCTGGTGAATTCATTGAGCATTTTTGTATATATATCTAGTTTGCCATTTAACTCTGCAATTCATTACTTGGGATGACGGAATATACTCTACCCTTGGCCACCCTAGACTGCATTCCAATTCCTTTAATTTTGCGTTCTGAATTGTACTATATACCTATGTTTCATGCTTTTGACTAGCATTTTTTTTTTCTGCAGTAGCTTACTCCTTTCCTAGTGTTTCAATATTCTTGAAGAGTTTTCCATTAAACTTTTGTTGCATATTCTCTTTTATTTAAACCATTATTGTGTATTCTAATTCTTATTTAAAGTATTGGTTGTGTATTCTATTTTATTTAGACTTTTTAAATGACCGTTATGTAGTTCTTTTGATGTATGAGTCTCTCCGAGTAAGATTAATTGGCAGAAAGTCTTGATGCTTAGTTATCCTAATATTGTGGATCTCATATAGACAGTATCGATATCTTGAAGCTGGTCCATGAAAGGACCCGATCTCCCAGAGTAAGGAGTCTTTTTGTTGAATTCTCTAATCATGAACCTCTCGGGTGTCATGGAGTTCAGTTAAAATTCTAGGCAATTAAGAAATTCTAGAGTATCACCTATGCGTATTGGTCTATCCTTTTCCCTTCGACAACCCTACTTTGTCTGCATTTTTTTTTTTCACATCTCCCAAAAGATGATAGTGACATGCCTGCATTGATACTGGTATCTCTATGTTTCAAGATCAGCCTGAGGTTGAATAACATCAATCGTTGGGCTTGAACAACGACTTACTTACCTTTGGAAATTTATTATAAATGAGAGTGACCCTGAAATTGATGTACGGGGTGAGACTGTGATAACCAATGCCGTGTATCCAGGTATATATATATAATTTTTGACGAGTTTTGGGTGCGACATTTAATGCCTATGGTAATAATAATGAATGAGAATTTAGATTGCAGCGTATCGAGGCATTAATATGATTTTAGCGATTTTTATGTGTGCCTTTTAATGCCTACAGAAAACATAATGACTGCGAATTAAGATTGCAGCGTATCCAAGTATTAAAATTATTTTAGTGATTTTATGCGTGCCATTTAATGCTCATAGTAAGCAGAATGATAGTGAATTCAAGATTGTAGTTTGCCCAGTAATCATAATGATGGTGATTTATTGATTGCAGTATCTCCAAGTATTGTTAAATTTTAGCGGTTTTATGTTAGCCATGTAATGATTTATCGTAATCATAATGATAGAAAATTAATGACTATTCTCGTTGAATACATTATAGTTTGAATATAGTGGTAAAACCTGTTATCCTATTTCTAAATTTCATCTACAATCATAACAATTATTAAATATTAAAAATTGTCATATTGAATTATAATTGCAAAAGCAGTGGTGTTTTGAAGATGATATTGAAGGACCTTTTTTCTTAATCCCGCAAACTACTAGTGAAATCTCAAACACTTTGAGTAGTGGAGTCTTGAATATTTCAGAAAATTATCTAATTATTGGTTATGATTTGATCTATGTATTCAATGAAACCATTTTTGTGCCTACCTGAGTTAATAAGAGTACAAATATTGGTAATACTACAAAATACCTTACACTTTAAACTTTCAAAGGTTTAACGGGACACAACAACTTAGGAAGACATTCAAAATTTCTAGTAATACTAGCCATCTTGTATCGTGCAGTTTCTCATTTACATCTTAAAATAATTCACAATTGGAACACCAACTGAGATACATATCCTTTTAGGGGCTGCATTTAAAGTACTCTAATTGATATCTTTAGAGGTGGTTGATTGATGACCATAGGATTTTGGTGTTATTTTCATTAAAAGTTGTGATTGACAAAAAGTATGATACTATGTCGTTATAAGAATGGTAATATTTTACTATAAGCATGATTCGTTGAGACGATATAAATATGGCTCATTTTTTTTAGGGAACTATGATTCAAGGGTACAATTGCAGGTTCTTCCTAAATTATTATTTCAATAACTAGTTACAACTTGATACTAGTATGTTAAACCAAGAGAAACTCTTGCGCAACAATCACCGAAAAACAGGCATTGACACTTGAAAGAACATAGCACCACTTACTTAGGAAGGTTGTTTTCTCTAATGATGAGATTCAACATGAATATCAATAGTTTATGCGTACAAAGGTTACTTAATGAGTGTACGCTTATGCGTGCAAAAAAAATATTGCACTTTCTACTTCGATGGTAGTCGTAACGATGGGGGTGTTACACATAATGCCTCATAATCATAATCGAATGCCTAATAGTATAATAATATGGATCACTTGAAATCAAGTGTCCTCAAATAATAAGTCCACTCAGTGTGTGCAAGAGCAGGATGTTACAATTTACTTCATGTAATTTCTTTTACATTGTTTAATTTACGATTTAATTACATGTGTATTAAAGCATGATATTGAGTTACAAAAAAACCAATGATGGGGTCCTATCTTCTTTTGTGAGGGTACCCATCATCCATTCCTGGGTCCACTCCTCCCCTTTATACTGTGGACGGATCATTGATTAAACGTTGTAGAAAATTCTTCTATGCCAAATATAAGGTAAGTATCGTTCACTTGCTTAATATTTATTTTTATTCAATTAATTTAACAGAGTTTACTGAATCTATCGTTTTCCATTTGCAGGACTAAATAGTTCTAAGGAAACGAATCAAGGGGATCGCCTTTCTCGAAAAAGGTATTTGAGTTCTGATTCTGGCGTTTTAAAAATGCTCAGGTTCTGTTTACTAGTGGTATCGGGTCCTTACCCTAGGGTAATCTATTGTAATAGCTTGAACCATGATTTTCGGGTTGTACAGATTATTTATGATTTTATTATTAAATGAACACACAGATTTCTGAAACCATTTGAATAAGTTGTTAAGCATTGTACAACCTCTATAGCATGTATTGTATACCATTGAAAATCTTGTTTATAGGTCTGATGTAATGTAAAAATGACTGTAAATTTTATGCATTTTGTGTGATCTGATCAATGGAAAAAAACTTATATTCTCATGTGGTTCAAGGATCGATAAAATATTTCTATATATGAATACAATATATGTTTGTGCAACTCCATATCTCTATAAATGCATCTATATATACATATTTACCTACAAAGACATATATAAGTCATAAAAATATAAATATTCATTCCGGTATTTCCTTTACTTGAAACACATGAGCATATCTACAGGTATATGTACAATCAAGCTTTAGATATGAATCATAACACATGAACTCATTCTGCTACTAATAATGATGAACAATAGATATTTATACATTTAATCATTCATTCACATTGAACTAACATCACATAAACCCATCACACCTCTAATAATTTGTAATCAACATAATTTAAACCAGACAATAAGTAAAGGTAATTATCTGAATAAAACTAAAGCTGGAACACAAATGGAACGACCAAGTTCCACCCAACCATAGAACAAAACAACGAAATTACTTGCTCCGTTCACCCCCTATCCTGACCATGAGTCCATAAGGGTGAATTGAAAATGATCCTGTTTTTCTACAATCCTCCTTTCATATCAGAAAATTCCCTTGCCTCACCCCCAATAGTGTTCATAAAAACAAGTAATATCCTTTCTTCAACATACTAAACAACATCCTACCTCCTCCCGTATGTTGTATATCATCAACATCTTGTGCGTAGGTCTTTTTCCCTCCTTGGGAATTTTTGCAACATTACGATTCCCTGGTTTTCAAGGGTTGCTAGTGGTCAAATTCCTCATTTTCCACTTGTAAAATTTATCCTAAGGTAACTCAAGTATGTTCCCCACTCATGGAGTGATGGTCAATTGTTTTCAACCTAGCTGTTTCATTTGTCCTCGAGCAATTAATATATAAAAATATTTGTCTTTTACATGTGTCACACTCAAAGAGTTAGTTGGGAAAATCAAATATTTTGCCCAATAGACATAAATAATTAATTACAAATAGTCAAATTCCAAATTCGAAGTTGCCATAAATGGAAAAAAAAATCCAAATACAAATTTGCTAAAAACGGAAATTTACTCCTAAGTACACACATACTTTAATAATTAATTATTTTTGGAGATATTACAACCTCTCATCTACATGGAGATAATACTTACTTTTGTGAATGGATAGCTTCACTTCAATGGCTTTGATGATTTCCGCATTCGGGTAAGCTGATGGTTTGCACAGATTCGAAAAAGTTTGGTTTCTTTCTTATACTCTAAACAATGAGAACAAGACCATTGTTTGTAATGAAACTTCGTTATTATCTCTTCAGTTTCATAGTAGGAATTTTGTAATAGGTTTTATAACATTGATAAACATAATTTACGATGCAAGTTAATATTGAACGAGATTCCTTTAATGAAAATACGCTAGTATATAGCGTTGTCTACCCTGTTCATAATTATGATATTTCTATGAACCATTCTTTACTTAGTTGGGACTATTATTATAGCCAAAGACACATTATGAGCTAGTATTCATTTCTGGTAGGATTTCAATCATGTGTATTCTCAGTCTTGGCAGTAGTAGTATTGTGATCTTTGATAAATTTTTGGAGGGTTTTAGTCAACCCGGGTTTTGTTTATATTTCCATATCTGACCACGTAAAGATGTGATGATTATGATGAGGTCTCTCGAATCTGACAGAGTCCGTCCTGGTTTTACCAATATTATTTGATCCTCAACTCTTGGAAACATATCTAAATGCATTTACTATCCACTCGACGCAATAAATTAAAGTCACGAAAAATATAGTTTAAGCATTCATCTAATGTTTAAATTTTTCCAAAAAATCAATTTTATATTGTATTTATTCATTGATGTGACCTTTTAACTTATGATTTCTGAGGAGATATTGATGGTTAAATATTAATCTTCTCTAAAGGCATACACAAATTTAACTAGTACCCCATGGGTTGAAATAACCTTTGCACATAGAGGTAAACTGGCTATGAAATAAATACTTTCAATAAATAAATTATTAAATAACTCTATGTTGACCCTTCGTGATTTTTTTCTAAAGGTAAAGGTTGTGGAACGTATTTTATATGCCATCCAATGTACTCGGGTTCCATTACTTAGATCTACATACGTACTTCTCCCGTAAATTTTGTGAACATAATTTGATTAGTCGATTACTAGGAAGGAACTCTTCCTTGAGCAAATAGAAATATGATTTCTATTTAATATAAATCAGTATATGAGTAGATAGAAAAAAAATGGTTTCTCTTCTTTACACTTTATTGTACACCATTAAATGTATAAGCTAGCAGATAATATAATATTTTATTATCTGAATACTATGAAAATTTTCTCTACCTTCATGAACCCAAAGTCATTTATATGATTTCTGTATTGACGTGTTTTGAGCAACTTTACTGTTTGAAGAGGTACTCGAATTCCGATATTTAGATTATGAGGAATTTCCATGAGTCTGAAAAATGTATGAGATATGACTTCTTATAAATACTATTCCATAAAGAATATTTTCCTAAGGACTGAAATCTATTTTTCATCAATAATTCTACAGATCACTTGTACTTATAATATATTTTATTTGTTTACACGTTGTAAAATTCATGTGTTCTAATTCAAATAAAATTGGAAATCTTATCTATATATTTATACATATGTCGGAAAATTTGCATGTTATTTTAGTTCGACTATTATGCCCTAGGATTTTCTCTGATCTACCATTCAAACAACAATGTAGAAATTCATCAATGGTATATCTATATATATATATATAGAATGCACAAATCTCTTAACCATATGCTAACTTCTCAGATCCAACCTTATTTGCAACTAGCCAATATGCTAGTATGTAAAAGCTATTCACTAATGAACATAACGTACATATATGAACCAGATTCACCGAAAACAAATGGAACAACCACGTTCCACCCAACCGTAGATGCATAATATCTAAGTTACTTGTCCTGATCACCCCTAATCTTGACTATGACTCCATAAGGGTGAACTGAGCTCCACTCCTTAGCCAATGTACCTCGATACAACTCAGAAAATATGTTCCTAACACACATGTTCTCAGACATAAAATATTTCTATCGTTCCCAACATACTAATCAATGTACTGCCTCTCACATATGTTTTATATCTCCTTTCGTTTTCCTAGGACTTTTATTTAATTCATTTCCCTCGGAAATTTGAAGCTTTAGAAATCCCTAATTTTTAGGGGCTTCCAGTGATAGATATCCACTTTTGAAACTTGTCAAATACAACTCCGAGTTAACTCCAACATGTTCCCCACTTATGGAGTCAAAGTTAGCTATTTTTAGTCTGTTTTTTTCATGAGTTTCCTATATTTATGAAATAAATGTTTTTGTCTCTTACATCTGTCCATCAAAAGAGGACAGTTGGAAAGTAAAATTGTGCCACAATAATTTAAACAATAACAGTTAAATGTATTAATAAAACCAATTACGAATTTACATAAATGAATATTATTCAATAAAATGTTTAATACTTGAGGCTATTGTATCATCTCCCCCTTAAGAATAACATTGTCCTCGGTGTTATTTCCACCTGCACCATGTTCCAATCAATGATGTGAGTAGGATCATGAATATAATTTTTTAATAATGAAACATTAAAAAAATATGAATTTTCAAATTCGCACAGAGGGTTACTTGGTATGCCACTGGTCCAATTTGAGATAATACTTCGAATGGTCCACAAAACCTTAGTTCCAACTTGGAACAACTCCCTAAATTCAATGAGATCCCTTTTTTATTAACTTTAAGGTATACATGTTCTCCAACATTAAATTTCTTAGGTCATCTTTCTTGATCTACATATCTTTTCTATCGATATTTCACAACCTTTAAATTTCGTTGCACCTTCTTAACTATCTATTCCATTTCATGGAGCATTTCTAGTCCAATCATTATTCGGTCAACTGGATTATCCCAACTAATTGGAGTTGTACATTTCCTGTGATAGAAAACTTCGAAAGGACTCATTTTTGTCGATGCTTGATAACCTTTATTGTATGCAAATTTGATTGAGTGTATGTACTCTTCCCACTTAGTTGCTTTCATTCTTACGTACATTCATAACACATATTCAATAATCTGGTTTGTACGTTATGTTTGTCCATTCGTTTGTGGATGATAACTTATGCCGAAATTCAAATTAGTTTCCAGACTTGAAAACAATTCCTTCCATAAATTTGATGTAAATTTTACATCTCTATCTGAAATCACCATTTTAGGAATTCCATGCAATCCAAATATTTATTTCATAAAAATTTCATTCATATTAATAGATTTATAAGTAGATTTCATAGGCATGAAGTGAGTAGACTTACTCAATTTATCCACAACTACCATAATCAAATCATGTAGTCTTTGAGTTTTAGGCAAACCTGTAATGAAATCCATAGAAATAATTTCCCATTTCCATTATGGAATAGGTAAAGGTTGTAATAAACCTGATGGATGTTGATGTTCAAATTTCACCTGTTGACAATTTGATGCAGGGTGATGACTCACGAGCCTCCACTCACCCGCTCTCACGATTGTTCAAAATCCCACTGTTGAGCCGAAGTGGCTCTTTAGATTCCCAAATGGAATCCTTGTCAAAACATGACCCGATCCACAGGTCCTTCCTTCTCTCGTTCAGGGTCTCTTGCACTCACCGTGACCTTTCCCCGACTATGTATCGGGTTTCGGGGTTTCACGTTCCCCATTGTCGAGAATTCCTATCCTCCCTATTCCCTGATTTACGATGAGCCCCTTTCACATGCAAGCCCTCCTGGGCTTAGCTCCTGTCGCATATGACCACGCCTCCGCGACCGTGGCCTTAACCTCCTATCGGGATTTCATCTTCCCATTTCCCGATGAGCTCTCCTATGTCCTTAGCCCCTCTCGGATAGGCTCTGGTCCATATGACCTGTGTCCGTGTGACCGCCGTCAACTTCCATCGGAGTTTTGGGGTTCGCGACTTCAAAATGCACGAACTCCTAGTACACGGGATCTTCGTTTTCCCGATCTCCGATATGTCGATGAAGCCCTCTTGTGGAGCTTTCGCCGATGACGCTAGATATTTTCCACATGTCCCTTCAACGGACGATTCCGATTACGTCGAGATTTCAGGACTTCTGATTCCCTAGTTCTCTTACCCTTGAGAACCCCGATTCTTCGAATGCCGACTCTCGTCCGATTCCTGACACCTGTCCCGTGTGAACGGACGACTCAGATCTCGTAGTCACGTTTCAGGATTTCGCGACTTCTCTTGTCATGAGTTTCTCATCACCGAGAATCTCGAACTTCCAAACCCCGATGTGCGTGTGATCTCTCTCCTCTACGTCACCACTTCCTTCTCCGCTCTATCGGGTATTGCGAAATAGCGGTTTCTATTGCAATGTTTCCCTTGCATGCCGAGAACCCGAAATGTCGAACCCCGAACTCTTCAGGATCCTTGGACACGCGTCCTTCAGATTAACGGCTCCGATTGCATCGGGAAATCATGAATCACGATTTCAACATGCATAAGACTCCTATCTCCGTAAATCTCGATATCCCAAACTCCGAACTATCCGGATTTCAGACATGTGTCCCATCCGAGATCAATGGCTATGATCCCTTCTCGGGATTTCGGGACTTCCATTGTCTTGTTTCCCTCGACCTCGAGAACTCCACTTCTCCGAATGGTCGATGTCCCGACTGCTAAACCTCGAGTAGCTTCTGCAGATCTGACGGATGTCAGGTATCTACCTCAGATCTGACGGCTCAGATCTATTCTTCCTCTCTACGCTTCTCCTGAGGCTTAACCTCCACATAATTCCTCCCGATCTGATGACTGTAGGGATTTCCTTCACGAGATCCGACGATTGTCGGTCCTTCTATGTTGTGCGCTTCTTTTGGTGCTCCTCCTGGACGTGCACTATTCAATGTTCCAGATCTCTTCTTCCCACAATCTGACGGCTGCTGTTACTCTCTCCTGAGCTTGCACGATTTCTTCCCAGACTTAGGAGAATTTAGACTTCCCAAGGCCTCTACCTTATCTTATTTACCCTGCGAACTCCTCGACTATGAGCTTCGCCTGCGCGTGTATAAGTGTTGCCCTTCCTGAGCTGATTTCCTAGAATCCTCAAAGGATTCTGACGTCTGCACTCCTTGCAGAACCCCTGCACACACACAGTGCTATCCCTCCTGAGCTTATATAATCACTCAGGCCCCTAAGGATTTTTTGTCCTTCTTCTCCCTCAAATGGAGAATGAAATGGTTGCCCTCCTGGCTATCCTTCTGCTCAAGCCTCGTCTTGAGTGCTTCTGGGTATTCAGTAACCCAGTGAAATTTCCCTCAGTGGATACTTCCTTCAGATGATAGAACTCAAAGAGTTCTTTGTTCTCCTGTACCTGCCTGCACACTTTCTCAACGCCCTCCTGGCGGAGTATCTCTTCCACAGAACGTTCAGTAGTTCTGGGTTCCTTCTGTGCACCACTATGCACTTGCTCGATGCCTCCTGGCATAGCTTCTCAGAATCCTCAGTGATTCTGGTCTTCTCCTGAACTCACAACCGAGTCCTTCTTCGGTGCACTCCTTGCATAGGCTCAATGCCCTCTTGGCAGAGCTTCTCAAACTCCTTAGAGATTCTGACTTTCTATCTTCAAACTCTCAACAGAGTTCTCCTTCAACACCTCGTGCTTACGCTCAATGCCCACTTGGCAGAGCCCTACAGAACTTATAGCAAAGTTTTGTCTGCCACTGTGTCTCAGCCACACAACTTTTCCTCCTGAGGAGTTTAGCAACCTCAAAGGTCTTCTTCCTGAGTTTATGATTTCTGTCCTATGCCTCGGCACGTCTCTGTCTAACTCCTCAGAGTTCAGAAGTGCAACCTCTGTGCACGACTCTCAGAACCTCAGCGTTCTGTCACACCCTCCTGGTATGAAGCCTCAAAGACCTTCAACCTTGAAATCAACCACAACTCCTACAGAATGCATCAACAATCATACATTCACAATATACATAGGGAACACACACAGACATCCACATACACAGAATATGCAGGAAACACTGCTCTGTTTATATTAATAAATGGCAACAATGCCTGTATCTTTACAATGGTGTTCCTGAGCTCTCCCTGGCTCCTCTCTACTCTAACTTAACTAACTCAAAATGAGATCTGAGAATCTCTTTTACCTGAGGGGCTCATTGAGCGCTTCCCTCCAAGTTCACCTACTCTAATAAATTACAATCAATGGTTGTCTAGTCCAGCGTCTGGATATAGATCTCATCCGATCTAGCATTAAAGTCGATCTACCTAACGCCTGCACAAAGGCACAGCTTCCATGACTCACCAGCCTAAGGCATTTAATTTACATTCATTTCAAATTTGAATTTTAAATGAGGTTGTGCCTCTCTTCATCCTTTGAATGCATGCGCGCTAACGTGGTTGGATGGTTGGCTGGCTGCATGGAGAGATGCTCCTGCATCATACTCCACAGCTTCAAAAATCATGAGCTCCTGCTCATGAGCTTCCCCTGTAGCTCTTGGAATCCTCCTGGATCCCAAACGAATATCTGGAGTTGTTCATCCGCTCCATTCTGCTGCTGCCTCTTTCCTTCTGCTTCTGCTTAGCTTCTCTTTGCTGGCAGTTTCTGCTGACTCTACCATCAACCTTCTGATGTCTTCTATCACCTTATCCAGCTGCTCCAGTGGCTGGTTCTGTTCTTGCAGTCTCCTCAGCTGCAAATTTTTTTGGCACATGGACAGATTGCTATGATCTCCCATGCTATCTTCTTCATCTTCATCTGTGGCCTTCAATTGCCACTCTGCTGCAGACTTCAGTTTTGCAGTCTCTTCTTGACTGACCTGCTGCTCAGTCATCCTCCCTGACAGTTGAAATTTTGTCAGTCCTCTTGCTGGCCCTAGATTGTTCAACCAATCCTCCAACATTTTCATCTCCATCTCCCATGGAGTGATAATTTTATCTTCCTGCTTGGTTTCCTTTGCTGCTATCTTCAGTTCTACAGCTTCTTTCTCTTCAGCCCCCTGGCTGAAACTAATGAGCCATCCCTCAGGATGCTCATCTTCTTCTTCTGCTTCCGCTTCTGCTTCTGCTGTCAGCTTCAGTGCTGCAGCTCTCTCAGCTCGCTGGCTGAAATATTTGAGCCATTCCACCGAATGCTCATTTTCTTCATCTGCTTGGGCAGCTCCCAAAGTCTGCTCCAATTCCTCTTCTTCGACAGTCATCTCCAGCTGTGACTGTTCTTCTGCTATTGCTTCACCTGCAACACAACTTTCTGCCTCCTCCTGGGCACATGGTAGGAATAACTCGATTCCCCCTATCATCAGAATATCATCCTGATCTTTCACCTCTGTCAGTTGCACCTGTTGATCTAAATCCACCTTTGAATTGATGAGACCCTCAGACAGTCTCACCTGCTCTGTCAGCTTCTCGGGCTGATCCAAATTCACCTGCTCATCCCTGCCCGCCCGACAATATGGGATGTTTTTGCTGCCCTCCTGGCAGACTATGAGATCAATCGATCCCACCTTCATCAACACTCCTTCCTGAATTGAACTCTCCTCTGAGTCCATGAGACCTCTAGCTAGTCCCAAATTCTCATCTCTGCCCTCCTAGCAGTCTTCGATGCTTCCGCTGCCCTCCTGGCAGTCTTCGAGATCCTGCAACGATCTCTTTTCATTGCCCAGTTGGCAATGCAAAGTTCCCTGGCTGTCCTCATGACAGTCTGTGAGACCTTTAGCCGATCTCAATTCGTCGCCCTCCTAGCAAACTGGAACTTCTACTTCTCTGCCTTCCTGGCAGTGCTTGATATCCTCTGGTGATCTCATCTCTATTTCCTGGCAATTAGGAATTTCTTCTTTTCTTCCCACCTGACAGTGCTTGAGATCATTAGACGATCCCAATTCAAAATTTTCATCATCATCCCAATCATCGAGACCCTTTCCAGTCTCTGGCCAACAGTGATCAATCATCTCTTCCTCTGTGGCCTTGAGGTTTTCATCATACCTCCACCATCTCTTCGACAGTCTGCACTGTTTCATGACCATCAGCTGCTTGACTGGCCATTTTTCCGTGATTTCTTCATGGGCAAATTTCACATTCGTCTCATCCTTCTATCCTGCTGCATCCGCAGTTCGAGCTTCTCTATGTATGCTTTTAGTTCATAGAGTTCTCTAGTCTCTTCTTCATCCCATTCGACAAGATTTTCGGCCTTTCTCTTCTTTCTATGGCCTTCAGTAGCCATCTTGCTGTCTCTGGCTGCCTTTCTGACAGATTTGCTGCTGTCACTCTGCATCCCTCAGTATTCCAACTTCATCTTATAGTCCTGTTGATTGTCTATGGACTGCTGCCTTCCTGCAAGCAATCATTACAGAGTCCTCCCGTGCTCTGTCTTCTTACTACTCCTCTTTTCTCCTCTTGCCTGAAATATACAGACAAGAATTTCAGCTCTAATACCACTTGACGCAGGGCGATGACTCCCGAGCCTCCACTCACCTGCTCTCAGGATCGTTCAAAATCCCACTGTTGAGCCGAAGCGGCTCTTTAGATTCCCAAATGGAATCCTTGTCAAAACATGACTCGATCCACAGGTCCTTCCTTCTCTCGTTCACGGTCTCCTGCACTCACCGTGACCTTTCCCCGACTCTGTATCGGGTTTCGGGGTTTCGCGTTCCCCGTTGTCGAGAATTCCTATCCTCCCTATTCCCCGATTTATGATGAGCCCCTTTCATGCGCGAGCCCTCCTGGGCTTAGCCCCTGTCGCATATGACCATGCCTCCGCGACTGTGGCCTTAACCTCCTATCGGGATTTCAGCTTCCCATTTCCTGATGAGCTCTCCTATGTCCTTAGCCCCTCCCGGCTAGGCTCTGGTCCATATGACCTGTCTCCGTGTGACCATCGTCAACTTCCATCGGAGTTTCGGGGTTCACGATTTCAAAATGCACAAACTCGTGGTACACGGGATCTCCGATTTCCCAATCTCCGATATGCCGATGAAGCCCTCCTGTGGAGATTTCGCCGATGACGCTAGATGTTTTCCACGCATCCCTTCAATGGATGATCCCGATTACATCGGGATTTCGGGACTTCTGATTCCCTGGTTCTCTTACCCTTGAGAACCCCGATTCTTCGAATGTTGACTCTCGTCAGATTCTTGACACCTGTCCCGTGTGAACGGACGGCTCAGATCTCGTCGTTGCGTTTCGGGATTTCGCGACTTCTCCTGTCGTGAGATTCTCATCACCGAGAATCCCGAACTTCCAAACCCCAATGCACGTGTGATCTCTCTCCTCTACGTCACCTCTTCCTTCTCCGCTCTATTGGGTATCGCAAAATCACGGTTTCTATTGCAACATTTCCCTTGCATGCAGAGAACCCGAAATGTCGAACCCCGAACTCTTCAGGATCCTTGGACACGCGTCCTTCATATTAACGGCTCTGATCGCGTCGGGAAATCGAAGATCACGATTTCAACACGCACAAGACTCATATCTCTGGAAATCCCGATATCCTGAACTCCGAACTATCCGGATTTCAGACACGTGTCCCGTCTGAGATCAGCGGCTATGATCCCTTCTCGGGATTTTGGGACTTCCACTGTCTTGTTTCCCTTGACCTCGAGAACTCCGATTCTATGAATGGTCGATGTCCCGATTGCTAAACCTCGAGTAGCTTCCGCAGATCCGACGACTGTCGGGTATCTACCTCAGATCTGAGGGCTCAGATCTATTCTTCCTCTCTGCACTTCTCCTGAGGCTTAACCTCTGCATAACTCCTCCTGATCTGACGAATGTCAGGATTTCCTTAACGAGATCCGACGACTGTCAGTCCTTCTCTGTTGTGCGCTTCTTCTAGCACTCCTCCTGGACGTGAAATATTCAACATTCCAGATCTCTTCTTCCCACGATCTGACGATTGTTGTTTCTCTCTCCTGAGCTTGCATGATTTCTTCCCAGACTTAGGAGAATTTAGATTTCCCAAGGCCTCTGCCTTATCTTCTTTTCCCTATGAACTCCTTGACTGTGAGCTTCGCCTACGCGTGTATAAGTGTTTCCCTTCCTGAGCTGTTGTCCTCGAATCCTCAAAGGATTCCAATGTCTGCACTCCTTGCAGAACCCCTGCACACACACGGTGCTATCCCTCCTGAGCTTATATAATCACTCAGGCCCCTAAGGGATTTCTTTCCTTCTTCTCCCTTAGATGGAGAATGAAATGGCTGCCCTCCTGGCTATCCTTCTGCTCAAGCCTCTTCTTGAGTGCTTCTGGGTATTCAGTAACCCAGTGAAAGTTCCCTCAGTAATTACTTCCTTCAGATGACAGAACTCAAAGAGTTATCTGTTCTCCTGTACCTTCCTGCACACTTTCTCAACGCCCTCCTGGCGGAGTATCTCTTCCATAGAACGTTCAGTAGTTCTGGGTTCCTTCTATGCACCACTATGCACTTGCTCGATGCCTCCTGGCAGAGCTTCTCAGAATCCTCAGTGATTCTGTTCTTCTCCTGAACTCACAACCAAGTCCTTCTTCTGTGCACTCCTTGCACAGGCTCAATTCCGTCTCGGTAGAGCTTCTTAGAACTCCTTAGAGCTTCTGACTTTCTATCTTCAAACTCTCAACAGAGTTCTCCTTCAACACCTCGTGCTTACGCTCAATGCCCACTTGGCAGAGCCCTACATAACTTACAACAAAGTTCTGTCTGCCACTGTGTCTCAGCCACACGACTTTTCCTCCTGAGGCGTTTAGCAACCTCAAAGGTCTTCTTCTTGAGTTTATGATTTCAGTCTTGTGCCTCGACACGTCTTTGTCTGACTCCTCAGAGTTCAGAAGTGAAACCTCTATGCACGGCTCTCAGAATTTTAGCATTCTGTCACACCCTCCTGGTATGAAGCCTCAAAGACCTTCAACCCTGAAATCAACCACAACTTCTGTAGAATGCATCAACAATCATACATTCACAATATACATAGGGAACACACACAGACATCCACATACACAGAATATGCAGGAAAAAATGCTCTTTTTATATTAATAAATGGCAGCAATGCCTGTCTCGTTATAATGGTGTTCCTGAGCTCTCCCTGGCTCCTCTCTACTCTAACTTAACTAACTCAAAATGAGATCTGAAAATCTCTTTTACCTGACAGGCTCATTGAGCGCTTCCCTCCAGGTTCACCTACTCTAATAAATTACAATCAATGGTTGTCTAGTCCAGCGTATGGATCTAGATCTCAGCCGATCTAGCATTAAAGTCGATCTACCTAATGCCTGGACAAAGGCACGGCTTTCATGGCTCACCAGCCTAAGGCATTTAATTTACATTCATTTCAAATTTGAATTTTAAATGAGGTTGTGCCTCTCTTCATCCTTTGAATGCATGCGCGCTGACGTGGCTGGCTGGTTGGCTGGCTGCATGGAGAGATGCTCCTGCATCACAATTTAAACATTTAGATAAATAATCAGTTGTTTTAGTTTTCATATTAGTCCAATAAAATTGTTTCCGCAAGACTGTTATCATTTTATGATATCCTGGATGGCCAAAATAAGTCTTTTTATGCAACTCATTTATAATTACAAACTTTAAATCAGTATAATTGGGCACATATATTTTTCTTTTGAACCTTAATATTCCATTTTTATCGATGGCGTAATCTGTCCCATCCAAATTTCCTCCATTTTTCAGCAATTGTTCTGTTGTTTTGATGTATTCTGCATCAATTATGCTTTCATATTTAATTATTTCCTCAATATCACTTTCTCTTTTACTTGTGATAATTTCATATATTGCATTAGTTCTTCAACTAAGTGCATATTTGACTTTATTCTCCTTCCCTTTGATATGTCGAACTTCAAAATCAAACTCGCTTAAAAAGGCTAACCACCTTGCTTGTCATGCATTGATATGTTGTTGAATAAACAAATGTTTCACAATGTTGTTATATGTTAATTATAATAATTTCCCTCCCATTAGGTATTATCGCCACATTTTTAGTGCATTAATGACAACCACTAAATCGAGGTCATGAGTTACGTAGTTCCTTTCATGTTCCTTCAATTTTCGAGATTTGTAACAAATTACACGTCTGTCTTGTGATAATACACCTCCTAAACCTTTTTTATGAGAATCTAAACAAACTATAAATTATTTATAAGGATCAAGCACTTTGAGTATTCATGTCGTAGTTAATAATTCCTTCAATCTATGGAAATTGTCTTGACATTTTTATGACAAAATAAACTTTCCTCCCTTCTTCTGCAATGATGTAAGGTGGCTGGAAATTTTGGAAAATCCTTCGGTAAACCATCGGTAATAACTTATAATTACCATGAATTATTGTATATCTACTAATTTCTTATGCACATGCCATTCCATAATAGCTTTAATCTTTTTTGGATCCACTGCAATTCCATCCTCTAATATTATATGCCCCAAATACTGTGTTTTTCTTTTATAAAAGTCACATTTGTAAAACTTAGAATATAACTTATGCTCCCTTAGAGTTTGTAATGCTATTTTCAAGTGTTGCTCATGCTCTTCTTACATCTTCGAATAGATTAGTATATCATCTATAGATATAAACACAAATTTATCCAAGTATTGGATAAATATATTATTCATTAGAAACATAAATGTTTTTGGTGCATTAGTGAGTCCAAGGAGAATTACCACAAACTTGTAATGTCCATAATGTGTTTTAAAAGTTTTTTTATTAATATCTTCATACTTTATTTTGATTTGGTGATAACAAGACCTTAGATCCAATTTAGAGAAGTTTTTGCTCCTCCAACTTGGTCAAATAAATCATTATTCCTGGGTAATGGATATTTATTTTTAATCCTCATTTTATTCAATTGATGATAATCGATGCACAATCGGAGAGTTCCATATTTATTTTTGACAAATAATACTAGAGTTTCCCAAGGTGAAACACTTGGTCTAATGTATTATTTATCCAATAATTCATGTAGCTAGATTTTTAACTTAGTCAATTCAGGGATACACATTATGTAGGGTGACTTGGATATCAATGCAGATCCGGGTATTAAATTAATATAAAAGTATATCTCTCTTTTTGGAGGTAATTCAATTATTTCTTCAACAAATACATCCTCAAATCCTTGAAGTATAGCAAAATATTCTAACTTTAGTTTTTTTTCTTCATTTGGTATATTTGTCACTTGAATAACATAAATTTTGCAGCCTTTATTGATGCACTTCTTTAATTATGACGACGATATTTGTCTATTAGAGACAAGTTTACTAATTCCTTACATTGTTCTTAACATTCCACTTTCATCTTTGTAAGTAAATGATTTTTCATAACAATTTAGTACAACTTTATGATGTTATAACCAGTGCATACCTATAAGTAAGTCGTATGAACCTAATTGTAATACACTAGAATTTACCTTTTTATCTTGACCATTTATATCCAACTTACAATTAGGAGTGAATTCAGTTACTTTTACTTTTTTTCTTGTTTCTAATTGTACTAACCAGGATTTAGTATGTTGTACCATTTTCATCTTTATTGAGTCTACCAAAGATGGAGTAACATAACTTAAGCTATCTCTTGGGTCAATTAAAATAGAAACTTTTTGTCATGATTTTTACCTTCAATTTCCACAATGGTGGATTGATTATTTTCTTAACTACCATCTAAATCCACATTGATTCTATGAATTCTTTTTCCAATATCTCCAATTGTTGAAGCTTCTTTTATGTTATGTATAGTATTGTTTGCGTATTTTTTGTATGGACAGTTTCTCAACAAATGTGGTTCGCCACATCCCCAACATTTCAAGGGTTCTCTAGAATTATCAATTGTTTTCTTAAATCCCAAATCAACAAACTTATTTCCCCCTTGTACTTGTGGTAAATTCCTAGAGGAGTTTTTTTCTTGATGTTCTTTGGGCATATTATGAAATGGTCCTGGCTTGAAACCTTTATTTTTCTATTTGAGCTTATCCCATTTCTTGTCTCTCCATGCCTTTGTGTTTTCAGATCCTTTCTTGTAATGTTCATATGATATTCTCGATTTTCGCAGTACTTCATTCAACGTTTTTGGATTATCAAACTCTATTTTGTCCTTATATGAATAAGGTAAGAAACTTAAAAATCCCTGATCCTTTACCTATTCATCTTTTATATATGGAATAAACCTTAATAGTTCCAAAAATTTGGTAATCACATCTTCCATAGACATATTCCCTAACTTCAACTCATAGAATTCTTTGGTTTTTCTTTCATAGTAAATTTAAGAAAAATACTATTTCTTAAAATATTTCTTAACGTTTTTCCATTCCATTTTCTTTTCCTTTAAACCCTTGACTAACTTTAAACCCTGGAACCATATACTAGCTTTACCCTTTAGATTATAGATAGTCATTCTCACTTTCATATTACTAGAGTAATTGTAAATTTGGAAATGTTTCTTTATATCAAGTAACCAAGCTTCCACTTCTTCTCCATTCTTCGACTCTCCATCATAAGTCGAAGGTTGAATTTTAATAAAATCTCCATCTAAGTGATCCATATTTTTTCATTTCTTCACTATAGACACTATGTTTTCAGTCACATGCGTGTCATTGGAATAATTGTTTTCTTTCTCGGTTCCTTTGCTTGAATCTTTTGAAGAAGTCTTAGTGAATTCCTCATCCAAATAATTATTCTTTGTGATCTGTTTTGTTGCTATGCTTCGTAACAAAATAGTATTTATTTCTTTCTAATCTTTATGTGTTTTCTTCAGTTTCTCATTATCATCCTTGAATGTTTGTAACACTACTATTAGATTTCTCATTGTTTCCAAAACCTATGTTGATGAGATACTTTCACTGCAATGTTTTTATATTTCTATGAGGTTTTTTATTATTATTTCCTTCTGGTCTTTCTTCTTCCCCATTGTATGCGGACATGATTAATGTTTTTTGGAAATAGTCTATTTGTAACAATGAACAATTTACTTGTTAGGTTTTTCTTGAAATATATATTAAATATTATGGTGATGCTCATCATGTCTAAGTATTATAACCTACATCTCTTATACCATATGTAACAAACCCCAAAACACCACACATTTATTTTTTGTTTTAGCATGGATCTACCTCATTGACCAAAAACAACTTGGCTATCTTATCTATAATTTTTACTTATTGTTATCAATTTAGTCTCAATAGAAGCACTATAAAATCCTTTTACACTAATTAAATCATCATCTATTCTATATCTAATTACTCCTAAGGATGGATGTAAGGACAAAATTAGGTCCTTCATGAGCTCTGAAGGACTTTGACAAACTTGTCCTGGATAAAATACAAATTATGTGATCATCAACATTTTTTGTTACCCTTGTTATGATATAAAATAATTTAGAGACCCATAATTTAAACTATGGTATAAACTACCATTTAGGAGGTAAAAAAAATAAAGGTAATGATTATAACAAATTATACTTTAAACCTAAATTATTTGAAAATAAACTGTATCGTCCCCATAGATGCAAGGATGGGTTTGTCTCATTTTAGAGTCAAGGTATATTTATTCATAAGGGGGTTTACAACTATATGATGGTTAAAGTGTTTATACCATCAAGGTTTAAATCCATAACACTTAATTGGAACAAACTCCAGAAATAAAACAATACTTAAAGGTTTTGCGTGACAACTCATAGGTTGAAAGGATACAATATATGACTGTTTGGAAGTTTCCTCATGAAGTTAAGGTGAGGTGACTATCAACCGGTTTAAAATTCATTATCTAATTAAAAAAAGAATGTTCAATTTGACTCCTTTTGGCTCTTCACTAACCAAATGCATCCACGTATACGCCATCACATGGCCTCTCAATAACTTTGGAAGTGACACTTACCTTTCTTTCTATGGTTTATAAAAGTGATGGGATCAAGGAATTTTTTTCAGGTTTATGAATGATAACGATGGTTTTGTTAAACCTTCATTTTCTAACGCAAGATCATTCTACCATACTTTGTTGGTTATCCTGGTCTAAACTATAAGATCCCACTCTTATGAACACATGTTATTGACTTAATCTTTGAGGACACTTGTGTGCAAGTGATCTGGTTATAGTATATGGTTGTTTGTTTCGATTATGGATTCTTATGATGATGTTGATGGATTATGATTTATGTTGTTTTGATATCTATGTATTGATATATGCTATTGATGAGTTTCCCCTGAGCATGGAGGACACTTGACAGATTGAGGATGCTGAGGGCATCAATGGACCTCCTTGGACTCTCGATTGAGTCAGGGAGTGGATTGTATTGGTTTGAGTATTTCATTTATGCATATGTGACATATGAACGATTATATTATAATGTTGTTATGGATCATTAACAGTGTTTTGTTGATGGATGCAGGGTGACGATTGCTTGTTAATATCACCCACATAAGGCGTAAAGGGGCCATGTACATAGACCATATATTGAGGGAGAGGTGTGGCAATGTCCCTGTCACAACCAACTAGCATTCCCTTCGTGGCTTGAATTGTAGGTTAATGATTACCTATTTCAATAGGTCCACGATGTCATGAGGGTATACTAATAAAGTCTCTCATGAATAATTTTAAGGGACGTGCAACAAGTCAGGGTCCTTATTCCTTAGAAGCCCTTAGTCTCTCACAAGGTTACATGAATGGAGTGTTGACTTCAGGGGTTGGACAACTACCAAAACCAGTCAAAGGAGAGTGGCACCCTTGGAGGACAGAGTGCATCTTGAATGGCACGTCACGTAGTTAAAAATTTGAATCAAAGGCAAGTGACACCCTTGGAGCACAGAGTGCATCTTGAAGGGAACATCGTGGAATTAAAATTTGGTTCAATGACTCTAGGTGTCCTAGAAAAATTTGAGCGAATATTAAACCTTGTAAAATCTTGAGTACTACCGAATTATTTAATTAATTAAAAAATGAATTTATTAATCATAATCCCTATAAGATTCTAATCCTTTTTTATTAAAAATTTAATTAAGGTTAAGTCTAAGTTAGGAAGAATACTAAAAACTAAATTTATAAATTAACTACGAGGGGATGAGGTAAATCAATTTAAGAATTCAAGGTAAATAAAATAAATCTAAATATTGAATTTGTACACATATGTGCAAGTAATTACCAAATTGGAATTTAAGGCAAGAATGGAATAAAGCTAAAGGAATGGGTACGCATAGAAAGAAATCTAGAGTCTATTTAACACTAGTCTAACTAGGAGAAGATTCCTATTTTAAGTCAACTCATTTTTAGAAAGGCATGAGTCATTAATTGGAAATAAAGGCAATAAAGAGACAACTAGGAGTGATTTAAGGAGCATTTTTAGGA
This sequence comes from Picea engelmannii, assembly GCA_009831015.1. Lineage (NCBI taxonomy): Eukaryota > Viridiplantae > Streptophyta > Pinopsida > Pinales > Pinaceae > Picea > Picea engelmannii. The sequence continues at coordinate 233,488 of ML777882.1, forward strand.
TGGGTGAGGGAAATTAAATTTTATTAAAATAAAATGTGGATTTAATTGTGGAAATTGGAGAAAGGGTGACAAGTGTATGGGGGAGATAATTCTGAATTATTTTAATTAAAAAGAGAATTAATTTTGCAAGTGTGGGAAAATGATATAAAACAAATGGATGAGTTGGGAGAGGGGGATCACACTGGTTATGGGTAAGGTTATGCTGCAAAAATTTTGACAGGTTTTACTTGTGAGAGTTGGGATACCCATCTTGAAAGAGAGTGGTGGATCTACTTTGTGAGGCGAGTTGGGAGCTAGAGGAATCTTGGTTGGGTGTGTGTGTGGCCCCTTTTGTAATGACCTCGTCGTTACGACTACAAGCGACACAAGAAAGTGCAATTTTTTTTTGTTTGAAGCAGGAAGGCAACAACGAAAATAATTAAACAACACAACTTGACGATGACACAATGCACATAGATCATGCAACAGAAAACAACAACTCAACATACTAGCACATCATGCAACTGGGAGACACATGTGATAATCAATAGACAGATAAAAAGGAATACCCGTCTGACACAAGCAAGAAAATGTTGACAATATAAAGGACAACAACAACAACCCAACACAGTGGCTTCGACGACTAGTAACTAGAACCTCTACATCACGGAAAACCCAACGCATTAAGGCGTTACAAAACCAAGTACCAACATCCATTACAATGAATAATGTGTCCTCATTGGGAAGCACAATACTCCAACCAGGTTATCATTCGTGTATATCCATCAGGGCACGCAATTATCCCCTCATCTGGAATCATGTTGTCACAAGGCAATAGGCATGACAGTAACCATGTCACAACATAAAATTTCTAGACCCTTAACCCAAGTTAAATCCCTTGTGCTAGGATACCTAATTAACTATCAAAAACATGAAGACTAAACCCAAGCAACCCAAACAACAAGTCAACAAGACGGAAGGGAAATATGACTACTATAACAATCATACATCACCTTAAATTCTAAAGCAATCCTACATCAACATGGTTAATGACGCCTAGGAATCTAATCCTTAAACAAACATATCTCACACTAATTTTTGATTCCACATGCATCATACATTCGTTAAACTGATCTTTCTTTACCATTTATGGAATAACTACTTGTTTTGTTTTTTTATTAAAAAGTGAACTACTATGCAATTAACATGATCAATATACGTTGTCAACAAATACAAATTTTCTATTAATATAAGTGAACTACTTAACATTAAAAAGTGAACTACGTTGTCTATTAATATTTGAACTACTTAACATAAATAAATGAACTACACTATCTATTAAATATTCGACGTTGATGTCTATATTATTGTTGTCTAAAATATCACTATATTGTTGTTGTCTATATTATGGTTGTCTAAATACATGATATTGTTGTCTAATATATCATTATATTATTGTTGTCTATATTAACAAGTCTTTGGATAATTCTATTGATAAACTATTAATAATTATAATGATATCGTTGGGTAAATAACCAACAAATGATAAAAACAATGTCATATAAACAAATAATAAACACGTTGTCATACAAAATAATAATAAACACCATTATAAAAACACTGTCCTATAAACAATCATAAACACGTTGTCATATAAACACACTACCATTCACACCAACCAATGCTAAAACACAATCATACTAATGATAAACACGTTGTGTATAGATTCATTGTATTTTAACAAGGAATATTAATTTGTTGTCTCTATATATATTGGATCAATGGATGTGTAAACAAAACATAATGTTGTCTATCAAAATGTTACTGTCTATTAACAAAAATTGTCTATGGGATAAAACATAGTCATATGATATTGCAGTCTATTAACATCACAGTATCGTTGTCCTTTGAATATATTTGTTGTCCTTTAGATATATCATTGTCTTCTAAATGTTTGTGTTGGTTTTTCTAAAAATAACTCATATACAAATATATCGCCATAAAAATATACAGAAATACAATGTAACACTATGCCCATTTATTTCTATACAATATACAGGTATACAATTATATCGCTGCCATCAATTATATCGCTATCCAATTATACCAATATATCATTGTCCATGAATTCTATTATAATATTGTTATCCATTCCATTCTGAGATCGCTATTAACAATGATTCATGGTCTAACATGTTATCTAGCAAATATACCTTCTAAAAAAATGCTATCTAATAAGAAAGTCATTGGCTAACAGAGGCATTGTTGTCCCACAATAATTAGTTGTCTTAGTGATATAGTTATCCATTAAAAAGGAGTTAACAATTATAAAAGAAATAACAAGGAATTGACAATAAATATATCGGTGTCTAATTAAAAGGAAACATTGACTATGATATCATTGTCCATCGCCAAGAAAAATCATTCAGAAATAAAATCACTGTCAACAAATAAATTCGTTGCCTAATAATAAATGATACTGTGTCTATTTGAAAATCGTTTCCAAGCCATCCATATTGTTGTTTAAGAATTGGGTAAATAGTTGTGTAAACCTGGGCTAAATCGCAGTCTACAATTCATTAAAAGCACAGACATGTCATAAGGAAAACACAGAATAAACCAATCAAAAGAAAACGTAGAAGAAATCAATCACAAGAAACCGCAGATATTTATCATTCAACAATGAATCAATCAAAGTGCAGATATACTCATTCACAAAGAAGGCACAAGGATTAGAGATTAATCATAAGAAAAAAGCGTAGAGATAGGTAAGGGATAGATAGTTGGGAAAAAATGTATCCTTCACTTAGTATCCATGCACAAGAAAGTAGGGCATTTTAATCTATAAGTCTTTAAACACCGCAGTGATGATCGTCGATTCGGCTCCTAGCCGACTGCTAAGGCACAGACTAATAACTTAAGGGATAAGGGACAAAAGATAAAAACACAATTTTTCTTCGTATTAATCAATCAAAATAAACACAGAGAAGTCATTGCAATCAGGGGTTGGGTTCTCCATGGGAAATCAATTCAAAATACAACGAGCATAAGGCTGGGATGAATTTAAGTTTCTTGATCATAAAACGTTGGGCTCATCAAGACAATTTGTTGAAGATAAAAATGAAATCCCTTGATAGTTTTATGCTGAATAAACATAAACTTTAACATAGTAGAAGTACATTACTGAAGGCGCAGGAACAATATTTAAACTACCATTCAATACAAATATACATATGTGTACCGTAGCCAAATGCGAAAGCTCCGAAGTCATTGTCTCGCACGAGCTCCGACCAACTCTCGCTTGCCAATCGATGTGACCTCATTGGTACCTTCCAACCAATGCTAGGGGTACTCTTCATCCCCCTAAGCCCCCTGAGATGCAAAGGGGCCATGCACACAATACCAGAGAATGTCAGCACCCAACTCACTTCACAAGGTTGAGCTACCACTCATTACCCGAGCTGGGTATCCCAACTCCCACAAGAGAAAGTTCAGTCAAGGTAAAATTTCAGTAGCGTAACGTAACGCAAAAATATGAGATCCATACTCCTCCTCCTCCATCCTTTATATACAGTTTTCAAGTAATTATTTTCCCCAAATTGCCATTAAATTCCTTTTTCACTAAATTAATTTTGAAAAACCTCCTTCGTACACATGTCGTCCGATCCCCTAGTTTCACCAGAAAATCAATTTTATTAATTAATTAAATATTCCTATTTCCCTCACCCACCTAAAAGAGTTCCTAAAAAGGCTCCCTGGTCTTCCAATATTCCCTTACAATTCTTAAATGACTTACACCGTACTTAATTCCTAGTCGAGTTCATAATTACAAAGTTCTAAGAGAAAGATTCCTTACTAAGTTAGACATTCAAGTTTTTTTTCTTTACGTTTCCCTTTTTCTTTAAGTTTCCCAATTCTTTTGAGTTTCCCCCTTTTTCCTTTTTAACTAAAAATCAATTTATCAAGTGTAGATAAAAAAAACATTTACCCTTTTCCCCTTTTAATTCAAAATTAATTTAGCAAGTGTAGATAAAAACAACCATTTACACCTTTTTTAAAATTTAATCCTCCATTATAATTTTGACTTTAATAATATGTTTGAATTTCTTACCCCCCCTTCTTTTTACATGTTTATTTATTATTGTTATTATTATTTTGACCACATGTTCTACTTAGACCTAGGTTCTAATTTCGCTAGGCTTGGCGACATTTTTTATTAGAAAAAAATGTTTTTAAACCTTACTTATCACATCATTCATTTTAAGGTCGTTTAGGTCATAAGGAAGCATAGTTTTCTAGGAACTAGGTTTATTCACTTACCAGTTAAAATCACGACGTGCCCTTCAGGACGCACTATGTGCTCCAAGGGTGCCACTATCCTCTTTCTGTTCTCCTTGCACGACATGCCCTTTAAGACGCACTACGTGCTCTAAGGGTGCCACTGGACTCTTCATGTTTTATTTGCGAGAAGTGCCCTTCAAGACGCACTACGTGCTCCAAGGGTGTCACTTGCCTCTTGACTCACTTTGGTAGACGTCAAACCCCTGGAGTCAATACTTCGCCAGGTGATCTTGTGGGAGACTAAGGGCCTCTTAGGAATAAGTCCCCTGCCTTATTGCATGCCCTTTAGAATCATCGTGAGGGACTTTCACAGTCTACCCTCATGGAATCGTGGGTCTTCTCGAACTAGGTAATCACTAAACTACAGTTCGAGCCACGGTGGGAGTGCTAGTAGGTTGTGGCAAGTTTGTTTCCACACCTCTCCCTTAATGTATTTGGTTTTCATGCGTGACCCCTCTACTCCAAATGTGAGTCTAGTCGGCAAGCTATCGTTAGCCTATATCCATCAATGAATCATGTCAGAAATAATAATCAATAATCATAACATCTAATCATATGTACATATGTCACATCAACAACATTCAAACCCTAACAGTACACTCCCTGAATCGATCCGGAGTCCAAGGGCTTTCATTAATGCCTCTACATCCTCAATGTCCAGAGTCTTGCACACTCAGGAGAACCCAGCCAATAGCACCTGTCGATGTAAATATAACAAAAATTACATAACATCAAATCCATAATGTCGGATAATCATAATAAAAGTAGCCAATAGTATAAAGGACCAGATCACTTGCACGCAAGTGTCCTCAAAGAATAAGTCCGCTCAGTGCATGTAAGAGCAGGATGTTACATACACCCCCTCTTGGTTTAAAGTTCGTCCCAAAGTTTCACAGTATATAAGTGTTGAAATAAGGTGTATCACAACATCATAAGTCCCCCTATCAAACAAAAATGGAAACTGTTGATGCATATCATATGTGTCCTCCCAGGTCTCCGAGTGCAGACTATAGTTGTCCCCCTAGACCTTGACCTGATCTATTGTTCGACATCGTAGTTTTCGAATGCGATGGTCCAGTATATGGATTGGATCTGTCATGAGTGCACCCTCGCTAGATACCGGTAAGGAACTCATGTCAACAACATGTGGAGGATCACTAACATAATGTCTCAAAACAGAGACATGAAAGACATCATGTGTTTGCCTCAAGAATCAAACAAGGATAGTCAATAGGCCATGGGCCCTCTGTTTTCCACAATCTTGCAGGATCCCATGAACCTAGGAGAGATTTTAGCACCCTTTCCAAACTATATCATCAACTTCATAACTACGATTGACACGATGCACATCGCTATAACTCTTCTGTCGATCCTGCGCTTCCTTTATCCTTTGTCTTAGGGTTTTCATTTGATCTTCCATTTCCTAGATTTCTTCTAGTCCCATCAGGACCCTATCCTCAAGTTGATCCCAACACAAAGGCGTCTGACATGGTCTCCTGTAAGGAAACTCGAAAGGCACCATCTTAATGGTTCTTTGATAACTATTGTTATATGGAAATTCTACCGATGGAAAGAACTCTTCCCAACGCTTATGTTGGTCCATCACGTACATACACAACATATCCTCCAATATTTGGTTTGTTCGTTCAATCTTCCCTCCTATCTCTGGGTGATACGTGGTACTAAAGTTAAGTTGGGTTCCCAGGGCCTCTTGCAAACTAGTCCAAAATCATTCAATAAACACCGATTCTCGATCGCATATAATCATCTTAGGCACACCATGCATCCTCATAATATCGCTAATGAAAAATATAGCTATGTAAGGTGATTAATACATCGTACACACTTCATCACTCTTCATCAGAGTTCCGACTACCACAAAAATTGAGTCATGTTTCCTTGGCGTCAGTGGAAATCAAACAATGAAATCCATCAAAATGACCTCCCATTTCGATTCTGGAATTCCGTGTTGTTGTTTTAGTCCTGCTGGATGTCTATGTTCATCCTTCACCTGCTCACATTCTAGACATCTGGCCACTTAGTTGACTATTTCTACCTTCATTCATTTCCAAAAGAATAAGGGCTTAACGTCTTCCCTCATCTTCGTGACTCTAGGATGAGCCTTATACATTGCTCGATGAGCCTCGTTTAGGATCAAACTCCTCAACTCGTCGTTGGGAGGTATGCAAATTCTATTTTTAAATCTCAATAATTCGTCGTTGTCCAACCTAAATCCTTCAAATATTGGTACCATCATTGTTTTTTGTCCAATAAAATCCTTTTCCTCCTTCTACCAGTCATTTTCGCACTATAAAGTTAGAATATTTTCGCGTAGATTCGTCTGAAGAGGAATCACTGAAATGATGCATGGTCGCTGACTCAACGAATCTGCCACTCTGTTCATTATACCATTTATGTAAGTAATCTTGAAATCATACTCACTAAGCAATTCTGACCAACACCATTGTCGCGCGTTCAAGTCACTTGCGTAAAGATGTGTTGTAGACCACAGTGGCCCATTTTTAGTTCAAATCTTCGTCCAATCAAGTAGTCTCTTCAAACTATTAAGGTATAAACAATGGTTAATACCTCCAAATCACACGTTGCATAGTAATCCTCATGCCTTCTCAACTTTCTCGATATGTAAGCAATCACTCGACCATCTTGCATCAAGACTCTGAATAAGCCTTCCTTGGATGCGTCAGTTCATACCAAGAAGTCTGCATCCATGTGAGGGACCTTTAGTATCGGTGTTGTTGTCAACAACTCCTTGAGCCTCTGAAATTCCTCCGCGTATTTCTAGGTCCAAACAAACTTCTTGTTCTTATTTTGCAATTCCATAATTGGATTTGCTATCTTCAAAAAGCCCTCGATGAACCGTCGATAGTATCCCGCTAAACCCATGAAGCTACACACTTCATGGAAATTTTTCAGCATAGTCTATTCCATAATAGCCTCGACCTTTGTTGGATCCACGATGATAACTTCGTCGGAGACAACATGCCCTAAGTAGTGAATCTTCGATTGATAAAAAAAAAATTTAGACAATTTCCCATACAATTTTTTCTCTTGCAAACATTGTAGTAGAAAGCGCAAGTTCTTGTCATGCTCCTCCATCGTCTAAGAGTAAATCAAAATATTTTCAATGAATACTTGGACGAACGTTTCCAAGGATTCGCGGGACACCCTGTTCATCAAACTCATAAATACCCCTGGGGAATTCGTCAGTCCAAATGGTAGAATAGTAAAATCGTAATGTCCAAACCTTATCTTAAAGGTGGTCTTAGGGATGTCATCCTCTTTGATCCATAACTAGTGATACCCTGATCTCAAGTCGATCCTTGATAACACCGTTGTGCCTTTCATCTGATCAAACAGATCATCAATCCTTGGCAACGGATACTGATTCTTGATCATTGCATTGATCAATTGATGATAGTCAATGCAGAGTCTCTACAACCCATATTTCTTCCATATGAAGATAAGAGGACCATCCCATGGTGACACACTTGAACGTATAAGTCCTAGGTACAACAACTCCTTCAGTTGCATTCTCAACTCTATAACTCTGGGGTCGAAATCCAATAAGGCGTTCTTACTATCGGTTCAGTCCATGATTTTAGGTCTATGGTAAATTCAAATTTTCCTCTCTTACGACATCTGAGGTAACTCCTCAAGGAAGACTTATGCTACCTCTCTAACCACTGGAAGGAGTTCTAGACCTTCCACTACTATTGGCCCTTGACCAATTTTTGAGGATCCCTGGTCATTTTTGACCTACTTTTGGGACTTCGACAGGCTGTCGAAGGTAGAGTGCACGTCGAAGAGGAGATCGTGGGATATCTGCCCCTTTTTAGGTATTTTAGGGCTTTTAGCTTATGTAACGGGTATGGTATTTCAGCCCATGGGTTTACCCATGTTTAGGCCTCTTTTGTAATGTATAAATAGATAGTTAGGTGATGTAAGATAGTGGTAAGTGTGCAATGCTAAGGCTAAGTGCAAGTGACTATAAGAGACTGTGTAAAGTCTTGGTGTTGTGACCTAGCTCGAGGAAGGAGGATCTGGTGGAGTGCGCACATATCTCCTGTCCTATGCAGAGTAGGATTTTGAGGCTCTTTGCATGTAGCTGATTGACCGAAGATAATAAAGAATAAGAAGAGTTGGTGGATGTATCCCCAGGATGGGGGGTGAACCACGTATATCTTGGTTTTCTATGTTTTTTGAAATGTATTGATGTGTTTAAGTGTTTACTTTCTTAAGTGCTTTGATATAGATGAATGATAGATAGATTTGTGGATGTTGTGTGCTTAATAATATGGATGAATGTTATATCTAACCTATGTGAATGTTCTTAGTGATTGAATATGCTAGATTGGGGTGAATACTGTGATGATCTGTAATTAGAGTTTTATCTGTGAAGTAGATACTAGTTAAATACTGATGAATTGTAACTGGCAAGTTATTTGGTAGAGTATTTTGATCATGGATCTGTGTCCCAGCTAAGGTTGTAGACACTGGAGTCCTACAACCACCCCTACCTCTGCCTCCGGTGAGACTTCATATGCTTCCCAGGTGTTTCCTAAAAGGTCAATAGTTATGGTTTTGTTGGTGCGCTCTTGACCGTTGAACCCTGGGTTTGCCCCTATGCCAACAAATGGTTCCATTGTCGGCACTGAAACTATGATTTCTGGGAACTAAAGAAAAGAAATCTATGTGCGTAGATATATTTCTTTAGTTCTTAGTAGTATGCTTGACTTGTGAAGCTCTATGCTAAGAAGAAAAGTCAGATCTGAATAAAAGAGGTAAGATCTTAAATCTTTGTTCTTTGTTAAAGGTAAGAATAGTGAAAAGTTTTGATTGAAAAAGGAAGGATAAGTGGAATTTTTAGTTTCAAAAGTATGGATCTATGTATGTTTGATAAATTTTGTCCTAGCTTGAAAAATAGGGCAAAAGTAGATGAAAGAAGGTTTGATATGAGTAGATCTGATAGAAATAATGAAAGATATGTTATTCCTATGCATAGAAAGAATATTTGGACTAACAAATGGATGCAGAACCCTATAAATAATTTTTTGCAGGTTAGCTACTATGATCCTTGTGCGCAGTACAGGAAAGGTTGGGGATCATTTCAAAGAAAAAGAAGAGTAACCCTTTGTTATAATTGTAGAAGAACAACACATCTTGCTAAGGAATGCCCTGGTAAAAGAGCTAGTTTTCTTTGTTCTCAAGCTATGGATCATGAAATTTTTTATTTCCCTAGAATGATTGCTAAGGTTGAAATAATGAATTTCCCTAGAATGATTTCTAAGGTTGAAAGAATGAATACGAGAAAAGAAAACCTTGAGGAAGATCAAGAAACTAAGACCATGGAAAAACCCCATAAAGAATCAAAGAATGTATTGCTACAAATGAAAGACACCCTAAATGATCACATAAATATCAACTTATCAGAGATCTTCAAAGAAAAATAATGCATAGAAACAATAATAGCCGACTTCAACATAGACTATGTTCTAGATGAGGAAACACAGGTGAATATTATGACAGAAAGAAATTGGGAAATCTTAGGAAAGCCTGTTATGATTCCTTCATTAGGAGGGATAGGATTATTCAGAGGAGAACCGATAAACCTATGTGGAAGACTTACCCAGATATCTATGAGTGCTCATGGAACTTCGATAGAGGAAGAGATTGAGGTTTTTAAATTTGTTGAGAACAATGCCCCATCTGCTATGTTATTAGGAAAACCATGGATTGAGAGAAATCACACTAGAATAAAGGAAGAGGAGGCCCTAGAACAAAAGAAGCAAGAACTAAGAGACTTCATGACGAAGGGGATAGCTCACTTGATTGAAGAACAGGAGAATATATCAAAGTTATTCAGAACCATAAACTTGGATGTCGAAGTTGAAATAACACAAGAAGACTCATAAAAGAATGAAGCACCTACCCGGGACATAGAAGAAGTATTACTCTCTAACCCTATGAAAGAATCTCAACAACGCGAAGTTACTATGCCAAGAGGAGATAAGAATCAAAATGGGAAGAGGAACCCAGTAACGCATATCACAGGGAAAAGGGATAGAAAGATCAATAAGAAGAGAGAAAAGATAGAAGAGTTGCAAAATGTTCTAGAAGGGACTTCATAGAAGGAAGGTTTGCAAAACTGGAACTTCATCGGGATATCAGAACAACGCAACCTGGCACTTCGCCACGATGAAGCAATATAGTTATTGAAATCATTATAGTTGTTAGCTCGATGCCCCAAACAGTTAGAACAACATCTATGACTAGAAATCTTGCCATCAGACCGTTGGAACCGTGTTGTAATGAAAAGAACTACATTGATGATGGTGTCTTGTCTGTTGGAAGAGATTTGTTACACCGCTGTCTACTTATTGCGTCGATTTTTGCACCGAAAACACTTTTGTGAATTGTTTCCTAGCCAACTCATTGCTACCACACTGTGTTTATTGAGATCAACACCTATTCTATTGCTTTGAGCACTCATTCATCTACCTAAGTTATTCGATCTAAGCATGCATGTTGGACGAGATTAGCGCCACATAGAAAGTGGTCCAATAATTTTTAATCGACCTTATGGCTGAGAAGGTGATGCTCGTTGGAACTGAAGCCTCATCGACGAGAGGAGTGTAAGCCTCCTTGTCGATTGCTATGGATCTGGACCATCCCGACCTGCAACAGAGAAAATAACCAAGCACAAAGATGACCTAGTGAACACAAAGTTAATCCCAACTACATCCCTCCTTTGGCTAGCACGATGAGTCATGGAAGTGTCCCAAGAGACTTTGATTACACCATGGTTAATGCATACCTCCCGAAGGGGATACGTGCAGTTAGAATGTAGCAGGATAAGATCGCGACATTAAAATTCAGCGACTTCAACCTAGGGGACCACAATAAATACAACATGCTCACTCCTTACAAGTATTTGACCAAGTTTAAGGGGAATAACTCAAAAATAATCCCCCAACCATCGACTACGAACCTCACACAGTCCACCCTCTTGAATGTGATGAATATCCCACACTTTAAAAGGCATCAGGAGGTTAACACGTGTGTTAAGCTCCTTCTATCATGTTACCATGGCAGCTATCTATGGCTAGATCGACACATCATAGTCGATTTGACGTTGATCCTTAGGATCACCAAATTGAGCATGCAGGGACCTGACCCACATGACTTCTACCCAAGGAAGGCTACAGATTGTGCATTGGCGCAAAGGATAAAAGACACATACGATGATGTAAAAAAGGGGACATGAGGCTACAAGGTAGCTTCCATAGAGAATGGCGCAGTGTGCCTGGCCTACTAGTTGATCGCAGAAAAGATCATGAGAAATAATAGACCTACACAGGTCACAGGATTCATTGTTGACCTCGTCGGGAAATGTGTAGAAGGACTTCAGATGAACTGGGTGAAGTACCTAGTCAACCAATTGGAATTCGATTTCCACAAAGCTCAGGATCAGGGCTATGAGTTCCACTTTAGCTGGCTCTTGATCCTCATAGTGTTTACTACTTGGGAAATGCTGAAAGGTGCGACCTTCCTGGACATTGAGTCATTTGATCTGCTCACTGCAAAGTTCACCATGCTCTAATACTCGAGCGATATCAGAAAAATGTGGCAGTCAAACACATTATTCCACACATACTATCTCTAGTTAAAGAGGGCTATCAGGGTTGTCCCTCGCATGATGTCGAGCACCTTGCACTGGTTCCAACCTCTCATGATGTTCTGTGCATATCAACACTTCATTTATATCACTATGCACGCAGACGAGCATAAAGAGGAGATTCAGTCATACTATAAGCTCACAGAGGAGGACCTCAATGAAATAAATAAGGACTAGTCAACATACCTCCTTATCCATGTTGAACCTGTAGAAATGTTTGATCCCAAACTAATTGGCAGCTCAGAGGCCACTCATAAAGAACATGACACACCTGGGACAAACAGAAGGAATAAGACTGAAGAAGTACAAAACCTGAGTAGTGCATCAAAAGAAACCACTTCAGAATCATCGAGACGAGGAGGTGATGGCGAAGTAGATAGAGGAGAGACCAATGACAAAGAATATCAACAGAATAAAGGAGAAGTAGCATCACCTAAGGATCCTATTGATGAGGCTGATCCCTCAAAGAAAAGAAATGTTTCCCCCATGAAACCTACCTCATAGAAGAAGTCAAGAGAGAGCAAAACCACGATGCCAACTACGCTCATGGTCGATGAATTCAAATTCATCATCGTAGCTATAGCAGATGCCTTGTAGGACGTCTTGCAGAAACATGAATCCAAGAAAGAGGATATGTACGACATAATCTAGGTTCAACTCAGAGGGTTACAATAGTCCCTTCAATCCAGCTATGCAGTATCCACTGTGCCCCCGCCATCAGAAGCACCAAAGTTGGGAGATGAGCCTACTTGACTCCGCAGACTAGCTGATGTGACCTAAGCTCACCTTCATCATGCATAGGAAGAAATAGAACATGCCACATAGGCCCTAAAGAAAGTACAAAAAGTAGTCATAGAGAAATGCCGAGTTGCGTAGCAGGATAAGGTTTCTCTCCAAACAAAGTTTGAAGAGGAGAAAGCACAAATCCAGCAAGAGAAAGAGCAATTTATTGTAGAGAAGATCAGAGTCAAAGAAGCAGTCAGGAGAGCACTTTTCTCTATGAAAGGCTTAGATAAAAAAGAAGAAGAACCAATAGAGCATCAAGTAGCGCAACTTGCAGAATCTATCCAACAACTTCAACAAAGAATTGCAGATATGGAGCTACGAATAGCGCCCAACACTCCATAGGTTGTATGAGAACAAAGAGAAGAAACTGCTCGAAGCACAGTTGAGAGAATCAAGGTCCTCACCATGGAATGTAAACAACTAATTGATCGCAGTGCCCAGACTTATGAGAAACTCATTGAGGATCCTGAATTGAAGGCACTGGGGTCACAACTCCAGGAGGAAAAGTAGCAAGAACAAATAGTACAGGTGCAATTGAAGCCCCTGTCAGTAGTCGAGAGGATGAAGTGATACCAAGAATAGAGCACTTCTCAACAACAGGTCCACACCATTTAGAGAAAATTCATGGAAGTGACTCAAAGGCTCCAACCAATCCAGGATGAGTCTTGCCAACTATTCCCAGAGATTGAAGGCTGAGGAGTAGAACTGGAACAATTCGTCACTAGAACTGAACAACTCTTAGAGGGACCTGTCAACGAAGGAGTTATCCAAGAGTTCGTCGAGCAAGAGGCCTAGGCGTAGCAACATGTCAAAGAAGCTTGAGGCTTTCGAAGCAGAGCTACCCAGATTAGAGTGACTTGAGACAAGTCACAAGTTAGTGTCGGGGACCTGTTGGCACTTGACTAAGTTTTTAGGATCCTTGTTCATGTTTTACCTACATTTGGGACTTCGAAGGGATGTCGAAGGCGGAGCACAAGTCAAAGAGGAGATCATGGGATCTCGACCCCTTTTTAGTGATTTTAGGGTTTTGGGCCTATGTAACGTGTATGGGATGCCAGGCCATGGGTTTACCCATGTTTAGGCCTCTTTTGTAATGTATAAATAGATAGATAGGTGATGTAAGCTAGTGGAAAGTGTGTGTTGCTAAGGCTATGTGCAATTAATAGTTGTAAATGTTTTGTGCATATTGTGTGAGACTTGCAAGGCTAAGTGCAAGTGACTGTAAGAGACTATGTAAAGTCTTGGTGCTATGACCTAGCTTGAGGAAGGAGGATCTGGTGGAGTGCACACAAATATCATGTCCTATGTGAAGTAGGATTTTGAGGCTATGTGCATGTAGTTGATTGACCGAAGATAATAAAGAAGAATAAGAGTTGGGGGAAGTATCCTTAGGCTAGGGGGTGAACCACGCATATCATGTGTTGCTACGTTTTGTGAAATGTATTGATGGGTTTAAGTGTTTACTTGCTTAAGTTATTTGATATAGATGAATGATCGATAGATCTTTTGATACTTTTTGATAAATAATATGGATGAATGCTAGATATTACCTATGTGAATGTGCTTAGTGCTTGAATATGCTAGATCTGAGTAAATACTACGATGTTCTATAATTAGGGTTTTTTCTGTGAATAGATACTGGTTAAATACTGATGAACTGTAAATGCTAAGTGATTTGGTAGAGAATTGTGATCAAAGATCTGTGTCCCAGCTAAGGTTGTAGACACTCGAGTCCTGCAACCACCCCTACCTCTACCTCAGGTGAGACTTCATCTGCTTCGCAGGTGTTGCCGAAAGGGCTGATAGTTAGGGTTTTGTTGGTACGCGCTTGAGCATTGAACCCTGGGTCTATCCCTGTTCCAACAACTACTCCCTTCTCATTTAACGCAAGGATCACATAAATCTTACATCCCTTTTGCATGCTCTTCCGTAGCTACAAGGAATAGATGAACCTCAGGGAAACTCCCTGGTTCTAACCTATAATCACGCGTCTCTTTCCCTCATCATCAACCAAGCTCAAGCATTTTGTCTTATAGTTGAGTATTGCTTCATGTGATTCCAAACAGACCATATCGATCACGGTGTCATAATATCCTAAGATCGTGATGTATAGGTTGGCATGTAATATCCCCCAAAAATAAATTATTATGGAAGTCTGAAAACACTTAGGAATTCATTTCCATTTTTGGTAAATTCAAAATTGGAAAATTATTTCCATATATGGCAATTCCAAATTTGGAATTCAGTTAAATTGTAATTTATTACTATGGTTTTTGGGCAAAGATTTGAATTTCCCAACCAACTATTTAACTATGACACTTGTAAGAAACAAATATTTTTATATTTATTGCTGAGAGACAAATGGAACAACTAGGTTGAAATCAGCTGACCATGAATCCATGAGTGGGGAACATGTTTGAACTACCTCAGGGCTTAATTGTACAAGTGGAAAATCAGGAATTTGGCCATGGAAGCCCCTGGAAATCATGGATTTGTAAAGCTGCGAAAATTCCCAAGGGGAAAAGGCCTAGGCAAAGATGCTTTTGGCATATATAGCATATGGGAGGAGGCATAACATTTCCTATTATGTTGGGGAAGATAATATCACTTGTTGTTATGACCATTGCTTTCTAGGTGTGAGTCAAGGAGATTTTTTTATGAAACCGAAGAAGAACTATAGCTAAGGAGGAGTTCTGGAGTTCACCCTCATGGATTCATGGTCAGGCTAGGGGGTGAATGGAGCAAGTAGATTGGTTGTTATGTTCTATGGCTGGGTGGAACTTGGTTGTTTTGTTTGTTGTTTTAGTACTTTACTCAGATATTTCCATCTACTCTTCCCTGGTTGAATTTTTGTTGATTAAATAGTTGGTAGTATACATTTTACTTATTAATGGATGGATGTCCTAGTGTTTTATGGCTGGTAGAATTTGAGAGCCACTGTGTATGATAGTTGTTGTAGGTACAGTTTGATTTTGTTAATGCATAAATTAATAAATCTATTGTGTGTTAGCTACTGTAGATGCAGATTATTTCTACTTAACGAATAACGTGATGAAAGCTACAGTGTGTGAGTTATGGTAGGCACATAGGATATACTTATAAGTTAAATAAAATAGAATCATTTTTGGGTTATTTTAACCTCTACCAGACATGTGAGAACATACATGTAGATGTTCAGATTCAAGTAACATTAGACTGTGAAAATGCTGGATATAATTCTGGAAAAATATAAACATATATGTGTATACATATTTCTGTTGATTGGAATATGCACAACTATATAAATAACTAAGGGACGTTTGATTTTTACAAATATCAAAGTAGATCTAGAAGGAATATAAAATAGAATTTCATATATGTATATGTTGTTTCTCATACACAATTTTAGTATCAATCAACAACTGAACGCCCATACATAGGAACGGGTCGAACATTTGGGCCTCGCGATTTTTCCAAGTGAATCGTCTTGTGTTATGACTATGCCCAAAAATCCTCAAGAACCTTTTAGTTTGTCCTTACCACAGTAAAACTAAATTAAGTTGCAAGTATTATACAATATTCATTATAGAAGCTACAATGTGTATAACAATAATCTCGATCTTTAACAAATTAGAGAAGATATGTGCATTTTATTACAATAAGAAAAGAAACATTATGTATAGTCGGGAGTGTGGGATCCAAAATGTCCCAAACAGAACACCCTGGAAAAGGATCCAGTACCATTTGAAACCAATGACTGAAATAACACCAAATTTCTAGACCCATGGACTGTGAAAGTTTAAAGCCTGCAAGGGAATCAAGAATTTATAATTAGTATTAAGTTAGAGGTAAACAAGATTCAAATACTGAATATACAATAATTACCAGGATAAATTATACAAAAAATAAATATCACAGATGTAATAGATGGACTTCACTTAACTTGCGGTTTGGGGAACAGATCCATGTTCTTCCATCTACGTTGTCAAGGAAATCATCCACAGACCGAAGGGGAGGAGTGGACCAAGGTTTACCTGATGGGTTCCCTCGCAGCAAACAGGGGTCCCATGATTAGATTACATTAATAAAATCCTTAACCATATATGTTAGAAGGAAATAAACAAGAAGCATTCTTAAACCAAATTATCAAGAACACATAGAATAAAACATGCCCCATGAAAAT
Source organism: Picea engelmannii (assembly GCA_009831015.1). Lineage (NCBI taxonomy): Eukaryota > Viridiplantae > Streptophyta > Pinopsida > Pinales > Pinaceae > Picea > Picea engelmannii. Next base: position 250,452 of record ML777882.1, read on the forward strand.
TACATAAATTTGGATCATAGATAATGCTATGAGGTTTTTTCCATCATAAGTGTAACAAAAGAAAAACTACAGTTCGATGAAAAAGAATAACAAGATCATAACAAATTTTTGGGTATCCAAATCTATGTCCCTTCTTTCATATGAACGAGGTGAAATTACACAGATGAACTACCAGATTTTCGAACGGAGAGTAAGGATACATCTTTTAAGAATTCTTAAGTTCTAGAATAATACCACATAGTGGGAATCTTAACCTTCTGTCTATGCATATACAGGCATGACTAGAGTAAATGGAGCAATCCTTGATAAAAACATTACAATATACAATAGTAAAGAAACCCTCACCGCATCTACAGGGTTTGATTTACCACTGCACAACTTTAAAATCGAAAATGCAAGGTTTCCACAGTGAGTCAGACACAAGAAGCCAATAACGCGAAGATTCAAGGCTAAACCAAACTGAGTAAATAAAGGAAAAGTGTAGACCATATCTACAGAGAACGTAGTAGGGGAAAACCATTTAAAAGAGTAATTTTAAGTAGCGAAGATCGAGTCCTTGCCTTGATGGCGAACCTTTGCAAAAGAAATTATGGGTTATGATAGAGAACTTTAGCATACCATAATTATACATGAATACTTGGCATTGAACTCTTAAGGGGTCACTATGATAGGGTTTAACCATTGGTTTTATAATGATAGGTATGCCGCAAGAAACTCCCAAATAAGTATCAGGTTACACATCAAAGAAAATTATTGAGGGAATTTTCTTACTGACAGGTCCCTAATACATATCGGGACTATTCATGAATCAATAACTGAAAAAAACTGCTTGTGTAGAAGACTTTACAAGATAACATATTCTGGAAAAGTGAATGACCACCTCATGGAAGGGATAAAGTGAATGACCACCTCACAAGAAGGGATACTTTCAACCAACAACAGTGCAAGAAAAAAATCAGATTATAGAGACAACTTAAGGTGCGACTAATTCCCTTTTCTATACAGTAGTCCAAGCAATAGGATTTGAAGATCTTACCTGGTGAAAGAGGAACCAGATAGACGCATAACGTTTCCTTACCTGCATGGAACAGGAAACCTCCTCGTCATCGGGGTTACACATAGAGTAAAGTTGCATAAACTAATGCAGAGCGATTTTTTCTCCGAAATTACATAGAGCCAAGGTTAAGAATGAAATAATAGCTTTAGGAAACCCTCTGTCGAATAGATCAATGGTGATAGTGATGAGTTTCACCTCAGCCATGTGACTAGAGTGAGGTGGCGAAAATACAATGGGCACAATGGATGAGCGATGGTCCCAAGGGAGTACATTACATAACACCATAAATATCTTAGGAAGGGTTTAATTAAGCCATGATAGTTGTATTTATGTGAACCTCGCATCAAGTTTATGGCGAATGCAATGACAGTTAGTTTAGGCTTATAGTTTAGTCTTCTCTTTCAATTTATTTAGGGCTTTACTATTACTGTCATATTCGTTAGCCCTTGTGCCATGGTTAATTTAAATGGGAGTGGTAAACAACAAGAAATGAGCAACCTGCAGCAACTATCTAATCACAACCATGCAAAGTTTAACACTTTTACGTACTGGTGCTGTGTTAGAAATAACTCGGTTAATGAAGACCTTTCACATACGAACTATGGATTAGTCAATACATTCATCCTAGGGGTCTTCGTATGCATCTATATGATTCCATAGTATGCCCTATGGGTTTCACAATTTGAATTGAAATTCTAAGGTAAATATATATATATATATATATAT
>ML777882.1:264467-280138 GCA_009831015.1 Picea engelmannii
GGTACCCATAAGGAGAAAATGATAGGTAGGTATTTTTTTACCTTACACATAAGTTTGGTCCACACTAGTTTGGTCCGAAACGTCAAAAAACATAAAACCTCTGCGATGGATCCGAAAGTACTCTCTGAACAAAACAATGATCGCAAAAGTCTTAGAACACAGATAGGTAGGTAGTTTTATAACTTACAAAATCTACAAGTTAATTTTTTTACCTCAAGTCAATTCTAATGGTTTGCTTTCCGAAACCACATATAAAAACTTTCAAAATAAGATGAAACATTCAAATCGAATGTAAAATTTCAATACTACTCTCAAGTAGAGGGTGTTGAATACGAGGACACCTTCTCTCTTATGGAAAATATGTACACGATTAGGTTGTTCTTGGCTCTAGTAGTTTCTTATGATTTGGAAGTGGAGAAAATGGATGTGAAGGAAACTTTTCTTCATTGTGAGTTTAAAGAAGAAATATTCCCAAATATCAACCAAAAGGATTTGTGGTAGAAGATATAGAACACATGGTGTTCTTATTGGTGATATCAGTGTATGGTAGTCCATGGGACAATGCTACCAATGATTGGACAAATATACGAATATGTTGTGAGACAAGGGATCATAAAATGTGAAGTGGATCATTGTGTTTACTTCAATCAAGAAGGTAAAACTTCATCTTATGTTGATATATTATTTTTATCAGTGATTTTAAGTAGCTAGTTAAGGAGAGTGATTTCCAATTGCCATGTGAGTTTGACACGAAGGACTTATTTGATTTGGACTATTTTTTTGGAATTGAGGAGAATAGGTACTACCAAAATAAGATGTGTTGTAACATCCCAGTCTTGCACACACTGAGAAAACTTATTCTTTGAGGACACTTATGTGTAAGTGATCTGGTTCACTATACAATTGGTTGTTTTCATTATTATTATGAGATGTTGTGGATCTGATGATATGTTATTTTTTCTATATTTATATAGAAAGATGCTATTGACTGGTCTCTCCTTAGTGTGAAGGAATCTGGACATTAGAGGATGTCGATGGCATTGATGATTATCCTTGGACTCCAGATCGAGTGAGGGAGTGGACCGTTATGGTTTGAATTGTGTTGATATGACATATGTGACATATGATTAGATATTATGATGTTGATTGTTATTGCTGACATGTTTTGTTGATGGATGCAGGCTGACGATAAATTTTCGACTAGACTCACATTGTAGTAAAGGGGTCACACATGACAACCAGAGACATTGAGGGAGAGGTTTGGAAACAACCCTGCCACAACCTACTAGCACTCCCACCGTGGCTCAAATTGTAGATTAACGATTACCTAGTTTGAGAAGACCCATTATGTCATAAGGGAAGACTGTGATAGTCTCTCACAATGATTCTAAGGGGCGAGCAATAAGACAGGGTCATTATTCCTTAGATGCCCTTAGTCTCCCACAAGATCACCTAACGAAGTATTGACTCTAGGGGTTTGATGTCTACCAAATTCAGTCAAGAGGTGAGTGGCACCCTTGCAGCATGTAGTGCGTCTTGAAGGGCACATCGCGCAAATAAAATGAAAAGAGGCGAGTGGAACCCTTGGAGAACATGGTGCGTCCTGAAGGGCACATCGTGATTTTAACTATGGTAAGTTAATAAACCTAGTGCCTAGAAAACTATGCCTCCTTAGGACCTGGTTGGCCTTGAAATGAATGATGTGATGAGTAAATATTAATAACAAATTTCCCCTTAAGAATTGTCGCCAATCCTAGTGAATTTAAAACCTACCTGTCTAAGTAGAACCTTAGAACAAAAAAAAATTTAATTAGACATGTAACAAGAAGGGGGTAAGGAAAATTCAAGCTTTATTAATTAAAGTAATTTTTTCAATGAAGGTTTAATTATTAAAAGGGGGTAAATGGTTGTTTGTCTAAAATTTCTAATTCTGAACTTCGTTAAAAAGGGGGAAACTTAAAGAAAAAGGGAAACTTAAAGAAAAGGGGACACTTAAAGGAAAAGGGGAATGTCTAACTTAGTAAGGAATCTAGCCTTTGGAACTTTCTATTTATGAACTCAACTAGGATTTAAGTAAGGCGTAAGTCATTTAAGAATTGTAAGGGAATAATGGGACACTAAGGAGAGTTTTTAGGAACACTTTTAGGCAGGTGAGGGAAATAGGAAAATTTAATTAATTAATAAATTGATTTTCTGGTGTAACTAGGGGATCATGCGACATGTGTATGGGGGAGGTTTTTCTAATTAAATGAATGAAAAAGGAATCTAATGAGGGTTTGGGAAAATAATCACTTGAAAACTCTATAAATAGGATGGGGAAGGAGGATTATGGATCACGTCTAGTTTGCGTAAGGTTACACTGTCAAAAATTTTATCTTGACTGAATTTCTCTTATGGGGGTTGTCATACCCAGCTTGGATAACAAGTGGTAGCTCGACCTTGCAGGGCCAGTTGGGAGCTATCATTCTCTGGTATTGTGTGAGTGGCCCCTTTGCAACTCAGGGGGATCAGGGGGAGGAAGAGTACCCCTAGCGTTGTCTAGGAGGTACCGATGAGGTCACAGTGGTTGGAAAGCAGGACTTGGACAGAGCACAAGCAAAACTGGTTGGAACGCAAGTGCAGGAAAATCACTTTTGGTTCTTCGCATTTGGATATGGTACGCATATGTATATTTTGTACTGAATAGTAGTTAAATTTCTTGTATATGCATCACGCTAATGTCAAAAGAACGCATGCGTAAATTGTGTTAAAAATTTGTTAATTTTTTGTATATGAATAATTATTCTGGCGTATGTACGTATGTGTAAGTTATTTGAAAGGTAGTTAAATGTTCGATTGTGCACCTTCTTGGTTCGCCATTATTTATATGTGATTGGGATGCATTTACGCTATATAATTGTTTATGGTTGAATATCAAGGAATGATATATTTTTATAGCATTGCGAGTGTTGATACTAAGAGGTGGGTGAATCAGTATCACTTTCAATTTAAAACCTTTTTCAAATTATAATTAAACCATTCAACTATATCCAATGAGAAATGAACAATAGTATAAGAGTTACACCAATACACCACAATACACTATGCACAATATATGAGAAATAATCAATAGTTATTGTTGAAGGGAAGTAATGACTTCCAAAGGTAGCTATAACTTCCAAATGTAAAGGGAGGGATAAACCTCCAAGAGGAAGATACAATCCTCCAATATCAAGAGAGGATTTAAATCTCCATCCTTGCCCCTTCCTTCCACCCAAAAAAAGGTCATAGAGAGAATGGTAGACTTTGTTCAATTCTAGTTTATTCAGGAGACCGAAATTGTACAGAATGCCCTGTGCTCAATATTTAACATCAGATTCTGAAACTCACACACAAGAAACTACAGTCTGTACTATTTCCAATTCAATTTGTCCCACTTAATTTGGATTCTCTATGAAGAAGTTATGATTGTTTTACCTAGAACACTTGTTTATTGACTAGCTTCAGGACTGGTCAAAAACCCTATCTTCCACAGAGTGTATCTCCATAATTATAGAGAATCAAGATATTAAACTCTTACCATAGGTATCTTGATATGTCTTCTCAATACCATAGAAATTTCACCATCTGAATCATTCTAGAAAAAAAGTTATAGCGAAAATGGTAAGATGACCTGAAAATAACATACCTTAGAACACATCACCAAAAGACTTCATCCTCCCTTGAAATCCAACCTTCTTTACTTTTGATTTCCTTTGAAATTCGACTTGTGTATCAAATGAATGTATAATGATATTTATTTATACCATTTATGTCCCTTCCTTTTAACATTAGGGCCGACCTGACACTTTCTTATTTTGTAATTTTGTTCTTTAATTATCTTCAGGGGCTACATGTATCATATTCAAAAATTCATTTCTCCTCAAACATGAGGATCCACGTGACGTGCCACATACCACCAGAAACAAAATGATGTATAATATCCATCCATGTGTGTTGTATTTGCATGTGCATTGTCTTCATGTCCAAATACCTTCATCAATCTTGTGGTCCAAAACCCATGGTTAGGGTTGACATCAATGACAACAACCAATCTTACAACAACAAGCACCTTGAAGATTCTTACTCTATGTCCCATTTAGCTTGAGTGTATTTTAATTGTTCCTTAGAAAATATTAAAAAAAAAATCTTGTACAACTATTGTTCATGCATCTCCTTTTCTCTGTAAATTTATAAAAATCTCAGACTATTCAATCTGGGAATAAAATAAAGAAAAGGTTGAAGCCATCGAGAACCCAGCACCGGTGAAGCTGATGCTTGGTGGGTTATCTCCAACTTTTGGTTGCTAGAACTTGAAATCCAATAGATTTATTAACATCTTACTACATTTTACTTCTTAGGTGTCTCCTTCTCGCCCAACAATCTGTGTGTTCACCTCATATTTTTCCCCAGTGTCTTCCCTATGATCGTTGATGGATCTTCCACCCGCATGGAGCAAATAACCAGCGAAAGTTTTTTGTTCTTCTTGGGAGAATTTGTGACCCCGCGTGGGGAGGAATTATGTGCAATCCTTGTGCCCCTACTTTCTCTACACTCTTCCCTTATGAGACGGGTTCGCGACAGATTCATCTCTCCTCCCTCTTCATCGATCCTCGATCCTTCGACTAAATTGTGATACACCATCCACCATAATTGTTGTCTCGTCGCACATTCATTCTATTTCTCCCTTTTAGAAGCAAGGGTTCCTGTCAATTTCCTTATATTTTTCCAGTTCCATAAAATGGGTTACAAGTTGTCACTTTGATTTCATGATGGAGTTCGATGGAAGGATGGACCCCTACTGAATTACCTTTTGCTATAGCCCCGGGTACCCATTTGTTCAATATTGCCTCTTAGTTATCGATTTGGCCGAGATGTTTGACAACTAGGAAATCCTAAATCATATCCAAAACTCCATCCACTCATTCAAATAACTTCCACCTAACGCTTTGCATACCTCATGCACATAGAGTGTAGTCATGGCATTTTTAAATTTTAATTGCATACCTGTGAATTTTTAATTGGCAGTGGCTGTTCTACTGTTTTTGTGAGATTCCATTTTTCAGACAGTTGGAAAGCGTAAATAATTCTATTTTCAAGATCCTTGGTTTAAGTGCACCCAGATTTTATATCCCTTGATTATTTGCAACACGATTTTCAAAATACACAGATATTTTTTACCACACCGAGATTTTAACCAATCACACAGAAATGAAAATATTTAGTGATTAAGAGCTTTATTACCTTGAGATTTGGTCTAATTATGAAGAGATTCTGAAATATCACAGGAGGTTTAAGTAATTAATGGTTACAACTGGCGGGGATTCATTTTGACAGAGAAATTTTAGGAATGAATTGAATATGCATATATTTATAGCCGTTTTAATAGCAACATTGACCTTGGTAAATTTTATTCTTGTGAAATTATTTTTCTAGTGGCGGGTTCCCGTTTGTATTATGCATTTTTTGTAATTAATTGCCCTAACAATTTTATATAACAAATTTAATGCTATAATGATGGATATAGTGATGACAGTTGTGATTAACACCACTTTCGTGCCCATTTAATTCTGATAAAAGTCATATAATATTTTCATAAAGATTGACATCTTGGTCGTTTAATGGTTAGCATCAGCCTTACTAGTTCCATTTCTATTATGTTATAATTGTTGGTTGGATGTAATTACAATTGTTGCATTTATTCCATACACGAAGTTTGAGCTTATTCGAAAGTTATAATTCTAGGGAGGTTGTTGTACAACATTTAAACAAACAAATCATGAGCTTATTACACTGTTTCTGAGCGTTACACTATAAACCAAACAATGTTTTACCATCATGTCAAGTATAAAATTTAGAAGAGCTCTTCCTTCCAACTCTAGTTATGGAAATAAAAATTGTTTAGCATTTTAATAGACCGTGACCGATCTTTTAGTTTTAATTAACTTTTGTTTTATGATTGTACAATCGTTATATTTCCTTGATGTATATCGATGTTCCACACGAACTCTTAATGATAAAAATCATGTACAAGAATGTAATAACTCATCAATGAAAGGATTATCGTGTCGTAGGAAGTTAATGGTATACAATGTAAATGTGTTAATGGAGAATAAATTATGTGTTTGCAGAAGTTAGGAAGCCTAACAAGATGTAGTTTTATTAGTCAATTCATATTTAAATTGCCAAGATGAATATGTGTAGTTATTGATTACGTTGACTTAATGGATGAGAGATGTCATGAGGGACCCCAGAATGTATATTAGTTCTCACGCATTGAATTTTATTTTAATTAATGATTGATTAATTAGCACGCCTGGAAATTAAATAGAATTGTGCCTCAAATATGTTTTTGCTAGATAGATTTGTATGTCATCTCTCTTGCGCGTTCGTAAATTTAAGGTTGATTAAAGTATTCTCTAAATATTAGATTTATCTGGTTGTGCACGGTGAAAGCCCACTAATGATTGAATGTTGTTTATTTATTTGAGCATCATGCAAATGTCGATTCAATGATTGCTAATTCTCTCTCACATTGAAGGTTCGTGATACATGTGTTGGTTTGGTGTTGTTGTGTTTGGTTGATTTGATGTTGTCTTTTAGATTAGTAGAAGTGGTCTTGCTTGTGTCAGGTGGGATGTAGACACCTCCTTGTTCCTTAGAAAATTTGCCATCCTTGAGACCTTAAATGGTCAAAATCGATGGGAACCTAGACTTGAGCATTGGTTATGTGTCTTGGAGGTTCTAACCTTGTAGGGTAGGGCAAGTGGGTATTCGTTTTTCCTTTTTGTCTTATTGATTGTCGTATGTTGCTTCTAGCTGGACGATGTGGTAGTATGCTAGGCCGTTATGCTTGTCCATAGCTTGAATTGTGTGCATTGTGTTCGTCGTCGAGTTTCATTGATTGACTTTTTGTCATTATTGCTTCCTGCCAAAAAACAAAAATACATATTGCACTAATTATGCATCACATGTTGTCGTAACGACGGGGCTCGTTACATATGGTATCAGAGCCAGTATGACCTGGGACTTAGGATCACTACGGATTCTATTGATTGAATACTTGATTATAAAATGTTGCTAATTAAAATTGTTTGTATTCATGCAGGTAATCATGGCTAGAGGATATCGTGGAGGAAAACAATGAGGTGCTAGGGGAGGAGGTGTGATGCCCCCAGTAGCATCCATTCTCGAGGGGTCTAACCTCCAGGGAGACAAACATGTTGTCGAGCAAGAACAAATAGTTGTGGGTGATGTGGTTGGGTTGATGAGGTCCTTCTAGAGAATTTATGAGGCACTGATCAACCGTTTGGATAGAGATGAGGACAGGGTGTTGTAACCTCTTGAGGGTCCACCGTGCGCTCTGGTCGGTATTGCTAGCATTCACCGTGAACTCGAGAAGGTCAAATTTCCTAAGTTCTTTGGTGCCCCGGATGACACAACCACCAAGGCATGGTTGGAGAATATGGCGATGTGCTTTGCACTTCGCGACTATACCTCCAACATGAAGGTCTGCATGGCAGTATTTCAACTAAAGGGGAGATCTCTTCTATGGTGGAAGATGTTCATGTCACAATTGAACATGACAATCGAAGATGTGTCGTTGGAACTGTTCAAGGAAGGATTCTAGGAGAGGTGTAATATCCCCAAAAAAAAATTATTATTAAAGTTTGAATGCACTTAGGAATTTAGTTCCATTTTTGGAAAATTATTGCCATTTATGGAAATTTCGAATTGGGAATTTAGTTAACAGTAATTTATTCTTCTGACTGTTGGGAAAATATTTGATTTTCTCAACTAACTCTTTGACTATGACACTTGTAAGAAACAAATATCTTTTATATTTTTTCCTGTGAGACAAATGGAACATCCAGGTTGCAATCAGTTGACCATGACTCCATGAGAGGGGAACAGACTTGAACTACCTCAGGGATGAATTTTACAAGTGGAAAATCAAGAATTTGGCCATTGGCAGCCCCTGAAAATTAGGGATTTGTAAATATGTGAAAATTCCCAAGGGGAAAAGACCTAGGAACAAGATGATTTTGCATACATAGCATATGAGAGGAGGCAGGATGTTTCCTAGTATGCAGGGAAATAAAGTACATCACTTGTTGTTACAAGAGATATTTTTGAGTGTGAGGCAAAGATAATTTCCGATCTGAAAAGACATCACTTGTTGTTATGAGCATTATTTCTAAGCGTGAGGCAAGGAGAATTTTCGATCTGAAGAAGGAAATCACTTGTTGTTATGAGCACTACTTTTGAGTGTGAGGCAAGGAGAATTTTGGATCTGAAAAAGGACTATAGCGAAAGAGGATCTTCGAGGTTCGAACTCATAGATTCATGGTCAGGCTAGGGGGTGAACAGAGCAAGTAGATTGGTTGTTTTTTTCTATGGTTGGGTGGAACTTCGATGCTCCATTTGTTGTCCCAACACTTTGTTCACATATGTACATTTACCTATTCCTTGTTGAATTGTTTCATGGGTTAATAGTTGGTAGAATGAAATGAATCGTAGAATAAGTTGTTACAGTTTGAATTTATTCAATGAGTGTAACCAAGAAAGATATTGTGTGTCATAGCTATGGATGAACATGTGAAATTTCTTATTCAAATCATGAACTCTCTGAACCGCAATAGGAAACAAATATCAGTTCGATCTATGGTTGATATTAGGAAGATTGGGAATAAATATGAATGTAGATTTAAGTTTAAACATGATTAAAGTTTTATTACAATTTGCTACAGGTTGAATATTCTAAGATGTAAATTTACAGGAAATACGTGTGTATTCTATGCCAAAATGGAAGAGTCCAACACAGAGAATTGAAACTGTTAGAAGGGGAGAGAGAGTTGAGAGTCTGTAGCAACCTAGTTTTGTAAACATTGTACAGACTTTCTGAAATTAATATAAGTAGTTTTCTTGCCTATGAGTTGTTTGTGTGCTTATGCATTTAAATTGATTATCTGCGTGTAATTGATGTTGTAGATGCATGTTAGATTTCATCTACAGGGATAGATATAATTTCTCTATCTGTGAGTTTGCTGAAACCGTTATGGTTTTTTTTAGGCTGTGCAAGGAGTGCATAGAAGAACTCTATTTTGAGTTCAGAGATAAGAGAAGTGTTGAGGGACATACACTCACAGAGTTACTGAATACTCCGTCGACTCAACAAGGAGTGCTTGAGAAGAATTTGTTGAGAGGGAAAAAATATCCCTTCGAGGAAAAAGGGAATAGAAACAAAGTTGTTGAACACTCTGGAGGAAGACCTATGCAAGGAGTGCATCAGGCCAACACTCGGACGAAGTGTTGAAAGACAACCATATGACAGTTAGTCAAAATGAAAGGAGTGCGATCAGAGAGAACTTGTTTCAAGTTAATGAAGCTCAGGAGAAACTGTGCAAGTCGACATGCAGGGGGAAAGTGTGCACCAGGGCAAGGTCAAATTCCATTGACTAAAGATCAGAAGGGATAGCATTCCCAGAAATAAGTGTGATCCAAATTAGTTGGCTCGCAAGAGAAATATCAAAGGCCAAAACCTTTGAACACTTATAAAATTCTTCCAAGTCAAAAGAAGGTGCAAGATTAGGAGGAGGAGAGACAATAATCATCAGATGGGATGAAGGAAGAAATCTAGGCCATCTGATTGGAGTCCAGACAATGAGGAGAAAGCACAAGGGAAAAATATCACAATCGTCGATTGAAGGAAGATCGTGGACCGTAGATCTAGTCTTATCGGGAGTTCACAACTCAAGAAGCCATAGGTAAGAGTTCTGGGAACTCGCAAAACCCAAGTTGACGATTTGATTTGAGTCATTGGATTGAGGAGAGATATAGACCGTTAGATCCCGTGGAGTTTTTTCCATTGTCAAGAGGACACGTGGTGAGAGATCAACATTAAGTTCATTTGTAGATCAGGATAGCTCGAGGTAAAGGTCATGAGAACTCACGAGGTCTGACTTCACAACTTGATCGCAACCATCATTCGAAGGAAGATCATGGACCATAGATCTATATTTATCGAGAGTTCACAACTCGGGAAGCCATAGGTAAGAGCTCTAGGAACTCGTGAAAAATGAATTCACGATTTGATCTAAGTCATTTGATCAAGGAGAGATCTAGACCGTTAGAATCTAGTGGAGTTGTAAGAGGTTAAGGGAAAGAGTCTTTCAACTTTCAAAAGATTAGGAGAGATAGTAGTTGTCAAATCTGAAGGAGTGTGAGTCATTTATTTGGAACTCTGAAATATCTGAAATATTGGAGGTTCGAAGGATGGAGTTGTTCCAAATTATCGATACGTGAAGTATCGATTTGCGAGAGAAGGATATGGATCGTCGAATCATGAGGAGATTAGGACCATTGATCTGAGGTGTTTGAAATTAAGAATTTGGACCTCAGGATAACGAAGGTGAATCTTATCGAGAGTTCTCGATACACGAATTCCTAATGCACTCATAGGTAAGCCCTAGGTTTTGGCTGGAGGTCATATCGATGGAAGTTAAGGAATGGAGCTAGCGATTGCTAGGCCTCTGTTGGGATTTATGGGGGTCAGAAGAGTTAGGGTGAATCACACGCAAAGTCCCAATACTGGAAATTTTGAAATGCCTTTAGGTTAAGTGAGTGGTCACAGTCATGGTCACGTAAAGGAAGGGCATAGCCAGAGAAGAGCTAGCGCTTGTCCAACGTTGAAATTTTGAACAACGTTTAGGAGGGGTCCCGCGGGTGACATATAACTTGTGCATTTGGGAAAGGGCTTGTGTATTACTTAAGCAGTTAGCATAAAGCCACTTTTATTTTAAGTCTGCGATGTATGCATTGATCTTGAATTTGTCTGGACCCTAATATTAAGTATACAATCTATGTTTTAAACTCAAATTCGCATAGACCCTATATGATATGAGCAATGTCTATGCATAGGGATTATTGTAATTTGAGTGGGGTTTTCCTTTGTAACCTAACGTTAATGTTTATGAATAGAAATGTGTATAAGGGTAAGGGTCATATATATTATAAATGTTAATATGTATATATATATATATATATATGGAAAGGATTATAATGCTAGTGGGATTTAATGTATATAAATATCAATGTTTATATATGGATATAGTATAACATTAGTGGGGCCTTACTAACCTTTATGTTTATATTAGATATGTTAGTAAACTAAGAGGCTGGGGTATAGCGAAGTTACCCTTGACCTTTATATATATGATTATCGTGCAGTAAGAAATAACTCAGAGATAAAATCTATTATAATGGCAGTTCATTGTATCAATAACTAGAAACATAAACCTTGAGAAAGTTAATAGTGATGAGAACTACCTACTTATAATAACAGTATGTCTTTCGAGATAAGTTGTTCGAAGAGAAAGAGATTGAATTCCCCTAATAATTTTTATTTTATTGGGTAAATTGGGGAACATTACAAGACGTATCTATCTGAGGAATTCATTGAGCATTGGATCAATGAGTTCAACGCCTTGCAACAGGGATGTCGTACGGTGCCCAACTATGACGCTCGTTTCGTGGAGCTTCTTTGGTATTCTCTGCACCTGAATACTGAGAAACTTAAGGTCGACAAGTTCATGTTCAGCCTTAACGTCAACATTCATGCAAAGGTGACGATTTTGACGCCTCAAACCTTTCATGATGTTGTCCAGAAGGCCCTCATAGCAGAGCAGGAGATTATCAGTGGGGGTTAGAGTAGGACTCCAGTGGGACAGGTGTCATCTCGTGGCTGCAACAACATACACAAGTTATTCATTCACTAGGATATTGAGGCACTCAGAGATGATCCACATACACTACACCATGGTGATCGACGCCTCAACATCAGAATCCTTACAAAGGACCACAACAACATCAGCAACGTTGACCACAAAAACAACAGTTTAGGCCTATTCAGCAGAACAGACCAGGGTTCTAGGCCAGTGGGCCATCAACTTCTACATCGGGTAACAGGAGTACTGGACCGAAGAAAGGGCGATAGACATGTGGAGAGCCACATTACCAGCCGGACCCACTACCATAGGATATTTGGTCAAGGCCCATCAGATTCATGCAGCAGTGAATAACCTCCAGGAAGAGCACCAATCGAATGTGCTTGAGATGTCAGGTACCATCGCTGACCAGACCCTTATTATTTTGATAGATCCAAGTGCTACACACAATTTTTTTTTTAGTGCAACGCTAAGAAGAATTAAGGTAAAGGAAGTCAAACATGACGAGTTTAGCTTTGTATAAATGGATTCAGGAGCCAAACTGAAGGTTGGAGGGAAGGTTATGGGTTGTAGCCTTAACCTAGGAGAGTAATTCACGAGGGACAACATGTATGTCATGATCTTAGGATATTATGACATCGTGATCGGTATGGACTATTTGGAATCGTATGAGGCGATACTCAAGTGTAAGATGAAAACATTGAGCTTGGTCGATGATGAGGGATAGAGACGCATGATTTTAGGTCAGAACCAAGGATTTTCTCTAATGTTCATTTCTTCCTTGCAGCTACGGAAGATCATGCGCAAAGGATGTAAGTTATATGGGGTCCTTGCATTAACCGATAATGGTGTAGCAAAAGGGATAGAAAACCTTTCAGTGGTGCGGGAGTTTGCGAATGTATTCCCCGAGGAGTTACCTGGGATGTCTTCTGAAAGGGAATTGGAATTTACCATTGACCTAAAACCAGGAGTTGAACCGATAGAGAGAATGCCTTATCGGATGTCGACTCCTGAGTTACAAGATTGAAAATGCAACTGAAGGAGTTGCTAGGCCTAGGAATTATATGTCCAATTGTGTCACCATGGGGTGCACCTATTATTTTCATATAGAAGAAGTATGGGTCGTGGATACTATGCATTGACTATCGTCAATTGAACAAGGCAACGATCAAGAATAAATATTTTTTTCCAAGGATTGATGATCAATTTGATCAGATGAAAGGCACAATGATGTTTTCAATGATCGACTTGAGATCACGGTATCACCAGTTACGGATCAAGAAGGACGACATCCCTAAAACCAGATTTAAGATGAGGTTTGTACATTACGATTTTATTATTTTACCGTTTGGATTGACGAACTCCCCTGGGGTGTTTATGAGTTTGATGAACGACGTGTTTCGCGAATACTTAGACAAGTTTTCCCAAGTATTCATTGACAATATTTTGATTTACTATCGGATGATGAAGGATCATGACAAGAACTTGCACATCATACTACAGTGTATATGAGAGAAAAAATTGTTTGGGAAGCTTTCGAAATGCTCGTTTTATCAATCGAATATTCACTAATTAGGGAATGTCATCTTCGACGAAGTTATCATTGTGGATCCGACAAAGTTCGAGGCTATTATGTAATGGTATGCATCGATGAATTTCCAAAAAGTGTGTAGATTCATGGGTTTAGTAGGATACTATCGACAGTTCGTCAAGGTTTTTTCGAAGATAGAAAATCTGATCATAGAATTTCAGAAGAAGAACAAGAAGTTTGTTTGGACCGAGAAATGGGCAGAGGCATTTCGGAGGCCCAAGGAGCTTTTGACGATAACACCAATACTAAGGATCACTGACATGGATGAGGATTTCTTGGTATGCACTGATGCATCCAAGGAAGGCTTAGGTGGAGTCTTGATGCAAGATGATCGAGTGATCACTTACATATCGAGAAAGTTAAGAAGGCATGAGGAGAACTATGCGAAGGATGATTTGGAGTTGTTAGACATTGTTTGTGCCTTGAGACTATGGAAACACTACCTTATGTGACATAAATTTGAACCGAAAACGTGCGAATGTGGTTTACAGCACATCTTTATGCAAAGCGACTTGAACATGCGACAACAACGTTGGTCGGAATTGCTTAGGGAGTACAACTTCGAGATTATTTACATAAAAGGAACAATGAACAGAGTGGCTGATGCATTGAGTCAGAGACCACGCATAATTTCGGTGATGTCTCTTTAGAAGAATCTTCATGAAAATATTCTAACTTTACATCATGACGATGACTAGTTCCAGGAAGTCAAGGATTTTATCGGACAAAACACAATGATTGTACCAAAATTTGAGGGATTTAGTGTTGGACAATGATGAATTATTGAGATTTAATAATCAGATTTATGTGCTTCCCAACGATGAGTTGAGGAGTTTGATCCTAGACGAGGCTCATAGAGAAGCGTACATTGCTCATCCTGGAGTCACAGAGATGAGGGAAGACCTTAAACCCTTATTCTTATGGAAAGGAATGAAGGCAGACATAGTCAACTATGTGGCAAGATGTTTAGAATGTCAGCAGGTGAAGGTTGAACATAGACATCCAACTGGATTACTACAGCCACACGCTATTCCAGAATTGAAATGGGAGGTCATTTCGATGGATTTCATTGTTGGATTGCCACTGATGACAAGGAGACATGACTAGATTTTTGTGGTAGTCGATGCTCTGACAAAGAGTGCTCATTTCATTCATTTGCGTATGACGTGTTAGGCACCTGACATAGCTAGATTTTTCATCAGAGAGATAGTGAGGTTTCATGGTGTCCCTAAGATGATTATATCCGATCGAGGATTGGTGTTTACAGGATGATTTTGGACTAGTTTCCAAGAGGCCTTGGGAACCCAACTTAACTTTAGTACCACATATCACTCGAAGATAGATAGGAAGACCAAGCGAACGAACCAAATCTTGGAAGATATTTTGCATATATACGTGATGGACTAATAAAAGTGTTGGGAAGAATTCTTTCCACTGGTATAATTTGCATATAACAACAATTATCAAAGCGCCATTAAGATGGTGCCATTCAAGTTTCTTTATGGGTGACTGTGTCGGATGCCTTTGAGATGAGATCGACTTGGGGATAGAGTCCTAGTGGGACCGGAAGTGATCCATGATATGGAAGAGAAGGGTAAAATCATGAATATGGGTAACACTTTTGCTTGTTTTATGACAAAAAAAACTGTATTTTCACAAGTTCTTCAACTTCCGGCATACAAAAGTATTTTTTTTATTTAGAATTTCACTTTACAGTAAAAACAAAAGTTGTGAATAATTTTGTTATATTTCCAATGACTATTTTTCATTTTTTTTTTATCAAGATTTGATATGTCAATTTGACAATTGTTTAACAGTATTTTCCTTAAACATGAAAGGAATGATAATGAGTTATTGTTTTCCACAACAATGTATGTATTATTAAACTTATTTTTTTAAGAAATGAAATATACTGCAACAATATACAGAGACTCTATTTTATTATGACTATAATTTTGAATCTAATGGATGAATATTGTAATTTCTAGAATTTTTTGAAGTTGACCAAGATGAAAACATTGTAGATTTTAAACACGTGTTTTTCTACACCTTGTATCTATCTTAATTTTTACTTAAAAGTAAAATCTAAAAATACCCTTTTGAAGAGAACAGTTTAACAATTATGAATATAAATTTTCCATAATTTTTCGTTCTGTATTTTTAGAGATATGGATTTTTCATTTCACAGAATCATAATCTCACCTAAAAATATTATGCAGTGATTTTTTTATAAAATTAAATAAAATTAGATAAAAACAATGAAAATGAAAACAAATTATACCCAATGAAAGAAGATTCAATTTTAAAAATGTTGGTATCAATTCTCAAACTAAATT
>ML777882.1:280158-290519 GCA_009831015.1 Picea engelmannii
GCTACCTCCAAAGATGAAGTAAGATGGAGAGAATTTGCAGTTTCCTGCAAACAGTCTCATTTTCAAGTTTTCGGCCGAAATATTCTTTCGGCCGAAACCTAGTTTTTAACGGAATCCGTTAAAAATAAACGTTTCGGCCGAAAAGTATTTCGGCTGAAATATGCTTACCATGGGAAAATAATTCATCCAAAAAACATTGTACATGAATTTCGAGGGAACCGTTAAATTTAACGTGAAAATTTTCGGCCGAAAAATATTTCGTCCGAAAGAAAAATTTGTTCGGCCGAAAAATTGCCGCTAGAAATTTTGGAGACCCGATTGTCACGAAAGTTTTACCCAGATTCATGATTTTACCCAGAAAATGAAAACAATAAAACAAAGGATTAAGGAAGCGCAGAATCGACAAAAGAGTTATGTCGATGCACATTGTAATGTTCCCCAAAGTTACCAAATAATTTTTTTTTATTAGGGACATTAAATCTCGTTTCCTCTTCGAACAACTTATTTCAAAAATAATAAAGTTAATATATGTGGGCAGCTTTGTCATCACTGCTGACTTTCGCAAGGTTTACTTTTACCATTTTATTGATACAACCATAATATCATATATAAGAGACTTTATCTCTAAATTACTCCATGTTACAAAGTACCCACATATATAATAGTTAAGGGATAGCTTCACTATGCCCTAGTCTCCTAGCTAAAAACATTCCTATTCCTATTCACTAGTGAAAGTATAAAGGTTCAACATTTAAATTATTAAAACCCCAACTAGTATTTCCACCATCTCTATGCATAAAAATTACTTATACCATATAGGGGTCCTATACGAAATCAGGTTCCAATCATATGCATACGCCTTTATCAAATGTATCGTAGAACTTAATATAATTATGGATTTACATGTTTAACTGTCTAAGTAATAAACTTCGTGGAAAAATGTCTATGGTTAAACCTCTGACCAAAATTATCACAGTACTAAAATATGGTTAACGGTTGGCACTGTTAAGAATCCCAACGATAAAAGTTAACCCTCCCAAACTCGATAACACGATTGAACCAGTTAGTCAGACCTTTAACTGAATGAGAGATGGGCGTGAAAAATGGGTATAGTCACAACCCTAACTTAGTTGTCCTCAAATTATGCAATAACTTGGTATGAAGTCGAATAAAGGATTTTTCAAACGCTGATAAAAACCTTTGTCTAATCTATTAATGGATACCTACAAGAGTACCTCTTGGGATCTATCACTCGGCCACTGTGTCCAATACAAATTATGCCACCTCCATCGTATCACATGGAATTGTACTATTTTGTATCCCTCACTAAAACGTATCTGGAGAAACCAAGCTAGGTCATTGTAACACTTCCCTCCAGAGATGTCGAATGTTTTTCTCTCCACGTTATTCATTCCTCTATTCTTGGTTAGCAACAATGGCAGTCCCATCCTGAAAATGGTGGGAGAGGCTTCAGGCGGGCTGGTGTTCCTACTACACTCAAAAATGTAAGTTTATGCATGCCATACATCACATTAGCACTGTAACCAGTTAATTTTTCTACATAGATTTACATCTTGGTCTGCTCCTCTGGTTTTTAGTTCTTGAACTAGGGTTTTACAGGGTTCCTCTAAGAGTTAGCATCTCCCTTGTGATCTCACTGTATTAATGCCTCCTCCTGTAACAAAATATAATACTAAGTCATTTCTCAGTCTTTAATGGTTTTGCATTTATCTTTAAGAAATTAATCTTAGACCTTCGGCCTCATTCTGTGAGAGATATCATGCCTCCATAACATGTAACTTCATTCTATAAAGTCTGGTAGTAATAACGAGATGACTAAGGAACCTGCGGGTATACCATTGCATGCGTAATTCCTTTCACATAATGTGACTTGGTTATTATTTTTTTTGTGTCCTGCACATAGGTTTAAGGATAGAACCCCCACGCATCGCGTGTTACCTGCTATTTTCCCCAAACTGGTCATTGGGTAAGCCTCTAATGTTGGTGAAAAAATACTCTTGATAAAAGGTTATAAAGGTAAAACTCCTTGGTTAGCCGTCGCATAAAAATGGTCTATGTGTACTGTGCACGTATACCTACACTCGCGACCCTCTGTTCGAGAAGTCTGTGTTTACCTTTAAATTAAAAAATAGAGTTTACTGGGTTTTGAATATCTCAGTTCGTAAAGGTATTGAGGGTTTTGCCAGCAAATCTGTGACTTTGATCTTCTCTTTATCACTTATACTTGCATTTTTATTTTAATTGTTCTCAGTATGCCTCTCTCCCGAGAATCCCTTGGTTAAATATTTCTCTCGTTCCTACAGTCACTCCTAGGTCCACTTATGGTATTTACTGTAGGCATAAGTTGTATATTTAATCTTCCTAATTTATTATGTGATGAGTCTTCTAGATTCATAAAGAGACAAATTGGAATGATCTCTCGAACTATCAGCTCTTGAAAGAATTTATGCATCTAAGACTTTACTGAGAATTAATTTCACCCTCGAACTATACAATGTAAAGTCGTAATCCATTTCCTGTGGTTACAGGAAGGTTTTCATGCTATTGTGTAAAGTTTAGTAACTAGATTGTTACTCTAAAATTCATTTGCATTAATCCTATTTGTACAAAAATTGTTACAATCATAAAATTCCACTGTGTGTAAATGTTCCTGAATCTAAACTTAATTAAAGGATTTACTCTAAGCTCTCTGTTCTGGAATTCTGTGTTTGAAAATTGTCTATTTTTTTTTTATTCAACGTAAAGAGAAATAGTAATTGTAGTATCGAAATGAGCAATAAACGCCTCTGTGCGACATGCACTGTACTGTGTGAAATTTATCATTCTAGTTATCAAATGTATTAAATGTTTAGCATTGTTCTCTTTGCCTGTTTACATTCTAGAGCATCCAATTAATTCATTTGGCTACAAAATTAATGATGGGACCCATGTTTCCTTGCGAGGGTAACCGTTAGTCTTCTCTAGGTCCAATCCTCCCATTCAAACTGTGGAAAGATCGCTTCAGCGACGCCGATGGGATAAACACCCATGCCAACCTCAAGCTAAGTATTATTTGTATGTTGAAACTTCCATATTTAACTTCATTGATTTTCTTAACACTGTTTATTAATTCTTGATTTCCCTTTGTAGGATTTAATCATTCCAAGGAAATGGATCCATGAGATCTCCTCACTTGAAAGGTATTCGAGTTCCAAATCTCAACGTTTGAGTTTTACTTCTCAAGTTCTATTTATTAGTGGTACAGGGTTCCACCCTAGGGCTCTCTATTATGATAACTTTTTGAGCTAGGGTTCCATAGATAAATTGGTTAATTGTATTCTAATCCCTTAAGGGAATAAACACATTGAAAATGGGAAACCTTATATTGTATAGGATTCCATGATTAACAGTTATGATAGCATGTTATATGTAGAATGTTAAAACTCTGTTAAGTGTTGAACAACCTTTGTAACATGTATATGTATTATATACCACTGAAATCTTTCTTACGGGTTTGTTGTAATGTAAAAAGGATTGTAATTTTTTATGCCTTTGATATAGTTTGATCAATAGAAGTTTACTTGCAATCTCATGTGATTCAAAAATCGATAAACAACTTTCTGTGTTATGAGTATATTATATGTTTATGAAACTTTGTGTATATGTTCATGCCATGATATATATATATATATATATATATTAATCATCTCCAAAACTTCGTTTTTCATTGCAACAATCAATTTTTCCTTAAGAGAATACATATATGTATATATCTACATATCTGGTAAAGGTTATGATTAACACAACAATACTTCTATTTTATTTAGCTTGAATGCATATCCTATGTATATATATTTACATAACTCAACTTCATTAACAACTAAAAATTCACAATAGATTTCTTAACTTTAATCAAGGAATAAAATCAAACTGTAAGGACTTATTCTACAATCCATTTCATTCTACCAACTATTAATCAAAAAAAAAAATTCAACAAGGAAACAAGTAGATTTGCATATCTGAACAAAGTGTTGAGACAACAAATGGAACAGACAAGTTCCACCCAACTGTAGAACAAAACAACCAAACTACTTGCTTCGTTCACCCCCTAGCCTGACCATGAGTCCATAAGGGCTAATTCCAATGATCCTCTTTCGCTATAGTCCTCTTTCAGATCAGAAATCCCATGCCTCATACTCAAAACAATGTTCATAACAACAAGTGATATCCTTTCTCCAACATACTCAACAACATCCTGCCTCCTCCCATACGTTGTATATTATGAGCATTTTGTGCCTAGGTCTTTTTCCCTCTTTGGGAATTTTCACAGATTTACAAATCCCTGATTTTAAGGGGCTTCTAGTGGCCAAATTCCTCATTTGCCACTTGTAAAATTCAGCCCTGAGGTAGTTCAAGTCTGTTCCCCACTCATGGAGTCATGGTCAATTGATTTCAACCTGGCTATTCAATTTGTCCTTCAGCAATTAATATAAAAATATTTGTCTTTTACATGTGTCATAATCAAAGAGTTGGTTGGGAAAATCAAATCTTTGCCCAACAGTCACAATAATTAATTACAATTCATCAAATTCCAAATTTGGAATTGCCATAAATGGCAATAATTTTCCAAATACAAATTTGCCAAAAACAGAAATAAATTCCTAATTGCATACATACTTTAATAATTAATTATTGTTTTGGGGGATATTACACACATCATGTCAACCATAGTTATGAAGTTGGCGATCGATTCTTCTTGCGAGTGAAACTGCATAAGAGTTCGATCAAGTTTGGGAAGGGTGATAAACTCTCTCCTAGGTTCGTGGGACCCTTCGAGATTGTGGAAAAGAAGGGGATCATGGCCTATCGACTAGCCTTACTTGATTCTTTGAGGTGTATGCACGATGTTTTTCATGTATCTGTTTTGAGACATTATGTTAGTGATCCTACACATCTTATTGACATGATTTCCTTGTAGTTATCATATGAGGGTGTTCTCATGGTGGAGCCAATCCGCATTTTGGACCATCGCATTCGACAACTACGATGTCGAACAATAGATTAGGTCAAGTTCTAGTGGGACAATTATAGTTCGCACTCGACGACTTGGAAGGATGCATCTGATATGCTTCAACAATTTCCATTTTTTTTTATAGCTAGACATATGACATTGTGATACACTTTATTTCGGGACTTATATACTATGAAACTTCAGGACAAAGTTTAAAACAAGAGGTGGTGTATGTAACATACCACTCTTTACCGGAATGAGCAAAATTATTCTTTGAGGACACTTCTGTGCAAGTGATCTAGTTCATTATACGACTAGTTGATTTGATTATGATTATGAGATGTTGTGGATCTGATGATATGTTATTTTTTTTATATTTACATCGAAAGGTGATATTGATGAGTTTCTCCTGAGTGTGTAGGACTCTGGACGTTAGAGGATGCCGATGGCATCGATGAATCTCCTTGGACTCCAGATTGAGTCAGAGAGTGGACTGTTAAGGTTTGAATGTTGTTGATATGACATATGTGACATGATTAGATATTATGATGTTGATTGTTATCGTTAATGTGTTTCATTGATGGATGAAGGATGACGATAACTTGCAGACCAGACTCACATTTGTAGTAAAGGGGTCACACACAAGAACCAGAGACATTGAGGGAGAGGTGTGGAAGCAACCCTCCCACAGCCTACTAGCACTCCTATCGTGGCTCGAACTGTAGGTTAATGATTACCTAGTTCGAAAAGACCCACGATGTCGTCAGGGAAGACTATGACAGTCGCTCACGATGAATCTAAGGGGTGTGCAATAATGAAGGTTCCTTATTCCTTACAGGCCCTTAGTCTCCCAAAAGATCACCTGATGCAATATTGACTCCAGGGGTTTGACGTCTACCAAATTCAGTCAAGAGGCGAGTGGCACTCTTGGAGCACGTAGTGTGTCTTGAAGGGCATGTCATGCAAATAAAAAAGAAAGAGGCGAGTGGAACCCTTGGAGCACATATTGTGTCTTGAAGGGCATGTCACGATATTAACTATGGTAAGTTAATAAACCTAGTGTCTAGAAAACTATTCCTCCTTAGGACCTGGTTGGCCTTAAAATGAATAATCTGATGAGTAAAGTTTAATAACAAAATTTCCTTTATAAATGTCGCCAATCCTAGTGAATTTAAAACCTAGGTCTAAGTAGAACCTTTGAACGAAAAAAACTAATTAGACATGTAGCAAGAAGGGGGTAAAGAAAATTCCATATTTATTAATTAAAGTAAAATTTTTAATGAAGGTTTAATTATTAAAAGGGGGTAAATGGTTGTTTTTCTCGACTTGCTAATTTTGAACTTAGTTAAAAAGGGGGAAACTTAAAGAAAAAGGGTAATGTCTAACTTAGTAAGGAATCTAGCCTTTGGAACTTTCTATTTATGAACTCAACTAGGATTTAAGTAAGGCGTAAGTCATTTAAGAATTGTAAGGGAATAATGGGACACCGAGGAGAGTTTTTAGGAACACTTTTAGGTGGGTGAGGGAAATATGCAAATTTAATTAATTAATAAATTGATTTTCTAGTGCAACTAGGCGATCCGGCGACATGTGTATGGGGTAGGTTTTTCCTAATTAAATAAATGAAAAAGGAAACTAATGAGGGTTTGGGAAACTAATCACTTGAAAACTCTATAAAAAGGATGGTGGAGGAGGAGTATGGATCACATCTGGTTTGCATAAGGTTACGCTACCAGATTTTTTATCTTGACTAAATTTCTCTTGTGGGGGTTGGGATACCTAGCTCAGATAATGAGTGGTAGCTCGAGCTTGCGAGGTGAGCTGTGAGCTAGAATTCTCTGGTATTGTGTGTGTGGCCCCTTTGTAGCTCGGGGGGCTTAGGGGGAAGAAGATTACCCCTAGCATTGGCTGGAAGGTACCAGTGAGGTCACAGTGGTTGGCAAGTAGGACTTGGATGAAGCACAAGAAGAACTAGTTAGAGCGCAAGCGCGTCATAATTACTTCTAGTTATTCGCATTTGGCTATGGTACATATCTTTATATTTTGTATTGAATAGTAGTTAAATTTCATGTATATGCATCACTCTAATGTCGAAAGCATGCATGCGTAAATTGTGTTAAAATTTGGTTAATTGTCTATATATGAATAATTATCCTGGAGTATGTATGCATGTGTAAATTTGTTGAAAGGTAGTTAAATATTTGTTTCTGCGCCTTCTTGGTTCTTCGTTACTTAGATGTAATTGGGATGCATTTGCGTTGTATAATTGTTTATGGTTGAATATCAAGGAATGGTATATTTTTATAGCATTGCGAGCACCTCGAAGATTCTTCCTCTGTGTCCCATTTAGCTTGAGTGTATTTTAATTGTTCCTTAGAAAATATCAAAAAAAAAAAATCTTGTACAGCTATTGTTCGTGCAGCTCCTTTTCCCTGTAAATTTATAAAAATCTCAGACTATTTTATCTGGGAATAAAATAAAGAAAAGGTTGAATCCATCGATAAATCAATGCTAGTGAAGCTGATGCTTGGCGGGTTATATCCAACTTCTAGTTGCTAGAACTCCAACTCCAACATATTTATTAACCTCTTACTATGTTTTACTTCTTAGTTGTCTCCTTCTCACCCAAAAATCTATGTGTTCACCTCAGAGTTTTCCCTAGTGTCTTCTCTGTGATCCTTGATGGATCTTCCGCCCATGTGGAGAAAACAACTAGCGAAATGTTTGTGTTCTTATTGGATGAATTCATGACCCTGCGCAGGGAAGAATTATGTGCAGTCCTTTCACCCCTCCTTTCTCTACACTCTGCCATTCTGAGATGTGTTCCCAACGTATTCATCGCTCCTCCCTCTTCATCGATCCACAATCCTTCGACTTAACTGTGACACACCAACCACCATAATTGTTGTCTCGTCTCTCATTCATTCTATTGATCCCTTTTAGAAGAAAGGGTTCCTATCGTTTTCCTTCTATTCGTCCAGTTCCATAAAATGGTTTACAAGATGTCACTTTGATTTCAGGATGGATGTGATGTCCTCCTCATTACGACAACCATTCTAGTAACAGGTGCAAATTTTTTTCTTTAAAGTGTGTGCGCGCGTGTAGAAGTATCAACACACTTAACTGTACGACGCCACTCGACAACCAACAAGATGCAACCACGACAAGGCAAAATTGAAGGCACACAACGAGTAACTGCAACAATATACGATCACAGGCATAAGGCGCACAACGCAGCATTAAGACATACTGGGGGTGCATAGTAAGAACACAGATGGAAGACTCCAGGGTGTTAGGGTTACTATTTCTACACAAGAAAGCAGGGCGTTTAGTCTTATGTCTTCTCGAAAGAAGATTAGACAGGCTCCTGGCCGACTGCTCAGGCAGAAACTAGTAACCCGACCTAGAACAATACGCAAGCAAGACGGACACAACAAGACGACTTCGACATATCACAGTGACAACAAGCAATAAACACCCCAAGACATAAGGCGTACAACTAGCAGCTGTAAGCATAAAATGACACCAGCTGTTAAGTACAGTACGGTCACAGATGGAAGAATCCAATAGTAGAGTTTACTATTTCGGCACAGTAAAGCAGGGCTTTTAGTCTTATGTCTTCTCGAAAGAAGATTAGACAGGCTCCTGGCCAACTGCTCAGGCAGAAACTAGTAATCTCTGTCAGGTGTGTCACAAGAGTGGCAACTCTGCCTTGAAAGGGCCCGAGACTCTTGATACGGAACTGGATTCTTTATGCAGAAAAACCACACCCACAGACATGTCTCTGGAGGCTACCCGGGGGGTGACTATATTCCGCCCAACAACCGACCAAGCAACCAACTGAATACTAACAAGTGCAACATAAACAAGAAGGACGACTACGACCTTTACAGATGGTGCACGACAAGAAGGACTTCGACCATGACCACCCAAGTTCAATCATTGTTTAAATGAACAACCACCCTAATTGACTAACTCGGAGTAATTTATTGTACGTAAGTCAAGTTATTGCACCATATATATATATATATATATATATATATATATATATATATATATATATTATTAACAGCAATAAAACTACAATAACCCTGTCAGGAAACATTAACCATCCTTCATTTATATCACCTATCCGGACTGAGATTCTACATTTACAAAACCTCTTATATGCTACAACCACCAAAATGATAATGACCTTCCAAGATAAAAACCTTCAATGAACAAGAGGAGCTCACAATGCGATGTCATCAATGATCATATAGTTCAATAGCAATGCATTAAAAATAACATCATACTTATAGGTATTCATCAATTGAAATTAACAAAATACATCATAACTAAAGGTGGCAATCTGTAAAATAATAAAATCTAAAGTGTTAATGATAAAATGGGCCATAATTGGAATGACAACTATCAGTATTACCAATGACGATAATTAAAGCTAGCACTTAATTAAGGGTGTCAATATCTAGAATTGCATCATAAGTATAGGTGACATCAATTCAGACACAATGTTTTACATCAAATTAAGAATGGCAACTCTATCATAATATAATAAAATTTAAATGACAATAACTAAAAAGGGCAATAATTGAAATGACCACTATCAATATTACAATGATGATAAGTAAAGATAATAATTAATTTAAGGAAGTCAATATATAGATTACATCCTAAATTTAAGTGACATCAATTTGAATAACGACATACATCATAATTAAAAAGGACAATCTACAAAAATAACTTTTTAAATGACAATAATTTAAAAAGGGCAACATTTGGAAATGGCAACTATCAATAATTCAATGATAATAAGTAAAGATAACAATTAATTTTAAGAAGTCAATACATAGATTACACCCTCATTATAGGTGACATCAGTTTGAAATAGCACATACATCATAATTATAAAGGGCAATCTACAATATTAACTTTTTAAATGACAATAATTTAAAAAGGGCAACATTTGGAGATGACAACTATTAATAATTCAATGATAATAAGTAAAGATAACAATTAAATTAAAGAAGGCAATATAAAGATTACATCCTAATTATAGGTGACATCCACGCTTACCCGTTCTAACAATTTGAAATGACAACCGGTTACTATCTCAGGATATCCCTGCGTGTAAATACAGTGAAACCCGATATCTTCTGTCAGGCAGGAGGTCGACAGTTACACCCAACCATCATCATGGTAAAATGCTTAGATTTAGCACTAATTAAATGTAACAACCTAAAAGTTCTAATCATCATATTTAAACATAATCAAATCAATTCCTAACTGAGACAATAACATCAACCATCGTCGGCCTTCGGAACTTCTTCCGTCGGGATTTCGCTACTCG
>ML777882.1:308352-332541 GCA_009831015.1 Picea engelmannii
GTTTATTTTTGTAGGATCTTTTCTTAGGGCTTATCAGAATTTTATCTTTGAGATGTTTTAAATTTAGGTTTAGATTGAACTAGGTGACAATTCATTAGGGGAGTCGTTTTAAGAATTTTATCAGGCGTTAAGGTCTTAGGGTCCTCTAGGTTGTCTCATCATCATCATCAATGCGACGTGCCCTTCAGGACGCACTACGTGCTCCAAGGGTGCCACTCGCCTCGTTTGCTTCTGTTGCGCGACGTGCCCTTCAGGATGCACCACATGTTCCAAGGGTGCCACTTGCTGACTGGTATTTCTTTGTGCGACGTGCCCTTCAGGATGCACCATGTGCTCCAAGGGTGCCACTCGCTGACTTGATGGATTGGTAGACATCTATAACCCCTGGAGTCAACACTCCGCCAGGTGAACTTGTGGGAGACTAAGGGCTCTAAGGAATAAGGCCCCCGCCTTATTGTGCACCCCTTAGAATCATCGTGAGCGACTGTCACAGTCTGCCCTCACAGCATCATGGATCCTCTCGAACTAGGTAATCATTAACCTACAATTCGAGCCACGGCGGGAGTGCTAGTAGGCTGTGGCAGGGCTGTTGTCCACACCTCTCGCTCAACCTCTCTGGAAATCATGTGAGGCCCCTTTACTCCATATGTGAGTCTGGTCGGCAAGCTATCGTCAGCCTGCATCATCAACCATCATGTCAGAACATGTCAGCAACATATCATCAAATCAATAAATATCATGGTAAATAAATCAACTCAGATATCACACTCCCTGACTCGATCCGAAGTCCAAGGGTTCCGTCGATGCCTCTGCATCCTCCAGGTCAAAACCCTGCACACTCAAATAAACTGAGTCAATAGCACCTGTATACCATAATAGTAAAACATCATGTCATCTATCATAACGCCTCATCATCAAAGATAAATGTATTAATATCATAAAGGTACAGATCACTTGCGAGCAAGTGTCCTCAAATAATAAGTTTTGTAAGTGCGCCAGAGCGAGATGTTACAATGGAGTTCGATGGAAGGTTGGACCCCTACTAAATTATGTTTTTCTATATCCCTGTCTACCCATTCGTTCGGTATTGGCTCTTAGTTATCTATTTGGCCGAGATTTTTTGTAGCTACAACCTCCCGAATCGTAGTCAAAACTCCAACCACTCATTCAGATAACTACCACCTAACACTTTGCATACCTCGTGCACGTAGAGTGTAGTCATCGCATTTTTAAATTTTAATCGCATACCTGTGAATTTTTAATTGGCAGTGGCAGTTTTATTGTTTTTTGTGAAATTCCTTTTTCGGATAGTTGGCAAGTGTAAATAATTCTATTTCCGAGATCCTTGGTTTAAGTGTGCCCAGATTTTATATCCCTTGATTATTTGCAACATGATTTTCAAGCTACATAGATATTTTTTTTACCACACTGAGATTTTAACCAATCACACAGAAACACAAATATTTAGTGATTAAGAGCTTTATTACCCTAAGATTTGGTCTAATTATGTAGAGATTCTAAAATATCACAAGAGGTTTAATTAATTAATGGTCAAAGATGGAAGTGATTTGTTTTGACAGAGAAATGGAAGAAATGAATTGAATATGCATATATTTATAGTCATTTTAATAGCAATGTTGACCTTGGTAAATTTTGTGCTTGTGAAATTATTTTTCCAGTGGCGGGTTCCCATTTGTATTCTGCAGTTTGAGTAATTAGTTGCCCTAGCAATTTTACATAACCGATTTAATGTTGTAATGATGGATGCAATGATGATAGCTATGATTAACACCATTTTTGTGCACATTTAATTGTGATAAAAGTCATATAATATTTTTATAAAGATTAACAGTTTGCTCGTTTAATGGTTAGCATCAGCCTTACTAGTTCCAGTTCTATTATTTTATAATTGTTGGTTGGATGTAATTATGATTGTTGCATTTAGTCCATGCATGGTGTTTGAGCTTATGTGAAACTTATAATTCTAGGGAGGTTGTTACAACATTTAAGCAACAGATCATGATATTATTACATTGTGTCTGAGCATTACGCTGTAAACTAAACAATGTTTTACCATCATGGAAATTCTAAAATTTATAAGAGCTCTTCCTTCCAACTCTAGTTATGGCGAGACAAATGTTTTAGCATTTTAATAGACCGTGATCAATCTTTCATTTTTAATTAACTTGCATTTTATGATTGTAGAATCCTTACATTTCCTTGATGTATATCGGTGTTCCACACGAACTCTTAATGATAAAAATCATGCACAAGAATGTAATAACTCATCAATGCAAGGATTATCGTGTCGTAGGAAGTTAATGGTGTATGATGTAAATGTTTTAATGGAGAATAAATTCCATGTTTGCAGAAGTTAGAAGGAGGCCTAACAATATGTAGTTTTATTAGTCAATTCCTATTTAAATTTCCAAGATTAATATGTGTAGTTATTGATTATGTTGACTTAATGGATGGGAGATGTCATGAGGGACCCCATAATGTATATCACTTCTCATGCCTTGAATTTTATTTTAATTAATGATTGATTAATTAGAACGTCTAGAAATTAAGTAGAATTGTGCCTCAAATTTGTTTTTGCTAGATAGATTTGTATTTCATCTCTCTTGCGTGCTCATAAATTTAAGGTTGATTAAAGTATTGTCTAAATATTAGATTTATCTGGTTGTGTGTGGAAAAAGGACACTAATGATCGACTGTTGTTTATTTATTTGTGCACCATGCAAATGTTGATTCAATGATTTCTAATTCTCACTTGCATTGAAGCTTCGTGATATGTATGTCGGTTTGGTGTTGTTGTGTTTGGTTGATTTTATGTTGTCTTTTATTTTAGTAGGCGTGGTCTTGCTTGTGTCGGGTGGGATGTAGACACCTCCTTGTTCCTCAGAATAGTTTCCAGCCTTGAGACCTTAAATGGTCAAAATCAATTGTAACAACCCCAAAATAAATCTATTTTTAAAGTCTGAAATTTCATAGGAAATTATTTCCATTTTTGGTAAATTCGAAATTCGAAATTTGTTTCCATTTATGGAAATTTCGAATTTCGAATTTAGTTAATTGTAATTAATTATTATGACTATTGGGCAGAGATCTGATTTGACCCAACTAACTACTTGACTATTACATTTTTATGAAAAACAATATTTAATATTTATTACTGATGGAAAAATGGAACAACCAGGTTAAAATCAACTAACCATGACTCCATGAGTGGGGAACATGTTGGAAATACTTCAGGGCTGATTATTACAAGTGGAAAATCATGAATTTGTCCATTGACAGCCCCTGAAAATCAGGTATTTGGAAAGCTGAGAAAATTCACAAAGGGAGAAAGGCCTAGGCATTTTTTGTTTTGGATATATAGCATATGTGAGGAGGCAAGACACTGCCTGGTATGCTGGGGAAAAGGATTTTATATCTTGTTGTTATGAACACTACTTGCTGAGTGTGAGGCAAGGAGAAAACTGTTGAAAATGAAAGGCATTTGCTAAGGAGGAGTTCTGAGTTAGCCCTCATGGATTCATGGTCGGGCTAGAGGGAGAACAGGATAAGTGATTTGGTTGCCCTATTCTAAGGTTGGGAGGAACGTGTCTATTACATTTGTTTGTTCGAATTTTTTTTCCAGATATGTCTACCTTCTCCTTCTCTGTTTACATGTCATGATGAATTATTGACTAGTAGGATTCTAAATGTTTAATATATATATGAGGTGCTCTGTTATTAAATTCTGAAGGAATGTAGTGATAATTAGGATACACTCTCACAGTTTAACTGCAGCTTCTGAGTAAATTATACTAAGTAATTGACTGGGATGAAATTGGATGGAAATTATACCAGGAACTATAACTTTAATTATAAGAATTCTACTTCATTAATTGTGTTAGAAATTTATGTCTGTTTGATGCATCTTGTATATCTGATTGTTCTATTTAATAATCACTTCTCTGGAATAAAACCTAATATTTATGAATATTACATACCTATACTACTACATATATATTTCTATAAGTAATCCTTGATTTTGGACGAAGTACCATGTCATATTTAAACTACTATTGCAAACGATTATATTTAATTGGGGATAATTGTGCATGCAAGTACCTATATAAATATATATGTATGAAACTAACCATATGAATTACAAGACTCATTGAAGAAAGCCTACATTATATATATCAATAGGTGTTAATGATAAATTGGAGGACGATTAGGTCTAGCTAACTATATATTAAGTACTTGAAATAATATATGAAAACGAATAAAATCTGTCAATGCAAACGAAGTTATAGAACTGAATACTAGAGGTGTGAAGGCCTGATGAATTCAAATATATTCTAGAAGCCTTAAATGAATTTACACATACTCTGATAAATTCAGAAGTTCATAGCTTTGTTAACAAAATATAAATCGTCCTTGTATCTATAATAGTCTGATAGCATTGAAGTAAAAGAACAAAAATATTACGGTTGGTCACAATGGGAACTTATGGAAAATGAATCAATGTGGGAACAAATTAAATGTATTACACACACACACTGACAAGAGTCATCTATATTATAGGAATACACATGATCGATGATAGTTGAGAGTCATTATCCACATCAGAACTCTAAATTTAGCATAACCAATATACCAAAATAGGGATTTGATCGATTCAGTCTTATCAACGAAATTCAACTACAATCTATGAATGATTGTGAAATTCCTTGTGAGATCCCCAAAAATAAAGTATTTTTGAAATTTAAAATTTGTTGGAAAATTATTCCATTTTTAGTAAATTCAAATTTGGAAAATTTTTGCCATTTATGGAAAATTTGAATTTCAAATTTGATAATTGTAATAAATTATTATGACCGTTGGACAGAGATCTGATTTGACCAAACTAACTATTTGACTATGACACTTGTATGAAAACAAAATATTTTATATTTATTGTAGAAGGACAAATGGAACAGCCATGTTAAAATCAGTTGACCACGACTCCATGAGTGGGGAACATGTTCGAAATACCTCTGGGTTGATTATTACAAGTGGCAAATCATATATCTGGCCATTGGCAACCCTTGAAAATCAGGGATTTAGAAATCTGCAAAAATCCCCAAGGGAGGGAAAAGACCTAGGAAAAAAGATTGTTTTGATAAATGGCATATGTGAGGAGGCAGGACGTTGCCAAGTATGTTGGGGAAGGAATTACCTCTTTCTTTTATGAACACTATTTCTGAAGTGTGAGGCAAGGTGGAGTATGCTGGGAAAAGAACTATTGAGTACTTGTTGTTATGAGCACCAAATTCTGAGTGTGAGGCAAAGAGAAGGATATTGATAGAGGAAGACATTGCTGAAGAGGATATTCCAAGCTTGCCCTCATGGTTTCATGTTCAGGCTAGGGGGTGGATAGGACAATTGATCTTGTCTTCCCTATTCTATGGTTGGGAAAAACGTGGTTGTTCCCTTTGTCTTCCTTGCAAACTATTTCAGATATGTTAATCAACTCCTTCTCTATTTAGATTTCTATATATATCTGATGTAATGCAAGTTTTAATTTTGAATCTAATTATTTCCATCTCTGTTTAAATGATTAAATCATTGATATGGTACATATATTGATTCAGAATTGAATTATTTCCATCTCTGTTTAAATTATTAAATCGTTGATATGGTACATATATTGATTCAGAATTGAATTATTTCCATCTCTGTTTAAATGAGTAAATCGTTGATATGGTACATATATATTGATTTGGAATTGAATTATTTCCATCTCCGTTTAAATGATTAAGTCGCTGATATGTTACATATATTGATTCAGAATTGAATTATTTCCATCTATGTTTAAGTGATTAAAACATTTATATGGTGTATATATATTATGTCTGAACTAATATAACAACTGGGAAATCTGTTCGAGCAAACAAAGCATAAATATCGACAAAATGACCTTAAACACAATTCAGAATAACTCTTACGGTTAGATTGATTCTGAACAAAATATAGATCTTATCTTTAATGGTTAAGACATAATTAAATAATTATGATTGGTTAATTTCTGGAAGTAAGCACCTCAAAAAAAAGAGGAAACTTAGAGTACTACCTTATGAGCGTAACAGTAGGATAAATCACAGTGCATAGAAACCCTTGCAGAACTGCCTATGTGTAAATGCATGTAAGAACTAATTCTAGATACAAGGCCTTGGTATTTTCTACAGGTAAAGTCTTAAGATCACTCTTTTCGAGACCTCCTTTTTCCACACAGGCTAGAATCAAAACTAGTACCAAAACTAGTATCCCACAAGATAATTATATCCTTAACAAAAGAGACAGGCCTAATTACTGTTGGTAATCCACGTGGATGCCACAAAATAAAATATGATATTTGAAATGTCTACAACAGAATGTATAAGTATTTCAGTCGTCCCTATATTATGTCCATGATAGACTATTCTGACAGACTTATAAACGCAATCATATAAAAGAAATGCTAGAATGGATTACAATAGATTTATTTTGAAATATATATTTGAGAAATTTTTAATGCATTCATAGAAACAATGTGATTTGATTTTTATTTTACCCTAGTCTTAGTCACAACAACAACTCCTTTTCTTGGCAATAGAAGATGAATACAGTAAATAGGGAAGTAATCAAGACTCTGTGACCATAGCGAAATTCTGGTAATTATTATTATTTCCGAAGCAAACAGGTCGAATACATGATAGTCAAAATGTCTTGGTTTTTTTAAACTTCTTAACTGTATATGATACTCGAAAGGCTAGAGTTAAACTCGCTGAGAGTTACTATGCCTTTCCAAGTATATATGACAAGGACTATAGTTCTTTATCCAGAAATTTATTACATAGTTGTTCAAGCAAAAAATTGAACACAAAATCCTTATATTACTGAAGGCGAAACATAACCATTTTGGAATGGATACTGGGTGGAGCCACGACCTCCACTTCCTAGAACCTGTAGAGTTAAAGTAGAGAAGAGAAGGGCTCAAAACCTGAGTACCTTTTCACCAAGAACAGGGGTGGGCATCCAAAATTTACGCGAACCAAAGCTCTGTAAAACATACCAGAAATTATTAATATCTTGTAAATGAAAGTAAAGTAATGAAACATTAATAGAATGGAAAAATGTTGACCAACAGTTTAAATTTCCAGAGAGACACTCATCTTTTGATGTGCAAGCTCAAGTCCTTGCCTTGTCGAATGCTAACTGATAGATGATCGATCGAGAAAGGAGAGTGCAGTAAACCCATGATGGGTACCTGGCATCAACAAGGCCCATCATTAGTGGCTTATACCAATTCTTTAAAATAAAATAAAAATGAAGATAAATAAGAAAAACAGAAACAATACAGTAACCAAGGAAATCAAACAAAGTAACTGACAGTGTTAGTTTTTCCTTATCACCGAAGCAATACAAGTCGAACTGTGCCAAAGATTGTTTTAAACCTATCTAGGATCGAATTCACAGAAAGTGATGAGGGTTCAAGTAGTCAGTGTAAAGATTTGTCATAACCAGACCCCAAGGGTTCGCCTTGTAGCTTATAGGAAACTGGGTAAGAGTACCGACAGAGAAAACACGTCCATCATAAGGAACGACGAGAAGTAACTTAGAGGGACACATAGTTTTTTGTTAAACAAAAATAAATCGAATGAATTTTCCTAGACATTCAACGCTGGACTACAACATATAGCCATAGGGTAAGACTAAGGAGGAACAATGATTTAGGGCTCAACGAATACCTAAGTACCTTTTCTTTTACCCAGAGATTTAACTGGTATTTCTTGGGAAAAGAATGATAAACAGAGTGTCGCGACTTTCGAGAAAGAGGGATGAACGAATAGTCCAGATGATTTCAGTACAGGAACTAAAACAAAAGCATAGGAAACTTTAACATTAGGGGATAATGTATCCAAACTCGGAAAAGAACAACAAAATGAGATGACCATCGCTGTAGTAAACTGTTGAAGACTCTACTCGATGTTTAGTAAACTTACCCAGAAGACGAAAATGTTCGACTGGTTCGCCAAGTAAATGGCCTCTAGAATGATAGTCTTCCCGCTTTGAAGGTTCGATACACAGAGCTAATGTCAAAATAAAATTATATAGGAGCAAAATCAAAATAGATATACACGAGAAAGATTGATAACCAAAAAAATCCACAATACCTTTTTCCATAGGAATCACAAAGCCAAAATCAAAATGTATCAGTAGTCTTTGGATAACCGTCAGCTAGTCATAGAGTTGTTTAATGAGGGACTGTACCTAAATGTCAGAGTTAGGGAAAGGTGGTGGATCTTCGGTAGGGAACTTTAAAACACACGATAGTGTCAAAAGATATGTGTTTAGAACACTTTAATTATCTTGGACGGAATCCATTAATCCATTACAATCATACCCAAGAGAATCCGCCTCATATCCATGGAACAATCGTGATGACAGATAGTCCGGAACTTCTCATTTTTAACCCTTACTTCAGTTTCGATTAGGGTTCCCTCACTATCATCGAATTTGGTTAAAGAAAAGAAACCCTATGCCAGAGTTCATCCGAATAGGAATGAGTTCGAGGCTTAAGTATTTAACAAAGTATACCTAACCTTAGAAAAACACCTTACAGGTCATAAAGCTCGCACGGGATAAATAATTTGGTGATGACAGAAGCTTTGACTATATTATGGTAGCATATTCACTTTCATATATAAATATAATTAGTCCTTGTGGAGGCCGGTAGTATAGTTTATGTGAAACATCAATATGGACTACTATTTAATTGAAAATAGATCCTTGATTTAATTCAAATTTATCCACCGCCCTTGTGGTTATGTTAGGTATATTCCCTTAATTCACCTTACTAAGTAGCAAGAGAAGTTTGATATGGATCTTAACGAAGAAAAAGAAGTTTAAATATCCTTACGAGAAAGGAAGATTTTTTTTTTTTATGACTTTTTAGGGAAACATTACATTCTTGTTCATTACACTTTAATATGTTCTTTATACAGAGGCAAGGGTTCGACCCTTAGGGATTTCCTTTAAAAAACTAAATACAGATTTAAACCAACTGTCATATAAATATGGAATTTCTACGCACGAAACTATATATAAATCTATTCACATAATAGAACCTGGAAGGTATTGTTTAAGTGCCACTTTAGAACCCAAATACCTTCTGTGCAGGGCGTGAATTCGAGTCGAAAGATTACAAGAATCAACATTCCTGTGAGGAAGTAAGAACATAAATGAGAACAAGAATTTAATATAATTCCGAATAACAAATTAGATTAAAATCCAAGAGAATCTTTATGGTAAAGAAATATAATATCTATGATTCTGTAACATCACTTAACTTGTGGTCTGGAACGGTCGTATCATCCGCACGGTTGGGGAAAACAACCACAGACTAGAAGGGAGAAATGGTCAAGGTTGATCTAATGGGTACCCTCGGAAAAACCAGGGGTCCCATCATTAGATCGCTATAAGAAATTCATTAATAGTGATTACCAAAAAGAAATACAAGAAAAACTACTAAAATTGAAATGATTAAAATATACAGAGATTATACACTATCAAAATTATAAAAACTGCAGGACCAGTACAACCATGAGACTTCACCTTTGTCCCTATAATAAATTATGAATTAACAGCTGACAATAATAGACAACAAGAGTCACCAGTGTTTCAAGGTGCCTAGAAACCCCTGTCGATAAATGTAAGATGAAAAACCTTTTAGGGTTCCTAAACGACCATGTGTCGTTGGATGATTATGAGGTAAACCCACGCGAGAAATTCCTTTAAGGACTCAATAGATTAATAATTCATAGTGAAACCATCACCGTTCTTAGACGCATTGAGCTACAGCTAGGAAAACCATATAGAGATCTCTAGTCTATACAAATAATAAAGGAAAACTACTTTACTTTACAACAAAGATTGTAGTAGATAATCCAGAAAGCCAAGACTCCTTACGAGGAGGTTGGGGCTGAATATAAAGGTTCAACACAATGAAATGTGATATGTTCCTACAGATATTTCAATGGATGTTGACCTGTAGAAAATTATTGTTTACACAATGAAGAAACGAATTTCCACCCTCGAAGAAATAAATTTTAAACACAAAGTTACAACTTTTGTCCATGAAGTTATTCCACAAAAAAAATTCTAAGATTAAACACTTAGGGTTCGAGAAGAAATTATTCATTTACATATCAGTTGGAGGCAGGAAGTAAAAGAGAAATCATGAAGCGACATAGCCTGTTTTCAATAGAACTCTATATTTATTACAATAGACTATGAACCTACTTAAGAGCCCTTACAGAACAAACAATAAGTCTTTCCAAAAGCTTCAACACTCAGGAGGATACAGATAGAGTCTATGTATCCTTACCAGACTGGGTAACCACATAGGACAAAGGAAGAATAACCAACATAGAAGAATGCTTACCTTTCAAAGACTCTGACCAATGTTCTCTGAAGACATTCCTATCATCGATGTGAGTCCCATATTCACGATGGATGGTAATTACATTGGACCAAAGAGTAACATAGGTCGATTGGCTAAGTCCTACGTATACACAGGGATAGGAATTGACAAAACAATACTGGAAAACCCCTAATGAACCAAGTAATGGATAAGTAAAGAATCTGTTCTGAGGCCATGTGATCGATTTGAGGTGTCGAGAGTACAGTGGGCACGAAGTCTGAGCATTAATACAAGGAGTATTCCATAGGGTATCTGTTTAATATCGCAAGTAGGGTCTTTAAAACTTGATAGTACGCTCCTGCCACCTTACTTAATCCTCAGTTATGGAGAAGAATAAGTACAGACCAGTTAGGTTTAGAATGCGCTCCTTTGGTCTTTTTGGTTATGTTTTAACACTTAACCATATCCTAGTAACTTCTTGAATACTGTTAGTTAACATGTGGTCAATCAAATAGAAACATTGCCCCTTTGCACTAATCACATTGTCCCGAGTGTTAATACTTATATAAATAATCACCACGACATTAATGAATGATTAGGGTGTTATAGGTTATGTGTTATACGATGGAATTTATGCAAATAGGAAAATGTCCTATAGTTTACAAAAGGAAAAATCCTTGTATTCTAGAATGAGGGACAAATAAATATAAGCCTTGAGTAATAGTTTCACCCCTCTTTTATGGGGGTAGAGTTGACAGGTCCTACTAGATATGTGCACCTAGAAAAGAAGCGGTAAGACCAAGTTATGGATGCCAAGAGGGTAGTAAAATGTCTACGTCATGATGTTATGATTGAAGTTATTAAGTTTATGGTTGAAGTTACGAATTGTTAGATGTTCGCTTTTGTTTAAATCCAATGGTAAAAATTAGCGACCTCATAAAAGATTTTTTTTTTTATCACAAAATATGGGAAACATTACATATGGTATCAGAGAAAAGGTTACAACACTTGGACCTTGAACAAGGCCAAAATAATTACTTTTCACATATTTTTGTCTACGTAAAACTAACAAACCATTATTGTTACAAATAGAAAACTCTTTTATGTTTTGTGTTAATCATGGCAGCCCAAGATGATGCAGAAATCAGACTTGAGGGGAATCCTGAACAAATACCTCCTAAAGATCCAAGACAAAATAGTGATGGAAGCTCACCTACTGAAGTTTTGGAAATAATGAGGAATCTCATTGTTGAGCTGCAAGTTTTCAAAAAAGATAATGAGAAACTGAAGAAGAAACAACAAGAACAACAAGAAATAAACGAAGTCCTACTACGTAGTATAGTGACAAACAAAACCCCAAAGGATGAGAAACAGGAAGAAGAGGTCAGTAAAAGGGACTCCAATAATTTTGGTCCTGAAGTAGAAAAACAGGACAACTCATCTAAAGGTACACCTTCAGCTGAAGATAAAACAAAAACAGATAGAAAAAGGAAATAGGTGGATCACCTGGAGAGAGAATTTAAGAAAATCAAACCATCTAACTTTGATGGGGAATCTAGAACAGGGGAGGAAGTTGAAGCATGGCTATTAGACATCAAGAAGTTTTTCCATATATACAACTATTCTAGTAATATGAAGGTCAAAATGGCCATCTATAATATGAAAGGAAAAGCCAACATTTGGTGGCAAGACCTAAAATTGACCAAGGCCCTAAAGGAGAAATAGATGGAATGGTCATAATTTAATAAATACTTTAAGAAACAATACCTATCTGAAAGTTACTATGAAATAAAAAACAAGGAATTTTATGAGCTATGACTTGGTCAAATGGATATGGAAGATCTGATAAACAAATTCCTGGAATTACTAAGGTTCGTACCTTATATTCAAGAGGATAAAGTGAAAATCCAGCGGTTCCTAAGTTGTTTACCACAATCCTACAAGGACATAATAGAATTTGATAATCCCAAGTCCTTGAGTGAAGTATTCAAGAAAGCCCGAATCTGTTATGACCAATACAAACAACAGACATAATTTCTCAAGGCTTGGAAAGACAAGAAACAAGACCGAATGAA
The DNA here is from genome assembly GCA_009831015.1 of Picea engelmannii. Lineage (NCBI taxonomy): Eukaryota > Viridiplantae > Streptophyta > Pinopsida > Pinales > Pinaceae > Picea > Picea engelmannii. The sequence goes on from ML777882.1 coordinate 320,866, forward strand.
CCAGCGGAAGAAGGGATACCATCCAACTCCTTATTGGAAGGTAGGAAAAATCTTTCCAAGGAAATATTTTCACTCCAACAATCCAAACACGCAAGGAGGTGGTAAACCAGTAACTTAGGGAACAAAGAAGTTTGGGGACAGCCCCCGTGAACCGTTAAAATGTTGGAAATGTGGAGAACCTCATCTAACGTAGAACTATCCACGTTTTATTTAAGAAAACATAACTACTATTCACAATTTATAGGAGGCCTCTATAGTAGGGGATGTAGGCAAAATCTTACATCGGATCAATGCAATCGTGGATGGCTGGCAAGCTGACCACCAGTCCTCTATGGTGGAAATTGAAGGTAAAATAAATAACACTTGAACTTCTATTTTAATTGATCTTGTGGCTACATTAATTTATATCAGTCCTGGTATAGTGGAGTCAAATAAACTTAAGAAAATTAAACATGCAAAATTTTGGCTGGTACAACTAGCAACAGGAACGAAAAAAAAAGTTGTCGACTTTATTTCTGATTATGGGTTCATTTTAGGTGGTCAAAACATAAAGACAAATCTGAACATCCTACCACTAGGATCTTATGATGTAATTATTGGAATGGATTGGTTAGAAAGCCATAAAGCAGTGCTAGATTGTTACGAAAAATCACTTAAGTATAAAGACGAAAATGACACTACTAGGATAGTTCAAGGTATACAAAAACCAGTATCAGTTAGACAAATTCCAACAATGCAATTCAATAAATGCATGAGAAAGGGTTGTCAAGTCTATGCCATCCAAGTAACAAACCTGTTAGAAAAATAAAATAAACCCGACTTGGAGGACTTTGTCGTGTTGCATGATTTTAGAGATGTGTTTGTTGAGGAGATACCTGAATTACCCCCATGGAGGGAGATAGACTTTTCTATCAACTTACTACCTGGTTCAACCCCTATCTCAAAAGCACCTTACCAAATGAGTTTGTAGGAATTAACAAAACTAAAAATTCAACTACATGAATTATTGGACAAAGAATATATGAGACCGAGTGTTTCACCATGGGGAGCACCAATCCTCTTTGTGAAAAATAAAGACAGATTATGCATAGATTACAGACAATTAAACAAAATGACCATTAGGAACAAGTACCCCTTACCTAGGATAAATGATCTATTCGATAAAGTAGGTGGGGAAAAGATTTTCTCAAAATTGGATTTATGATCTGGTTATCACCAGGTTAGTATAAAAGATGAGGACATAAGTAAAACAACTTTTTGAACGATATATGGACACTAAGAACTTATGGTTATACCTTTCAGACTCACTAATGCGCTAGCCCCATTTATGTGTTTAATGAACAGTATTTTTCAGTCAGTACTTGGACAAGATTGTGTTGGCATTTATTGACAACATTATAATATATTCTAAAACAAAATAAGAACACGAAGAACACTTAAGGATAGTTTTGCAAACTTTAAGGAAGCAAAAATTGTATGCTAAATTCGATAAATGTGACTTTTATCAGAAGAAAATACAATACCTAGGACATGTAAATTTTGCAGAAGGCATTGCATTCCATCGGGAGAAAATAAGAGCCATCATGGAATGGATGATTCCTAAGGATGTAGAAGACATTCGGTCGTTCATGGGAATCACCAGATATTACCGCATATTTATAGAGCGATTTTCCAAAATTGCTTACCCTATCACATCATTACAAAAGAAGGGAACCAAGTTTAACTAGTCACATAAATGTCCAGATAATTTTAATAAGTTAAAGGAATTATTAATGACCACACCCATTTTAAAAGTAGCAGATCCAAACAAGACTTCATCGTCTGTGTAGATGCGAGTAAAGAAGGACTATGTGGTGTCCTAACTCAATAAGGGCACGTTATTTTCTACGAGTCATGAAAACTAAAGGAACATGAGAAAAACTATGTCACTCATGACTTAGAGTTGGTTGTTGTGATACACGCCTTAAAGATGTGGAAATACTACATAAAGGGCACAAATTTTTTATTATTGACGGACACCAGCGGTGTAAAATTTTTGTTTAGTCAGCGGGACCTTAATGCAAGGCAAGCAAGATGGCTAGACTTCTTGAGCGAATTTGACTTTGAGGTAAGACATATCAAGGGTAAGGAAAACAAAGTAACTGATGCTTTGAGAAGAAGAGTTCATGGGTTGTCTGAAATAAACATTAGCAGGGTAGAAAGCGATCATGAACAGAGGGCAAAGGCTGCAGGTAATAACAACAAAAATTACACTAAAATAGTGGCAGAATTATAGAACATTGCAGAAAATTCATACAAAACAGATCTGGGTGTGGACAGAAAAGGGTTACTACAATTTAAAAACAAAATATACATACCAAATTCGGTAGAGTTAAAGTTAACAGTTTTGGACGAAGTTCATAAGAAACCATATTCTGGTCATCCATGATACCAGAAAATGATAACAACACTAAGAAAGTTATTTTATTGGCCTAACTTGAAGGGCCAAACAACATAATACTTAGCTAAGTGTCAAGATTGTCAGCAGGTAAAATCTGAACACCAACATCCAGCCGACCTGTTGTAGCCCTTACCTGTGCCAGAATGGAAATGGGAGACGATATCACTAGACTTTATTATAGGTTTTCCTAGAACTCAGAATCATAATGATTCAATTATGGTGGTAATCGATAAACTTAGTAAGTATGCACACTTTATTCCTGTAAAGTATACTTTTAAAGATATTAACATCGACGAAATGTTCATGAAAGAAATTTTTAGACTACATGGTATTCCTAAAATGGTGATTTCGGATAGAGACGTAAAATTTACATCTGATTTTCGAAAATAATTGTTTGCAGGGTTAAATACTAACTTGAATTTCAGCACGAGTTATCATCCACAAACGGATGGATAGACTGAACGAATAAACCAAATCATAGAAGACATGCTCTTCATGTACATAAGAACAAAACCAAACAAGTGGGAAGACTACCTGCACTTGGTAGAATTTGCATACAACAATGGGTACCAATCTTCGGCTAAAATGAGCCCTTTCAAGGTATTGTACAACATAAAGTGTATGACTCCAATTAGATCAGATAACCCAGTTGACAGACTCATGGTTAGACTAGATATGCTCCAGGAAATGGAGAGCATAGTAAGAAAAGTACAAGAGAACCTAAAAGAGGCACAAGACAAATAGAAAATCTACGCAGACCGGAAAAGAAGACAATTGGAATTTCAAGTGGGAGACCACATCTACTTAAAAGTCAAATCCCAGAAAAGTTCACTAAATTTGGGTAATTGTGCCAATTTGGCACCCAGGTTTTGTGGGCCTTTCGAGATCTTAGCTTGAATTGGACCTGTGGCACACCAACCTGCACTTCCTGTCAATCTAAAAATTTATAATGTATTTCATGTTTCTCTGTTAAAGAATTATGTTCATGACCCTACTCATATGATCGATTGGAACTTGGTGCGGGTAGAACCAGAAGGTGAGTTCCAAGTGGAACCTCTGCACATTCTGGACATGATAGAAATAACACTTTGAAACAGAGTTGTCGCCTAGGTAAAAGTGTAATGGAAGCACTTTAGCCCTGAGGAGGCCACATGGGAGTGGGAGGGAGATTTGTGGAAATCTCATCCAATCCTGTTCCAAGAAAGGAACGAACACTGAGAACAATGTTTTATTGAAGGGGGAAAGGATGTAACATCCCCAAAATAAATCTATCTTTCAAGTCTGAAATTTTGTAGGAAATTATTTTCGTTTCCAGTAATTTCGAAATTGAATTTTTTTTTCCATTTATGGAAATTCTGAATTTCAAATTTAGTTAATTGTAATTAACGATTATGATTGTTGGGTAGATATTTGATTTGACCCAACTAACTACTTGATTATGACACGTGTATGAAACAAAATATTTTATATTTATTATTGATGGACAAATGGAACAGCCAAGTTAAAATGAGCTGACCATGACTCCATGAATGGGGAACATGTTGAAACTACTTCAGGGATGATTATTAAAAATGGAAAATCAGAAATTTGGCCATTGGCAGCCCCTGAAAATCAAGGATTTGGAAAGTTGTGAAAAATCTCGAAGGGAAAAAGACCTAGGCATTTTTGTTTCATATATACAACATATGTGAGGAGGCAGGACGTTTCCTAGTATGTTGGGGAAAATGATTTTATATCTTGTTGTTATGAACACAACTTGCTGAGTGTGAGGCAAGGAGAAAACTGTTGAAACTGAAAGGCATTTGTTGAGGAGGAGTTCTGATTTAGACCTCATGGATTCATGGTCCGGCTAGGGGGAGAACAAGACAAGTGATTTGGTTTCCCTGTTCTAAGGTTGGGAGGAATGCGGTTGTTCCATTTGTTGTTCGACAATTTTGTTCAGATATGTCTACTTTCTCCTTCTCTGGTTACATGTCATGATGAATTATTGACTAGTAGGATTCTAACTATTTAATATATATATTAGGTGCTCAGTTATTAAATTCTGAAGGAATGTAGTTATAAGTAGGATAGACTCTCACAATTTAACCGCAGTTGTCGAGTAAATTATACTAAGTAATTGACTGGGATGAAATTGGATGGAAATTATACCAGGAACTATAACTGTAATTACAAGAATTCTACTTCATTAATTATGTTAGAAATTTCTGCCAGTTCGATGCATCTTGTATATCAGATTGTTTTGTTTAATAATCACTGCTCTAGAATTAAACCTGAGATTTACAAATATTACATACCTATACTACTACATATATATCTATGTTAGTAATCCTTGATTTTGGACGAAGAACCATGTCATATTTAAAATATTGTTGCAAACGATTATATTTAGTTGGGGATAACTGTGCATGCAAGTACCTATATAAATATATATGTATGAAAATAACCATACGAATTGCAAGACTCATTGCAGAAAGCCTATAGTATATATATCAATAGGTGTTAATGATAAATTGGAGGACAATTAGGTCAAGCTGACTATATATTAAGTACTAGAAATAATATATGAAAAAAAATAAAATCTGTCAAGGTAAACAAAGTTTTGAAACTAAATACTAGAGGCGTGAAGGCCCAATGAATTCAAAGATATTCTGGAACCCTTAAATGAATTTACACATATTCTGATAAATTCAAAAGTTCATAGATTTGTTAACAAAATATAAATTGTCCAAGTATATGTAATAGTCTGATAGCAATGAAGTAAAAGAAAAGAAATAGTACGGTTGGTCACAAAGGAAATTTCTAGAAAATGAATCAATTTAGCAACAAATTAAATGTATTATAGACACACTGATTGGAGTCATATATTTAATAGGAATACACATGATCGATGATATCCGAGAGTCATTATCCACCTCAGAACTCTAAATATAGCATAACCAATATACTGAAAGAGGGATTTGACCGATTCAGCCTTATCCGCAAAATTCGACTACAATCTATGAACGATTGTGAAATTCATGTTCATTACACTTTAATATGTTCTTTATATAGAGGCAAGGGTTCGGCCCTTAGGGATTTCCTTTAAAAACCTAAATACAGAGTTAAACCAATTCCCATAGAAATATGGCATTTCTACCCATGAAATTGTATATAAATCTATTCACATAATAGAACCTAGAAGGTATTGTTTAAGCGCCACTTTAGAACCTGAATACCTTATCTACAGGACGTGAATTTGATTCATAAGATTGAAACCATCATCATTCCTACAAGTAAGTAAGAACATAAATGAGAACAAGAATTTAATAGAATTCTGAATAACAAATTAAATTAAAATCCAAGAGAATCTTTATGCTACAGAAATATAATATCTATGATTTCACAACATAACTTAACTTGCGTTCTGGATCATTCGTACCATCTGCACGGTTGGGGAAGACATCCACAGACTGGAAGGGAGAAGTGGTCAAGGTCGATCTGATGGGTACCCTCGGAAAAACCAGGGATCCCATCATTAGATCGCTATAAGAAATTCATTAATAGTGATTACCAAAAAGAAATACAAGAAAAACTATTAAAAATGAAATGACTAAAATATACAAAGATTATACACTATCAAAATTATACAAACTGCAATGCCAGTACAACCATGAAACTTCACCATTGTCCCTTTAATAAATTATGGATCAACGACCGATGATAATAGACATCAAGCGTCAATAGTGTTTCGAGGTGCCTTGAAACCCCTGTCGACAAAGGTGAGATAAAAACCCTTTTAGGTTTCCTAAACAACGAGGTGTCGTTGGATGAGTATGGGGTAAACCCGCTCAGGAAATTTCTTTAAGGACTCAGTAGATTAATAATTCATAGTGAAACCATCACCGTTCTTAGATGCGTTGAGCTACAACTAGGAAAACCCTGTAGAGATATCTAGTCTGTACAAATAATAAAGGAAAACTACTTTACTTTACAACAAAGATTGCAGTAGATAATCCAGAAAGTCCTGACTCCTTACGGGGAGGTTGGGGGTGAATATAAAGGTTCAACGCAATGAAATGTGATCTGTTCCTATAGATATTTCAGTGGGATGTCGACCTGTAGAAAATGACTATTTACAAAATGGAGAATCAAATTTCCACCCTCGACAAAATAAACTTTAAACAGAGAGTTACAACTTTTGGCCATGACGTTATTCCACAGAAAACCTTCTAAAATTAAACACTTAAGGTTCGAGAATAAATTCTTCGTTTACATATCAGTTGGAGGTAGGAAGTAAAAGAGAAATCATGAAGCGACAGAGCCCATTTTCAATCACACTCTATCTTTATTACAGTAGCCTAAGAACCTACTTAAGAGACTTTATAGAACAGATAAGAATTCTTTCCAAAATCCTTATCGCTCGGGAGGATACAGATAGAGTCTACATATCCTTACCAAACTAGGTAACCACATAGAACAAAGGAAGAATAACCAGCATAGAAGAATTCTTACCTTTCAAAGACTCTGACCAATGTGCTCTAAAGACACTCATGTCATTGATGTGAGTCCTAGCTTCATGATGGTTGGTCATTAGATTCGGCCGAAGAGTAACATAGGTCGATTGGCCAAGTCCTCTGTATACACAGGGATAGGAATTGACAAAACAATACTGGAAAACCCCTAATGAGTCAAGTAATGGATGAGTAAATAATCTGTGTCGAGGCCATGTGATCGATTTGAGGTGTCGAGAGTACAGTGGCCACAAAGGCCGAACATTAATCCAAGGAGTACACCATAGGGTCTTTGTTTAATATCACACGTAAGGTCTTTAAAACTTGACAGTACGCACCTACCACCTTACTTAATTCTCAGTTATGGAGAAGAATAAGTGCAGACCAATTAGGTTTATAACGTGCTCCTTTAGTCATTCTGGTTATGTTTTAACACTTAACCATAGCCTAGTAACTACTTGAATACTGTTAGTTAACATGTGGTCAATCGAATAGTAACCTTGCCCCTTTGCGCTAATCACTTTGTCCCGAGTGTTAATACTTATATAAATAATCACCACGATATTAACAAATGATTAGGGTGTTATAGGTTATGTGTTATACAATGGAATTTGTGCAAATAGGAAAATGTACTATAGTTTGCAAAAGGAAAACTCCTTGTATTCTAGAATGAGGACCAAAGAAATAGAAGCCTTGAGTAATAGTTTCACCCCACTTTTATGGGGGTATTGTTGACACATCCTACTAGATATGTGCAGCTAGAAAAGAAGCGGTAAGACCAAGTTATGGATGCCAAGACGGTAGTGAAACCTCTACGTCATGATCTTATGATTGAAATTATGAAGTTTATGGTTGAAGCTACGAATTGTTATATGTTCTCTTTTGTTTAAATCCAATGGTAAAAATTAGCAACCTCATAAAAGAATATATTTTTTTTATTGCAAAATATGGGAAACATTACATGGGAACCTGGACTTGAGCGTTGCTTATGTGTTGTGGAGGTCCTAACCTTACAGGGTAGGACAAGAGGGTATTCGTTTTTACTTTTTGTCTGATTGATTGTCGTATGTTGCTTCTAACTGGATGATGTGCTAGTATGATAGGTCGTTATGTTTGTCTATTGCCTGAATTGTGTGTATTGTGTTCGTCGTCGAGTTCGTTGATTGATTATTTTTCATTGTTCCTTCTTGCCAAAAACAAAAAAATAGATATCGCACTAATTATGTGTCACATGATGTCATAACAATGGGGGTCAACCAAATTGTGCTCCGTCTCAAGTGAGAGTGTATTTATTGACTAGCATGACTCCTAAGAGAAAATAAGAGAGAATAGGAGAACTAAGAGATGAAGAAAGTGCCATATGTTAATGGTGTTGGTATCCTTATGTATGTAATGGTGTGTATAAGACCAAATATTCCACATGTAGTGGAATTTGTAAGTAGGTACATGGAAAATCTATGAGATATCATTTGACAACTATCAAGAAGATCTTTAGGTAGCTATAGGGCATTGTTGACTATGTTATGGCTATGAGGGAATTGGAAGAAAGAATATTTAGATGCAGAGGCTTGTTGATGTTAACTTGGAAGGTTATATGGAAAATTCAAAGTTCACTAGTGTGTATATATTTGTGTTGTTTGAGGGAGATATGATTTATAAGAGTAAAAGGTAACAACTAGTTGTTCATTCTAGTACTAAAGTGGAGTACATTGAAGCTTCAAGGGATTCCAAGGAAGTTGTTTGGTTATGACAATTATGCATAGATATTGGACTTGAACATGGGCCTATGTCTATCTTTTTGGACAATTTGAGTGCACATGATTTTGCAATGAATCCCAATTTTATCCATATACAAAGAATATGAGGGTGAAATTCCACTATATCGTAGAGGTGATGGATTATAGTGACGTAACTTTACTCAATGTTAGGAATTATGATAATGTGGTAGACTCTATAATTAAATTAGTGGATGGAAGGAAATTTGCTTGGTGTAGGGCAAGGTGGGGATTTAACATTGGTTGATGTAATTGCCAAGGTAGGGGATTGTTAGGATATTGTGAATTAAATCATTTTTGTAATTAGCACTTTCCATTTGCATATGAAATGTATAAAGACATCTCTTCCATTTGCATATGAAATGTATAAAGAGATCTCCTAATTGCAATTAGTGTGTTTCCAAAAGAAAAATGTTTCCCAATTGTATTCCTTATTTTTCTAGCAATAATATTTCTATGTAATTGTACATTCTTTAAAAAAAAATCACAAACCAATAAAGTAGACAATAATTTGTCCCTAGTAAAAAAAAGATTGTTTATTTATATGTTTTTTTAATATAATTATTTTATGAATAAAAAAAAAGTTGTTTATTTGTGTGTTTTTTTAATATAATTATTTTATTATTCATAAAGTAGACAATACTTTGTACCCACCTAAAAAAATTCTTTATTTATATGTTTTTTTTAATATAATTATTTAATTATTTTAAATTTTATAGCTTGAATATATATGCTCTATTTTTTTTTCCATTTACTACAAATTGCTTTTCAAATTTAACATTAAAAAAACCTACATTATGTAATTGCTTTTCAAATTTAACATTAAAAAACCTACATTATGTAATTGCTTTTGAAATTTAAATTTAAAAAACCTACATTATTTACATAATGTGTATTCTCATCCCATAACCCACCAATACTCCACAGCAAGCATATTGGATAATTCAAGATCCACGAAATCAACATGTAGCACTTTGTTCACAAACACGAGGTTGACATGGCAACGTAGATGTTCAACTATTTTTATCCTCGCCAAAATAAAATGTATACTATGGAAAGTAATGAAAATTTATCATTAAAAATGAAGAAAGTACACATAATATTGACAAGTCTGGCCACAATCGTTCTTAGTGCAATCTTTAATACTTTTAATATTAAATACTCAATGGCCTTACTCATGCCACTTTTTCACGACATAAAGTGGTCACACTTACTCTATGCATTACCCATTTAATAATCCATACTAAACAGCTGTACTCATTCCACTCTTTCTAACATAAAAGTGCTGTGCCTAGTTTATCCATGAATTACTTTATGCACTACCAATTTAACAGGCCATAATAAATAGCATAAAAGTGCTCTGATCTCCTTTATACAGGAATGGTTCTCTTTTATTTTATCAAATTTGACATGAGTCCTTCTTTCTCTGCAGGGCACGAGAATTTTTTAAATCACAGCAAGCGATCAATGAATCGTATCTAAAATACTCATGATTTCAATCCTTCGGTATAGGTAATGCATTAATTCAACCTTATGAGTTACGAGCATGAACTATCATGATGTTTTCAACAATATGATTTTTAGGTCAGACTGGGAATTTGTTTTACAGAAATTTATTTGTGTTTATTAAGATTAGGTCAGGTGGATTTGTACTTTTGAAATACGATCAGAGTTATTAAAATGTATTTTTGGAATATCTCAGTTCAGAAATATCTCGTTTAGTTGAAAATCGAATCTAGAAAAGTGTATAACTCGATCTTGTTTACAACTGGATCGCAATCTAACTTAATTTCATTTAAAATTAAAATGTCAAGGTGGAACATTCACTAAGTATGAAGTTAAAAGAGTGATTTCCAAGCAATATAGGTATAGGGGGTACGAGCATGAACTATCACGTTTTCATTGATTTGTATGCTTGGCATTTTTATTTTTCTATGTCAGACTGGGAATTTATTTCACAGAAATTTATTTGTATTTATTAAGATTAGGTCAGAGTTATTGAATTTGCACTTTTGAAATACAATCAGAGTTAATTAAAATGTATTTTTGAATGTCATTTCAAAAATATCTGGTTGAGCTGAAAATCGAATCTAGAAAATTGTAGAACTCACTCTTGTTTACAACTGGATCACTCTTGTAGAACTCACTCGTGTTTACAATTTAATTTAAAATTAAATTGTGAAGGTGGAACAGTCAAAAATTAAATTGTCAAGGTAGAACAGTCACTAAGTATGAAGTTTAAAGAGTGATTTCCAAAGAATATAGGTATCAAATAAACATGTCTCTCGTTTCTGTTGAATTATATGCAATGGGCTTTTTACTATCTCCCATGCTGAATCTGAGACAATTATAGCATTTGACAGATATGAAAATGGTTTTCATGAATGCCTTTATATAAAAAAAATAGTGCAAATGTGACAATTAATGCAAAAATATGATAGACAGACAACTAATTGATCTAGACAGATCTAATCTAGGCTGCAAAGCATGATTTTCAGTGGAGTAGCCATACCAGAATGAACAAGAAGGGAGTGTAGAGAGTAATAATCGAATCTAGGTTGAATTTGGTTTGTAGCTCGCAGCGCTCGGATCAGAGAATCAGACCTCATCTATTTAATGTTTCGTATATTTCCCGCAAGTCTATAAGACTCCAAGGATTCTCCCATTGCAGGAGTTCATGAATGGCTTTCTCGATCTCCCTTGACTCATTCATTACATCCTCGAGGCAGAAGGCAAGAACACTCAAGGAAATAACAAAATCATTACCGGAGCTGATCTCTTCCTGGTCAACAAGGCACAGAATATATGTCACCACCTCCTGCACCCTTTTAATAAGGGAACGTGTAATATGCTCATCACCTGAAATGTTGTATGAGTTCTGTCCTATTAAAACGGAATGATAATTTGAATTGGGCTGTTGCTCATTGTTTGTATCGATCCCACGAACACCATTCTGATCTTGAACTGA
>ML777882.1:348303-393643 GCA_009831015.1 Picea engelmannii
TCTTTATATAGATTATCTACAAATGTTCATGATTTGATACATTATTGGTTGGGCATTTATTGTAAGAAGGCATTTCACACATTGTGTTGGGTAGGAGAACATCTCTCTCTCTCGATCTGTTCGTTTGTTAAAAATTTCCTTTGTGTCTATATGTCCATTGTGTCTTCCATTTGAAGCTTTCTTGTTTTAACCTGGGGATAAGGCCAGCAGCCTGTGTGAACGTTAGCTAAACTTCGGTTCTACGTCTAACTAGTAATACTCAAAGCCCTCCCTTTCTGTGTTAAAAAAGAAATAGTCCAAATGGATCTTTTGTCCGTTAGGTCTGTAAACCTTGGTGAATGTTATCTTGAATAGTGTTTATGTCGTTTGTTTGAGTAATAAGTATGGCGAACTGTCCTGGACTTACGTAACCTACTTACCCAAGTTAGTATATCGGGGTGGTTGCTCCTTAGAATTGTGAACTTGGGTGTTCGTTGTCAGAGTCCTTGTCACGCGCCTTCCGTAAGGGGCGCTTCCGTTTCCTCTTATTTGTACTTGATTGTGGTCAGTTAGTTGCTTGGTCTATTGTGTCGGGTGGATTGTAGACACCTCCATGTTCCTCAGAACAGTCGCCATCCCTGAGACCTTAAATGGTTAAAAGCGATGGGAACCTGGGCTTGAGCGTTGATTATGTGTCTTGGAGGTCCTAACCTTGCAGGGTAGGACGGGCTGGAGGTCAGTCGTATTTAGTGGTCAGTTTTACCTTTTCACTAAATGTCTGCGTTGTGCATCTCTGCCTGTGGTTGTGTGGTTGTAGTTCTCGTTGAGGCCCTCAGCGTTATCGTGCTGAACTGCGTGGTTGAGTCTTGTTGTTAATCGAGTGGCGTCGTACGGTTCAATATGTTGCCACTCTACACGCGCGCACACACCTTAAACACAAAAGAAAAAAAAAAATTTCGCACCTGTTACTAGAATGGTTGTCGTAACGGGCAGTCCGTTACACTACCAATATAATTGATCTACCTCCAAAAGGAACAATAGAATACAACTACTTGATTATGTTAAATAATTTTTCATGGTATCATCACTTAAATCAATGAAACTAATTTCTCTAAATCATTTATGAGTGTATCATCACTCAAATCAATGCATAACATTGTTTTTTATTATTTCATTATTGAAATTAGTGAAACTAATTACTCTAAATCATTGTATCATCATTAAAATCAATGCATTGTATTGTTTCTCATTATCATTATTGAAATCGATGCAACTATTTTTTTTTAAATCATTTTGCATTGTTCCATCCCTACCATACTATTTTATATTATGTCATTGTTGAAAGAATTTAAACTCCCTTATTGCTCTAAACCATATTTTTATTATCATGAATCAAATCAATATGTCTTATTGTTTTGAGTTATAACATTTGTGAAATCAATGTAGGTACTTAATCATTGACATTGCATTCTTTCTTAGTTCCCATGGGTGGAAAATATCAATAGTATAAAACTCAACCTTCTTCATTTTGAAACATTCTTCATTTCGATAGTCATATTAAGGTGGGACAACTCCTAATGATACATGTCACATTTCAAGACCATTTATAAAAATTGTGAAAGTTAAATTATGCTTCACCACCAAGCATTATTGAAATTCCTCAATTGACTTGGATATATATATATATATATATAAATAAACAATTAAATATTAAACAATAAGTGCATAACAAATTATATATATATATATATATATATATATATAGTTAAATACTTAGAGAGTGGGAAACAACTATTTAGATGTTTTTAAAAGATAATTTTGAATTTGATTAGTTTTAGTGATTTAGTTTTCTTCATATCTTTTCTATAAAAATACAACAATTTATAGTGATTAATTCCTATATATAATCATTCTTTAGGGTGAAAATTATTACTCAATTTTGTTTGTATGTTAAACTAAGTGGAATTTAAAATATGGTACAAGCATCATGACTATGAACTATAAATATATATGAATAAATATTTCCAAGTTTTATTGAAATTAAATATGAAAATTGATAATTATAACAAATAAACAAATATTTCCAAGTAATATTGAATATATAAAACTTGGCAATTATAACAAGTTAATTTATACAATATGCAATTTTAATGATATTGAATACCCACTTGCAATGAAACCTAACCATGGTTATTACAAAATTATTCATGGCACACATGAAAAAATTAGAGTATTTATTTTCTTACAACATAATCTTATCATAAAAATATTGCACTACAATGGTGTGTTCTCCTTGGTTGTAGCTTAGCATGTTCTCCACATTTTTTGCTAATTCAATGTAAAAAATATATATTTGGTGTCTAAATAACTTCATAGAATATGTATGATGAAAAAATTGGATCTACTCATTCTCAACACATACACACAAGTATATGATGTAAATTATGCATGATAGATCCTAAGGGCCACACTTTCTTCTATTCCTTTTGGTGTTGACTTAGAAGATAATGGATATATATATATATATATATATATATATATATATATAAGATGTCAATTATGCATGATAGATAATTTGATTTCACTAGAAATCTTTACATTGTAGACGTTGTTAAGTATCCTAACATTCATTTTCAATGTGAAATGTGAAAGTGTGAGAATGATTCCATAATTTCTCAAAAGTTGAATTCATTTTCATTGCAATATTGAATGTGAAAGTGTTAGAATGATTCTATATTTTTCTTTAAAGTTAAGTTTTCTAAGTTTATAAATTATTTTTATTCACATTAATAAATGTCCAAAATTATATGTATAATTAATTGTTACAATTTCTTAAAAATAAAGTTAAATTACCATCTAAACTAATACCAAGCTTTAATCTCAAACACTTTTAAAATATGTTTTAACTAAATGTCGTATGGCATAAATTTCATGCTAATTCAAAAACTTGGAAAACCCTAAAAACATAACAAAATTCAACAACCGAAAACCTTAATTCAAAAATCACGTTCATTAAGAAATCATTTTCTCCATTAAATATGAAGTGAGTATATTAGTTACTATCTGTATAGGAATATGATTTTAGGTGATGGCTAATGTTTCCATAATAATGTACATCATTCCACTGTGCACTTTTAGCATAGACATAATGTTGATATTGATAATAGTGAAAAAAAAATACTTGTTATACCTATAATCATTTACAAATTGCATGCCACTTTTTACAAATTGCATGCCACTTAAAACGTTTCGTAAGTATTTCCCGTATCTTAAAGAGAAGAGATAAGACATCAAGATTAATTATATATCATAATATTTTTAATTAAATCATATATATTTTTCTTTGTTTTTGAACTTTTACAAAGCCTTTTTTAAATGTACACATGTTCTCTTTATTTTTAAAATGTTACTTTAAAGGAGACATTGTTTTTTTATTTAATCATCTTTTTTAATGTACACTTCATAAAAGAAATTTAACATTTCCCCATATAAATTGTAAAAAGTTCATATAGACACAATTATAGCATAATATTATCGAGAAGAAAATTTAGTCAAATTAATAAATAAAGAAATCATATACTATTATAAAATCAATATGATGAACCATAATCAAATAAATATATGGTTACCATATAGTTAACTATATGATGAATTATATAGTTGATATGTTCAAGATTATGATGATGGTGGTTATGGAGATTACTTTTGGTCTATCCAATATATAAACTTAAATTAACTATTTTGTTAATTTAATTATTTTGTTGGGTTTGATTTTTATGAGTTAATAAGTTATGGTATTCTGTATTTTTACAAATATTTTGGAAATTATATTTAATGTTTTTTGAGGTTGGATACTTTTATATAAAATATTTTTTATTACTTTTTTTTTTTTTAGAAAATTTAGTACAAATTTTCTTCATGAAGTTCTAAACACTCAACCACTCAAACTACTCAATTGAACTATTCATCTTCTACTTTATTCATCTCTTATTTTATAGATACTTTCTTACCAAGGTTTCTAAGTATAGCCGTATGCTTTGATTTGTTATAGATGCTTTGTTTTGTTATAAAGTTCATGGGATTTTTTTTAAGTTAATACTCCAATTTGGGGAGTTATTTCTTTGTAGTAAGTGAACTTCCTATAGCTCTCAATCTTCCTATCGCTCTACATGTTGTATTTAAACTTACATGTTGTATTTAAACTTAGTCACCATATTATTTTTAACGGGTTTGATAGCTTGGAGTGTCTCCATGGTTTCTACATCTATTCCAATGCTCTATTTTGTTATAAGGTTTATGGGAATTTTTTTGCCTTTGCAATATTTATTTCTTTGCTTGGGTTCAAAAATAGTTTAATATTTTAATTAATTTGCGGAATCATTTCTTTATATTTATTGAACTTTATGTGAGTAGCTTTTAATAGTGTTGATATCTTGGAGTGCACCATCCTCCACCCTAATGGTTTAACTAATAAGATGCATCTTTAGTGGGATATCTCTTGATCCTTAAATGACTTTTAATAATGTTGGAAGTGGTAATATGAATTTTCTCATCCTTCATGTTAATTAGCTTTTTCTTATAGATGAATTATTTTTTATCATAGCATTATATTTAATGGGTGAAATATTGACTTCTAAAATGAGGATAGAATAAGGTGTATTGGCAATTATATAGTTAACAATATGTTAAAAAATATAGCCAAAAATAATATAATCAAAATATATTCAGTACAATTAATCATATAATAAACGTAGGTAACCCCATGGTCAATCATATAGGCATAGGTGAAACTAATGATAGTCTCTCATGATGTGTTAGTGGCAATGCAAACATGGAAACAAAACAATATATTAACTTGGAGGGATGATTCAGGGAACTTTTACAATGAATTTTAATATGGTGTAAGAATATGGAATGTGAGAAATTGAATTAGTTTTCTGAATATATAATTTTTATTTATAGAATTTGTGTAAGAATACCTAAAATTTGAGTTTTTATAACAATGGTATGTTATTTTCATGCAAAATATAATGCATATGTTTTGATTAGTGTATGTGTTGAGTACCTCAATGATAAAATTTCATTTACAAAATGTAAAATTGTAAAGAACACATTGTTATAGTGTGGGGCTATTTTTTCAAAATGTATGGTATTAATTGTATTTTATTTTTAAAATATGAAAGTCAATATATCATTGAAATTACAAATCCTTGAATTAGTGTAGGGTATGAGGGTCTTACCATTATCAAATTTATTTATTTATTTTTAGATTCTAAATCTCAATCCATACTAGTGCAATGTATAATTTATTTTTAAAATTCTTGAGATGATAAAAAGTTATAGAAGGAATAAAAGAGGTATGTATTTAAAGATTTTGATATATGTAAAGACAATAATATATTAAAAATAGTAAACAATATTAATTTTTTTAATTATTTATTTGGAATGTGCATAGTTGAATATGTGCGTGTTTATAGCTCCATCAAACATAGATTTGTGTAGCCTATACAAAAATAAAAAATAGAGTTATTGAGAGGTATTCATAAAAATGGAGGTTTTGATGTGTTTGCATCATAAACCACCAAGTTTGTCATTCAGAATCTAAACCCGAGGCAACCAAATAAGAAAACATGTATGCTAGAATTGTCACTCTTTCCCCCAAAAAATCTGAAATGAAAAAAATGTGCACACATTCTTAAAAGTGTGCATCTTCTTTAATGACTAAATTATTTTTCCCAAATACCCTTCACCTCCAAGTGGGTAATATGGTCCTTGACATTGTAAGGGAAGGAAAATTGGGCCATACACTATAGACGTTTCTTCTAAGTATCAAGGTACCTAGACTAACACATTGAACCACCACACTTGACATCCCAAGGGAATACTTGTCCTCCAAATAGGAATGAACGCATCATTAGAATATTTCCAACTCTAATTATGAGATTCAAGGCCCTTAGAGGACACTTGTGAGTGAACTTATTAATATTGAGGACACTTGCTTGCAAGTGATCTGGATTATTATACTATTGGGCATTTGATTATGATTATGAGGCATTATGGATTGATGGCATGTTATTTTGATGTATTGACATAGACATGTGCTATTGACTCGGTTTTCCTGAGTGTTCAGAATTTTGGACCTTGAGGATGCAGAGGCATTGATGAAACCCCTTGGACTCCGGACCAAGTAAGGGGCTGGAAAGTTGGGGTTTGATTGTTGTATATATGACCTATGTGCATATGATTAGATGTTATGATTATGGATTTAATTGTGACACGATTCGTTGATGATGTAGGCTGATGAAATCTTGCCGACTAGACTCACATGTGGAGTAGAGGGGTCACGCATTATAACCATAGACATTGAGGGAGAGGTGTGGATAGAAGCCATGCCACAACCTACTAGCACTCACGTCGTGGCTCGAACTGTAGGTTAATGATTACCTAGTTCGAGAAGACCCATGATGCCATGAGGGCTGACTACGAAAATCGCTCATGATGATTCTAAGGGGCATGCAATAAGGCAGGGGACTTATTCCTTAGAGGCCCTTAGTCTCCCATAAGATCACGTGGCAGAGTATTGACTCTAGGGGTTTTGATTTCTACCAAGTAGTCAAGAGGCGAGTGGCACCCTTGGAGCTCAGAGTGCATCCTAAATGGCATGTCGCGCAATAAAAACAGAAAGAGGTGAGTGGCATCCTTAGAGCACGTAGTGCGTCCTGAAGGGCATGTCACGCAAGGGAAACAAAATGAGGCGAGTGGCACCCTTGGAGCCCCTAGTGCGTCGTAAAGGGCATGTTGTGTTGTTAAATAATAAATGAATAAACCTTTATGGCCTTAGAATGAATAATGTGATGACAAATATTTTTTAAAAATTCCCTAATAAAATGTCGCCCAACCTAGGAAAATAAAGTCTAGGTCTAAGTGATACTTGTGATATATATATATATATATATATATATATATATATATATATATATATATATATATATATAATGATAATCATCATTAATCATGTGACGAGAAGGGGGTAAGAAATTCAACTAATTTATAAAAATCTTTTGGGGGATAAAATTTAAAAAGGGGGAAAAAGGGGAAATAATTGTTTTGTTACATATGCTAATTAAAAATTTATTAATTAAAAAGGAAAAGGGAAAAAATGTAATTTTCTACACTTGCGAATTTCAGTTTTAAATGAAAAGGGAAATAGGGAAATTTAAAAGAATTAGGAAACTAAGAAAAAGTGGGAAACATAAAAAGAAAGGGGAAACACAAGGAAAAAGAAGAAAGAGTAACTTAGTAAGGTATCTAGCATTCAAGAACTTTCTAAATTAAACTCAACCAGTAAGTTAGTAAGGGGGTAAGTCATTAAAATGTGTAAGGGAATATGGGGACACCTAGGAGTGATTCTAGGAATGGAAATAGGAGTAATTAATTAATTAATGAAATTAATTTATGGTGCAATAAAGGGGATGGGTGACACATGTACAGGGAGGATTTTTATGAATTAAATTATTGAACAATAAATTAAATGGGATTTTGAGAAATTAAATGATTTAGAAACTCTATATAAAGGAGGGAGGAGGAGGATGATGGATCTCTTCGGTTACGCATAATGTTACGCTGCAGAATTTTAGACTTGAGTGACTTAGCTTGTGGGAGCTGGGATACCCATCTCGGTGAGGAGTGGTAGCTCAGCCTTGCGAGACGAGATGGGAGCTAGTTTTTCTCTAGTTTAGTGTGTGTGGCCCCTTTGCGGCTCAGGGGGCTAAGGGGGAAGAAGAATACCCCTAGCATTAGATGGGAGGTACCAGTGAAGTCTCATTGGTCAGCAAGCAAGAGTTGCATGGAGCGCGCAGGACAACGACTTAGAACGAACGACTTGGTCTATGATATGCTTACTTTGACTCAGAATGGTAGACTCTTATTATACCTTACGCTTTCATTTTTGTATTTTTAATTGGTTAAAGAAAATGTTTGACTTAGCATTTCAACCGAGAACATAAATTTCCCCATAGCCTTAAGCTCACTGTTTGAATTGATTTCCCTTGGCATTTGATCCCTGCATGTTGGGACTATCATTTGGTTTTGTTGATTGTTGTGAATATTTGTGTTTTTCGTTCTCATCCCTAGTTTGTCAGTCCACGCCTAAGCATTTGACTAGCAGCGGAATCCACAGTCGTCACTTGGTGCACAACGACCTATAGATTCTAATGCCATACTTTTTTGTGCATGGATGATGAGCGAAGGATTTTTATACCCAGCCGTCTAACCCTATTGATTGTTCGAGGTTGAGTTTTTGTCTTACGCCTTCATGTGAATAATTAACCCTGCAATTTATTGATTGATGGCGAAGTTTTTTTTTCTACTCTGCCTTGGGCCACTCTGGACTGTGCTTTATTCTTTTATTACTGTGTGATGGTCGAATGATATTATGCTTACTACGGCATTTTTTTCCATGTGTTTTACCTATGTATTGATTGTTGATTTACTTTTACTCTGAATTGATTCCTTGTAAACTGTCGATGTTTGCTCTTCAATTTAATTCATTGACTGAAATTTTCCTTTTCTGCAATTTCAATATATTCAACCACGATCGTTTCCCTACGCTTCTGTCACCTCTGGCTTGTGCTCTCCCTATGCAATTTGCATTACTTAATAGTGAATTCTTCCCAGTAAATTCAGTGAGTGTTTTTATTGACTGCGTTGGACAGATTTAGTATTGACAACAAATTTGTTAGAAAAACAGGACCACAGAGCAATAAAATAAAACAAATGCGGAAACAAAACACAAAAGATACACAATACAATAGAGACATAGATTTGCGTGGTTCACCCAGTGTGGGCTATGTCCACTAGAGAAATTTCCAGGTCCTTCGTTTATTATTATCCATCAAATGAAGGGATACAACCTACAACAAAACCTGTTGTAAATTCCTCTTCTTTCTCTCACAGTCTCCTCTCTCATAAAACAATACTCGCCATTATGCATAGCCGCAATACATTTCCCTCATAACAGAGGGTTGCCTTCTAGGGAAAAAAACCCTAACATAATTTCTACTGTTAGATCTGCAACGTTATAATGAACGGTCCATATTTACAATGAAATTGCAATATATATTTACAAGGCAATTTTTCCTTTGGGAGCTTCGCCCTCAAACCCCCTAGACCCTGCAGAGGGGGTACTCCCCCTCTGCACTCCCCCACGTCGAAGAGTGTACATACTTCTAGGGTGTAAAGTCTTCATGGGGTATAAACACAGTTGAAAAACACAAGACCTCTGAATCAGGAAGATAATCAGGCTCCACAACCAACAATCTCCCACTTGAACACTGATCTCAACAACTCCACCGTTGATGTATATGTTGGACTTTGAACCCTCTTAGACCTCGTAAATTTCTCATCTTCATATTCTTTCTTGAAGACAAACTGAAACCAAGCAAGAACTTAGTTTCTCCCTGGTTACTCCCTTTGTTAACATGTCTGCAGGATTCTAGCTACTGTGTATCTTTTCCAACTTCAAATGTCCATCTTCCAAGATAGATCGTATGAAATGGTACCTCAACTGTATATTCTTAGTATTTGAATGGAAGGTTGACTTCTTTGCAAGATGAATGGCACTCTATATGTCATGGTACAACCTGTTGTTCTCCTGCTTCTTTCTCAATTCCTCCATAAACCTCTGTAACCAAATAATCTCTTTACTAGCCTCTCTAGCAGCAACATACTCTTCCTTTGTTGTTGAAAGTGCAACAACCTTTTGCAGTTTTGAAATCCAACTTATTGTTGTTCCACCTATAGTAAAAACATACCCTGTGGTTCTCCTCCTATTGTCTTTATCACCTGCCATATCTGAATCAACATATCCTTGTAGAAAAGTGTGTGATCCTCCAAAAGATAATGCATGAGTAGCAGTACCTCTCAAATACATGAGAATCCACTTTAATTCCTCCCAATGTTCTTTACCTGGATTATTCATATACCTGCTCACAACTCCCACTGCATGTGCAATATCTTGTCAGTGGTCTTGTGCAAACCATTGCGTACATCAAGCTTCCAATTGTTGATGAATAAGGGACCCTGGACATGTATTCTATGTCCTTCTGTGTCTTGGGACACATTTCCTTAGTTAATTTGAAATGGTTGGCCAAAGGTGTACTAATTGGTTTTTCATTCTGCATTTTAAACCTCTCCAACACCTTCTCTGTGTACTCACCTTGAGACAATGTCAATTTGTGATTTTTTTCTATCTTTTGTTATTGTCATGCCAAGGATTTTCTTTGCAGCACCCAAATCCTTCATCGCAAATGAATTGGCTAATTTCTTCTTGAGCACATTTATATCCTGCATATTAGACCCTGTAACAATCATGTCATCTACATACAATAGAAAGATAATATAGCTTCCATTTTCTAGCCTTTTAAAATAAACACAGTGATTAGAATGACATCTACTATAACCCTGTTTTGTCATAAACCTGTCAAACTTTAAATACAACTTCCTTGGAGCTTTCTTTAGGTCATACAAGCTCTTCTTCAACCTACATACCAAATTCTCCTTCCTTTTGACCTCATACCCCTGTGGTTGCTACATATAAATCTCTTCCTCCAAATCCCCATGGAGAAAAGTTGTTTTTACATCTAACTGTTCAAGATGCAAATCTTCTACTACCATAAGACTTAAAATAGTCCTAATTGAAGTCATTTTGACAACAAGAGAAAATATTTCATCAAAATCTATACCTTTCTTTTGTGCAAACCCCTTTACAACAAGTATAGCCTTGTACCGCTTTTCTCCTCCATCTTCTTCCTTCAACATGTAAACCCATTTATTCTGCAATGCTCTTTTTCCCGTAGGCAACTGAACCAAGTCCCAAGTCTAGTTATTTTCCAAGGAATCCATTTCCTCTTTCATGCCTTGCTCCCACTTCTTTTTGGTGTCTACCTACATTGCCTCTTCATAACATTTTGGTTCACCAGAATCAGTCAACAATAAATAATACAATGAAGGAGGTTATCGTTCAGGGGGTATACTTAACTTGGTAGATATTCTAACAACACTAGAAGGTGTTTGAGGTACCTGTTGCTCTTGTTGCTATACATTTTGATTTTAAGGTTCCTTTGGAATTTCTTTTTCAATGATCTAATCAAGCATTGTGTATTCTTGTTTTTCTTCTTGATGTTTCTTTCCTTGCAACTGGTCTTTGTACATGACCTTTTCATTGAATATGACATCTCTACTCCTAATGATTTTGTTATTTTCATAATCCCATAATCGACAACCAAAATCATTAACACCGTATCCAATAAAGGTACACTTCTTGGATTTAGACTCAAGTTTTGTTATATTTTCTTTATCAATATGGATAAATGCTTCACAACCAAAAGTTTTCAAAAAAGAATAGTTTACCTTTTTTCATGTCCATTCCTCCTCTGGAATTCTACCATCCAAAGATCTTGAAGGTCCTCTGTTTATTAAGTAAACAACAGTATCTACAACATCTTCCCATAACTGTAAGGGAAAACCGGCATGGAATCTCATACTCCTTGCACGCTCCATGATTGTCCTGTTCATACTTTCTGACACACCATTTTCTTGTGTTGTTCTTGGAACTGTCTTCTCTCTATGAATCCCATGTTATAAACAGTAATCATTAAACTCCTTGCTGCAATATTCACCTCCATTATATGATCTGAGACACTTCAAAGTTTTTCCTATCTCATTCTCAACTAAAGCTCTCCATTTCTTAAAAGTATCAAAAACATCAGATTTTTGTCAAATTCAATAAACCCAAGTTTTCTTAGGTGCATCATCAATAAAAGTAAGATAATAACAAGAGCCACCAAGAGATGATACCTGAGTTGGTCCCCATACAACTGTATGCATGAGATCTAACCTTTTATTCTTCTTTTCTTTTTCGACTCTGAGAAATCTGACTCTCTTATGTTTTCCATAAACACAATGCTCACAGAAGTCAAAATCAATTTGTTTAAGATCTGGCAGCAAATTTATTTTATGAAGTATCTTCATACCCTTCTCACTCATGTGTCCCAACCTATGATGCCACAGTGTTGTATCCACACCTGTAGAATCTAAAGAGATAGAAGGGTCAGTATTACCAGTACATAAATACAATGTACCTACCTTCTCTCCTTTTTCTATCACCAATGACCCTTTGATGACCTTCCATGTCTTATCTATAAATATGGATACAAAACGTTCACTTGCCAGCTTCCCTATTGAAATTATATTTTTCCTTAAATCTGGAACATGTATTACCTCTTTCAACGACCATTGGTTTCCATTGTGTTGCTTCATTTTTAACTTTCCCATTCCAACAATTTTTCATGGTGAATCATCACCCAAATGAACTTATCCAAAATCACCTTGAAAATGTTTCCTATGGGGTGTGGCATGAAATGAAGCCCCTAAATATACTACCCAAGACTCATAAATATTATCTACAGAAAGAATCAAAGAATCTTGTTTCACATCACCTGTTACATTTGCTTCATGATTTCTCTCATATTGTTCATCTCTTTGTTTCTTTGGAGCTCTGAAGTCTTTCGTCAAATGTCCTTTCTTCCCACAATTCCAACACTCTATCTTTCCAAGTATGGATTTGTATTTTCCCATCCTAGAATTCCCTCGGTTCCCTGATCCCTTTCCTCTATCCTTTTGTCTTCCCCTGTTCTCCATGTTCAACACATTACCTGATGTCTCACTTGTGCTTTTCTGTCGCATTTCCTCACTAAGGATAACACCAACAACATCATCAAATTTTAAAGTATTTGAACCAGAGACAGAGTTACTTACAGCCATGCCCAAGCCATTCTATCTTTTTGTCAGTGAGCACAATATTAGAAGAGCCGTAACCTCATCATCAAAGTCCACTTTTACAGAACTTAGTTGATTAGTAACCGAATTAAATTCATTTAAATGATCTACAACAGACCCACCTTCTAACATATTCATATTAAATAATCTCTTCATTAGAAATACCTTATTGGACACCAAGGGTTTTTCATACAGTTTATCCAATGCGTCCATCAGATCCTTCGTTGTCTTTTCTTTTGAAATATTGAAATCCATCGATGCTGCCAAGCTCAGCCGTAACGTTCCTAGAACCTTTCTGTCAAGAATCTCCCATTGTTCGTCCTTCATGGTCGTCGGCTTCTTTGCTACTCTTCCCAATGGTAGGAATAGATCTATCTGATATATATAATCTTCCATCTGCATCTTCCATAATTGGTAGTTTTGGTTGTTAAATTTCTCGACCCTAAACTTTCCATCTTCCGACATTGCACCCACTTGAACCAGGAACCCTCTTTTCCCGTGAGTTACCTTTCACTGTGATACCAGTTGTTATAAAATCAGGACCGCGGAGAAATAAAATAAAAAAATGCGGAAACAAAACACAGAAGATACATAGTACAATAGAAACATAGATTTACATGGTTCACCCAGTGTGAGCTACGTCCACCAGAGAAATTGCCAGGTCCTTCCTTTATTATTATCCACCAAATGAAGGGATACAACCTACAACAAAACCCATTGTAAATTCCTCTTCTTTCTCTCACATTCTCCTCTCTCATAATGAAATACTCACCATCGTGCATAGATGCAATACATTTCCCTCATAACAGAGGGTTCCCTTCTAGGGAAAAAAACCCTAACATAATTTATACCGTTAGATTTGTGACCTTATAATGAACGGTCCAGATTTACAATGAGATTATAATATACATTTACAAGGAAATTTTTCCTTCTGGGGATTCGCCCCCGAACCCCGCAGAGGGGGTACTCCCCCTTTGCACTCCCCTGCGTGGAAGAGTGTACATATTTTTGGGGTGTAAAGTCTTCATGGTTTATAAACACGGTTGAAAAACACAAGACCTCTAAATCAGGAAGATAATCAGGCTCCACAACCAACAAAATTTAAGGACAATGTTTTATGGAATGCTACAGGGAAGTATTGCATATATTTATTAGATTACCACCCATGATTTTGACATTCACCGGTTGGATTTCATGAAATTTTTATACCTATGGAAATTAGTTGTACTCATGGTTAAATTAGCTATTTTCTTTTGTAGATTACGCTCACAGTTCCCTTCAGCGTTTTATAAAATTCGATAACAAGGGTAGCATTTTCTCTCTTGTGTGAAGGTAGAGGTTATTATTGTGACTGCAATTTTCCCCTTTGTTACTCTGGTGATTTTCCATTATTAAGACTGCAACTGTTGTTTGTAAGACTGCGATTTTTCCCATTTGTACCTAGCGATTTTCCATTTGTAAGACTGTGATTTTGCCTAGCGAGTTCCCTTCTTATCCCAGCGAGTATATCTGCCTTCTTCATGGTGGAAAACTGCGTTTATTTTTTCCATCGAAATGCCTCACTCTATTTTTATATCTCAACAAATTTGACTATGTAGACCTGTGTCTTGTTATTCTGCTTGAATGGTATATCAACATTTTTATCACTGAAATTACAACGAATATAAATCCTCAAGTAATTTCAACGAATATCATATGACGACAATTATAATTTCTCCAGTAATTAAAATGAATTAATCATATTTCAACAAATAGAATCATTCATGTTAATTACAGTGAATTAACACATTAAGGAACATTGATGGATAGAAATGCATAGCATGCCTGTGTTGGTTTATGACAGGCTTGCACTCATTAATGGTAGGACTACTAGTTTCTAGCGAATGTGTAGTTACTCTTTCTGCTCTACAAAATTTCATTTAATTAGACCACGGTGATAATTCAACTCAGCTAATAGTTAACGGATAGACCACAAATGGTTAAATTAACATTGAATAAAAAAAATATTTAAACAACCAAAAGAAGCAACTGCATGGAATGACTCTTAATGATATTTATTATGAACATCAAGGTAGCATTAAATTTCATTAACTATAATCGAGGTGGCATTTAATTATAAATAGAAATTAACATGAAATGTGCATTGATTAGCTTGACATGACATTTATTTAGGAACAATAAGATAGCATTGAATTTGCATTGAATAGCTTGATATGACATTTAATTATAAACAACAACATAGCAATAAAATTGCATCGAGTAGCGTTGAAATGATGATAATTTATAATCCACAAAACCACATGAAAATAGCTCGCTTTAATGGCATTGTCATTTCTGAGCAGTTTCTTTTTAGTGTTAATAGAGAGCTTGTTAATTTAGTACGATTAATATAGCTAGAAGGCATGTTGTAATTTAATTTGTTAATAAGTGTTATACGTGTAGCATTCTACAATGATATTCTTAATGTGTTATATAATGTAAAATTGTTAAGTTAGATTGTAAATATTGGATTAATTTAGAATTGCCTAATTAGATTGTAATTAATGATTAAATTAGATTGGTGAATATTGACTAAATGGTAAATTAGACTTGCTAAATCCGAATGTAATTAATGTTAAATTAGAATTGTAAACATCGACTAAGTTAGACTTGATTAATGGTTTGGGTTGTTGGCAAAGTCACGTAATGATTACGCATTTTTTTTTGGGTAACATCATCTGGAATCTGGTCGACCGGTTGCTGGGGGTGTGGGTGTAGTCTTCTTGTCAGTTGTTTCGCCTCCTAGCACACTGGATTTTCTTGAGTACTAGGTCCCGTTAGGATATGTTGTGCCAAGGTTATTGATGTGTCTATCACCTGGGGAAGGCATGATTCCTGATGAGGGGATCATGGCACACCCTATTGGATAGAGGTGAATGATAACTTGGCAGGTGTCGGTGCCTTCCGTGTGAGTGTTGTTGAGCGTTGTGAGTTTGTTTTTGGTGCATGGGTTGAACGCCTTCATGCATTTGGTTCATGTGCCTTGAGGTTCTAGCCTTCATTCGTCAAGGTCGTTGTGTCGGGAGGGGGATGTTGTCCCTTAGCTTGTAGGCATGGTCATGTTATGTCAGGCAGGTAGTCGTTCCTCCTTGTTGTTTTACGCATGTTTCTCTCAGTTTCTCTTGTGCTCGTGCATGGAGTCGTAGTTGTCTGCTGCTTGTTCAACGGGCGTGGTTCCTGTCGTCATATGTGTTGTTTAGTTGTAATCATTGTTGTCATCCCGTTTTAAAGAAGAAAAAATTGCACCTTCTGCTATTCTTATAGTTGTAATGATGGGGCTGTTACATATGGTATCAGAGAGGGTTCAACCCATGACTTGGGATCATAGCTACGACTTTCGTTGATATGATATTTGATTATAAAGTTTCTAATTAAGTTGACTTGTATTCATGTAGGTAATCATGGTTAGAGGACGTCATGGAGGAAGACGACGGGGTGCGAAGGGAGGAGGTGTGATGCCTCCAATAGCATCTATGCACAAGGGGTCTAACCCCTAGGGAGACGAACAGGTTCT
Organism: Picea engelmannii; assembly: GCA_009831015.1. Taxonomy (NCBI): domain Eukaryota; kingdom Viridiplantae; phylum Streptophyta; class Pinopsida; order Pinales; family Pinaceae; genus Picea; species Picea engelmannii. The sequence continues at coordinate 364,673 of ML777882.1, forward strand.
CGGGCAAGAGCACATAGCGGTGGATGAACTGGTTGGGATGATGAGGTCCTTTTAGGGGATGGTTGAGCCATTGATCAGTTTTTTGGATAGAGATGAGGCTAGGGCATCGACACCCACTAAGGGTCCACCGCGTGCTCCAGTTGGTACTAGTAGCATTCACCGTGAACTCAAGAAGGTCAAATTTCCTGAGTTCTTTGGTTCCCTAGACGGTGAAGCCACCGAGCCATGGTTGGAGAATATGGCGATGTTCTTTTCACTTCTCGACTATACCTCCAACATGAAGGTCCACATGGTCATCTTTCAACTGAAGGGGAGCGCTCTTATATGGTGGAAGATGCTCCTGTCGCAGCTGAACATGGTCATCGAAGACGTGTCATGGGAACTGTTCGAGGAATGGTTCCAAGAAAGGTACCTATAAGAGGAATTCATTGAGTGTTGACTTAATGAGTTCAACGCCTTATGACAGGGTTGTCATATGGTGCCTGAGTATGAGGCTCATTTTATGGAGTTGCTTCGGTATGCTCCGCATCTTAATACTAAGAAACTTAAGGTCAACAGGTTCGTGTTCAGCCTTAATGGTAGCATACATGAAAAGGTTAGGATTTTGATGCCTCAAACCTTTCATGATGTCATTCAGAAGGCCTTCATAGTAGAGGAGGAGATTGTTAGCGGGGGTTAGAGTAGGACTCCAGCGAGACCAGAAGGGAAGGCTTCATTTGGTGTGTAGAAGCATCAGACACTAGCCATACATATGCCAGGATATCATGGCTTCCAGAGGGGATCCACTTTCACTACACCTCAGCGACCAATGCCTCACAAACGAACACCTTATCGAGGAACACAACATCAACAATAGTGTCGATCACAACAACAGTAGTTTAGGCCTATTCAGCAGAACAAACCAGGATTCTAGGCCTGGGCCGTCATATTCTACTTCGGGTACCAGGAGTACTAGACCGAAGAATGGGTGTTGGACATGTGGGGAGCCACACTATGAATGTGACTGCCTAGTGGAGAGGACTAGAGCATCTGGACCAATCGGACCCATTACCGTGGGAGATTTGGGCAAGGTCCATTGGATTCATGCAGCGGTGAATAACCGCCAGGAAAAGAACAAATCAACTGTGCTTGAGACATCAGGTACCATCGCTGACCAGACCCTTAGCATTTTGATAGATCCCGGTGCTACCAAGAGTTTCATTTCTGGTGCATCTCTAAAAAGGATTAAGGTAAAGGCAGTCGACTAGGATGAGTTTAGCTTTGTAGAGATCACTTCGGGAGCCAAACAGAAGGTTGGAGGTAAGATTACAGACTGTAGCCTTAACCTGGGAGATTTTGTGACCAGTGCCAACCTATACGTCACAATCTTAGGATCTTATGATGTCATGATCGGTATGGACTGGTTGGAATCGCTTGAGACGATACTCAACTGTAAGACAAAACAGTTGAGCTTGGTTAATGATGAGGGATAGAGGTGCGTGATTGTAGGTTAAAACCAAGGAGTTTCCCTGAGGTTCATCTCTTCCTTGCAGATATAGAAGAGCATGTGCAAGGGGTGTAATATTTATGCGATCCTTGTGTTAAACAAAAGGGCAGTAGCGGAAGGTCTAGAACAGCTTCTGGTGGTGAGAGAGTTTGTAGACGTCTTTCTGGAGGAGTTACCTAGAATTTCGCTGGAGAGGGAATTGGCATTTACCATAGACCTGAAACCTGGGACTGAACTGATAGCAAGAACTCCTTATCGGATGTCGACCCTGGATTTACAAGAGTTGAGAATGCAACTGAAGGATTTTTTGAACCTGGGACTTATACATCTGAGTGTGTCACCATGGGGTGTGCCTATTATTTTCATACGAAAGAAGGATGGATCATGGAGGATTTGCATTGACTATTGTCAATTGAACAAGGCAATGATCAAGAATCAATATTCGTTGTCGAGGATTGATGATCTATTCGATCATATGAAGGGTGTGGCAGTGTTCTCAAAGATCAATTTGCGATCAAGGTATCACCTTTTACGGATCAAGGAGGATGATGTCCCTAAGACCACCTTTAAGACAAGATTTGGGCATTACGAGTTTACGGTTTTACTATATGGACTGACAAACGGCCCAGGGGTATTTATGAGTTTGATGAATCGGGTGTTCCGCGAGTACTTGGAAAAGTTCATCCAAGTATTCATAGATGATATTTTGATTTACTCTTGGATGATGGAGGAGCATGACGAGCACTTGAGCTTGGTACTACAGTTTCTGCAAGAGAAAAAATTATATGGGAAGTTGTCCAAATGCTCGTTATATCAATCAAAGATTCACTACTTAGGGCATGTCATCTCTGGCGAAGGTATTGTCGTGGATCCAACAAAGGTCGAGGCTATTATGGAATGGTATGCGTCGATGAATGTCCGAGAAGTGAGTAGCTTCATGGGTTTATCAGGATGTTATCGATGGTTCATCGAGGGATTTTCAAAGATATAAAATCCAATCATGGAGTTGTCGAATAAGAACAAGAAGTTTTTTTGGACTGAGAAATGCATGAAATATTTTCGGAGGCTCAAAGAGTTGTTGACAATGACACCAATACTAAAGGTCCCTGACATGGATGCAGACTTCTTGGTATGCACTAACACATCCAATGAAGGCTTAGGCAGAGTCTTGATAAAATATCGTGGAGTGATCTTTTACATCTGGATATCATCAAGTTAGGATAAAGGACCAAGACATAAACAAAATAGCTTTTAGAAAAAGATACGGACACTACGAGTTTGTAGTCATACCTTTCGGACTCACTAATGCACCAGCCACATTTATGTGCTTGATGAACAACATTTTCAGCCAGTACTTAGACAAGTTCGTAGTAGTATTTATCGATGATATTCTAGTCTATTCTAAAACAGAGGAGGAACATGATGAACACTTATGAATAGTTCTGCAAACACTAAGGAAACACAAAATTTACACAAAATTTGACAAATGTGACTTTTATCAAAGAGAAATACAATATTTAGGACATGTCATTTCCTCAGAAGGTATTTCCATATACCTGGAAAAGATAAAATCCATTATGGAATGGACAGTGCCTAATGATGTGGCAGATATCCGGTCATTCATGGGAATCACTGGATACTATCGCAGATTTATAGAATGGTTCTCCAAGATATCCTACCCTATCACATCACTACAAAGGAAAGGGACCAAGTTTAATTGGTCGCAGAAGTGTCAAGATAGTTTTAACAAGCTAAAAGAATTGTTGACATCGGCGCCCATCTTGAAGGTAGTAGACCCAGATAAAGACTTCACAGTATGTGTTGATGCAAGTAAAGAGGGGCTAGGCGGTGTTCTAACTCAGGAAGGGCACGTGATTTGTTATGAATCCAAAAAATTAAAGGAACATGAGCGAAATTATGTCACTCGTGACTTAGAATTAGCAGCAGTCATACATGCTTTAAAAATGTGGCAACACTATATCATGGGAAAAAAATTCTTACTATTGACAGATAATAGCAAAGTGAAATATATGTTTAACCAACCAGACATTAATGCGAGACAAGCAAGGTGGCTAGCCTTCTTGAGAGAATTTGACTTTGAAGTCAGACATATCAAGGGTAAGGAAAATAAAGTAGCAGATGCTTTAAGCCACAGAATCTATGGGTTATTTGAGATAAATATCAGCAGAGCAGAAAGTGATCTGGAACAAAGAATAAGAACGACAGGTGTTAATGACGAAAAGTACACTAAGATGATGGCAGAATTGCAAAATAGTGTCACAAACTTAGATGAACCAGATATAAGTATCGATAAGGAGGGACTATTAAGATTTAAAAACAGACTTTACGTACCAGATTCAGCAGATCTAAAATTAACTATTTTAGATGAAGTGCATAAGAAACCATACTCTGGCCATCCAGGTTACCAGAAAACAATAACAACACTCAGAAAACTATTTTACTGGCCTAATATGAAGGGAGAAACAACAGAGTACTTGGCTAGGTACCAATATTGCTAGCAGGTTAAGGCTGAACACTAGCATCCAGCTGGCCTATTACAGCCATTACCAGTACTAGAATGGAAATGGGAGACCATATCACTGGACTTTATCACAGGTTTTCCTAAAACTCAGAAACAGAATGATTCTATCATGGTTGTAATCGATAAACTCAGTAAGTCTGCACACTTTATTCCTGTAAAGTCTACTTTTAAATCTATTAACATTGCTGAAATATTCATAAAAGAAATTTTTAGACTGCATGGTATTCCTAAAATGGTGATTTCAGATAGAGACGTAAAATTCACATCCACTTTTTCGAAGGAATTGTTTGTAGGGATAAATACTAATTTTTAGTTAAGTATGAGTTATCATCCACAAACGAATGGACAGACCGAAAGGACAAATCAAATCATAGAGGATATGCTCTGCATGTATGTAAGAACAAAGTCGAACAAGTGGGAAGACTACCTGCACTTGGTAGAATTCACATATAACAATGGGTACCAAACTTCGGCTAAGTTGAGCCCTTTCGAAATATTGTACGACAGAAAGTGTACAACTCCAATTAGCTGGGATAACCTGATTGACAGACTCATGGTTGGACCAGAGATGCTCCAAGAAATGGAGAACATGGTAAAGAAAGTACGACAGAACTTGAAAGAAGCACAAAACAGACAGAAGAGCTATGCGGATCAGAAAAGAAGACACTTGGAATTTCATGTGGGAGACCATGTTTATTTGAAGGTCAAAGCCTGAAAAATCTTGTTGAAGTTGGGGAACTGTGCCAATATGGCACCCAAGTTTTGTGGGCCCTTCAAGATACTAACTTGAATTGGACCCGTAGCATATCATCTTGCACTTCCAGCTAATCTAAGAATTCATAATGTATTTCACGTTTCTTTGTTAAAAAAGTATATTCATGACCCTACTCATATGATTGATTGGAAATTGGTGCAGGTGGAACCTGAGGGAAAGTTCTAGGTGGAACCCCTGCGCATTTTGGACTGGAGATAAAAAACACTTCGGAACAGAGTCGTCGCTCAAGTAAAGGTGCAATGGAAGCACTTTAGTCCTGAGGAGGCCACTTGGGAATTGGAGGGAGATTTGCAGAAATCTCATCCAATCATGTTCCAGGAAAGGATGGAACACTAAGGACAATGTTTTACTGAAGGGGGAAAGGATGTGGCATCCCCCGCAAAAAAAAATAATTATTTTTATGTGCTGGAAATTTATTACCGTTTTTGGCAAATTCGAATCTGGAAAATTTTTGCCATTTATGGAAATTCCGAATTTCGAATTTAATAATTGTATTTAATTATAGTGACTGTTGGGAAGAGATCTGTTTGGACCCAACTAACTATTTGACTATGACACTTGTATCACAACAGAATAATTATATTAACTGCAGGAGGATAAATGGAACAACCATGTTAAAATCAGCTGACCATGACTCCATGAGTGGGGAGCAAGTTGGAATTGCCTCTGGGCTGATGATTACAAGAGGAAAATCAGAGATTTGGCCACTGGAAGCCCCTAAAAGTCATGGATTAAGAAAAGATGTGAAAATCCCCAAAGGAGGGAAAAGACCTGGGAAAAAATGGATAAATAGCATATGCAAGGAGGCAGGACATTGCCAAGTATGCTGGGAAAGGATTTCTAAACTCTGTTTTTGTTATGAGCACTGCGGATTGAGTTTGAGGCAAGAGGATTTTTTTTTAAACCAAATTTTCTTGCTGTTATGAGCACTGTTGAGTAAGTGTGAGGCAAGAGGATAACTGTTGGAATTTGAAGGACATTGCCGAGGAGGAGTTTTTCCAAATTCACCCTCATGGATTCATGGTTAGGCTAGGGGGTGAATCAGGCAAGTAGATCTGGCTGCCTTGTTCTACAGTTGGGAGGAACGTGGTTGTTCCCCTTGTCTTCCTGCAAATTGGTTCAGATATGTTAAATTTTCTCCGTCTTTGTTTTGAATGATTTTTCTTTTGCTGCAATGTGTTTGATTGAAACTGGAATGATTTCCATTTTCTGTCTAAATGAACTTATATCTGATCAAATGTATGTGTTAAATCGAAACCGAAACCTAAACACTAAATGAGAACCTATGGTAAATCTGATCTCGAGTGATCCCTTTCCGAACGAACGATAGAAATTGGCCTTTTTATTCATTATGATAGTTGAAAGGATTGTGCATGGTTGAACTCTAGAAGAAAACCCCTCGAAATTAAATTCATTGTTAATTTTATTTCTGTATGGAACTCTTCGGTTACACGTAATGTTACACTACAAAATTTTAGACTTGACTGACTTAGCTTGTGGGATTTTGGATACCAAGCTCGGTGAAGAGTGGTAGATTGGCATTACGAGGCGAGCTGGGAGCTAGCAGTTCTCTAGTTTAGTGTCCATGGCCCCTTTGTGGCTTGGGGGGCTAAGGGGGAAGAAGATTACCCCTAGCAATGTCTGGGAGGTACCTGTGAAGTCTCATCGGTCGACAAGCGATAGCTGCATGAAACACGCGGGACAAAGAATCAAAGCAGACGACTTGGGCTATGGTACGCTTACTTTGACGTGGCATGGTAGATTCTTATTATACCTTACGCTTTCATTTCTGTATTTTTAATTGGGTAAAGAAAATGTTTGACTTAGCATTTCAACCGAGAACTTAAATTTCGCCATAGCCTTAAGCTCGCTGTTTGACTTGATTTCCCTTGGCATTCGATCCCTGCATGTTGTGATTGTCATTTGGTTTTGTTTATTGTTGTGATTATTTGTGTTTTTCGTCCTCGTCCCTAGTTCGTCAGTCCATGCCTGAGTAGTCGACTAAGAATTGAATCGACAGACGTCACTTCGGTGCACAACGACCTATAGATTCTAATGCCCTGATTTTTTGTGCGTGGATGAAGAGTGAAGGATGTTTCTACCCAGTCGTCTAGCCCTATTGATTTTTCTAGGTTGTGTGTTTGTCTTTCACCTTAATGCGAATAATTAACCCTGCAATTTATTTATTGATGGAAAAGTTTTTTTTTTTACTATGCCTTGGACCACTCTGGACTTTGTTTTATTCTTTTATTACTGTGTGATGGTCAAATGCTATTACTCTTACTATGGAATTCTTTTCCATGCGTTTTACCTACGTCTTGATGGTTGATTTACTTTTATTTCCTTTTACTCTGAATTGATTCCTTGCAAATTGTCGATGTTCGCTCTGCAATTTAATTCATTGAGTGAAATTTTCCTTCTCTACAATTTCAATATATTCAACCACGATCTTTGCCCTGTGATTCTCTCACCTCTGGCTTGCGTTCTCCCTCTACAGTTTACATTAATTAATAGTAAATTCTTCCTGGTAAAGTCAAAAAGTATTTTTATTGACTGCATTGGACATATTTAGTATTGACAGTAAATTTTAGGACAATGTTTTATGGAATGGTACAGGGAATTCTTTCATATATTTATTATATTATCACCCACGATTTTGACATTCACGGGTTGGATTTCAAAAACATTTTATACATATGGAAATTATCTATACTCATGGTTAAATTAGCTATTTTCTTTCATAGATTATGCTCATAGTTCCCTTCAACGTTTTATATAATTTGGTAACAAGGGTAGCGTTTTCTCTCCTGTGTGAAGGTATAGGTTCTTATTGTGACTATGATTTTCCCCTTTGTTACTCTGGTGATTTTCCATTACTAAGACTGCAACCATTGTTTGTAAGACTACGATTTTCCCATTTGTACCTGACGAGTTTCCATTTGTAAGACTGTGAATTTTCCCAACGAGTTCCCTTCTTATCCTAGCGAGTATCTTTGCCTTCTTCATGGTGGGAAACTGTGTTTATTTTTCCCCTTGAAATGCCTCACTCCGTTTTTGTACCTCAGCAAATTTGACTGTGTAGACCTACGTTTTGTTATTCCCATCGAATGGTATATCAAGATTTTTATCACTGAAATTATAGCGAATATAAATGATCAAGTAATTGCAATGAATATCATATGATGACAATTATAATTGCTCCAGTAATTAAAATGAATTTATCATATTTCAGCGAATAGAATCGTTGTTGTTAATTATTGTAGATTATCACATTAAGGAACAACGATGGATAGCAAGGCATACCATGCATCGTTGGTTTATGACAATCTTGCACTCATTAATGGTAGGACTTCTAGTTTCCAGCGAATGTGTAGTTACACTTTCTGCTCTGTAAAATTTACTTTAATTAGACCATAGTGATAATTCGACTCAGCTAATAGTTAACGGATAGCAAATGGTTGGATTAGCATTGAATAACAAATGTTTTTAAAAAACCAAAAGCATCATATGCATGGAATGACTCTTAATGACATTTATTATGAACAACAAGGTAGCATTAAATTTCACTAACTAGCATCAAGGTGGAATTTAATTATAAATAGCAATTAACATGAAATGTGCATTGATTAGCTCGACATTACATTTATTTAGGAACATCAAGATAGCATTGAATTTGCATTGAATAGATTGATATGACATTTAATTATAAACAACAAGATAGCAATAAAATTGCGTCGAGTAGCGTCGAAATGACGATCATTTATAATCCACAAAACCGCATGAAAATAGCTCGCTTTAATGGCACTGTCATTTCTGAGCTGTTTCTTTTTAGTGTTAATAGACATCTTGTTAATTTAGTATGGTTAATATAGCTATAAGGCATGTTGTAATTTTATTTGTTAATAAGTGTTATACTTGTAGCATTCTACAATGATATTGTTAATGTGTTATATAATGTTAAATTTCTAAGTTAGATTGTAAATATTGGATTAATTTAGAATTTCCCAATTAGATTGTAATTAATGATTAAATTAGATTGGTGAGTATTGAATAAATGGTAAGTTAGGCTTGCTAAATCAAAATGTAATTAATGTTAAATTAGAATTGTAAACGTTGACTAAGTTAGACTTGATTAATGGTTTGGGTTGTTGGCGAAGTCGCGTAACAGTTGCACATTTGTTTTTGGGTAATGTCATATAGAGTTTGGTCGACCGGTTGCTTGGGGTGTGGGCGTAGTCTTCTTGACAGTTGTTTCACCTCCCAGCACGCTAGATTTTCTTGAGTCCTTGGTCCTGTTAGGATATGTTGCGCCAAGGTTACTGGCGCGTCTATCACCTGGGGAAAACATGATTCCTGATGAGGGGATCATGACCTGCCCTATTGGATAGTGGTGAATGATTACTTGGCTAGAGTCGATGCCTTCCGTGTGAGTATTGTTGAGCATTGTAAGTTTGTTTTTGGTGCATGGGTTGAACACCTTCATGCGTTTGGTTCACACACCTTGTGGTTCTAGTCTTCGTTCATCAAGGTCGTTGTGTTGGGAGGGTGATGTCATCCCTTAGCTTGCAGGCGTGGTCATGTTGTGTCGGGAAAGTAGACGTTCCTCCTTGTTGTTTTAAGCATGGTTCACCCAGTTTATCTTGTTCCCGTGCATGGAGTCATAGTTGTCTACTACCTGTTCAGCGGGCGTGGTGCCCACCGTCAGATGTGTTGTTTAACTGTAATCGTTGTTGTCATCCTGTTTTAAAAAAAAAATTACACCTTTTGCTTCGCTTATAGTCGTAACGATGGGGCTGTTACAAAAGATTATAATAATTAAGGTTCAATAAGGACACCTTGATCCACTACACATGCAATCTTAAGCATATCCTTACCATATGAGTGGGGATATTGAATATATTATGAAGTTTTTAGAACCAAGTGTGATCCTTAGTCTCCCAAATATGGTTAGGGGGGAACCAAAGTCTTAGGCCATAAATGAAGATTATAGGAATTAATATGAAAGAAAAACACATGAACTCCAAATGGGATGTTTGGCCTCCAATTTTAGTTATGTTCACCATTACAATTTTCAAGAACAAGTTATTGGTCAAGGGTTACTCAAAATTATGGCATGAATAAACCTATGTTTTAGGTATTTAAACAAAACTTCATTCATATAAAACCAAGAAGAACAACTTGAACCCACACACATGAATTCCAAAGTCTATCCTTTGCCTCTGAGTGAGCATAGTGGAACCATCAGGGTTTTGGAGAAGTAGGTATTGATATGAATATTTATACGAAGGCCAAGTGTTGAAACTTTCTTAGTAGGACCAAAAGGTATATTCTAGTGGTCAATATGCATTAGTGAGTCTTCAAAGAACCAAAAATGATCTATCTATGGGATATATGTCATTATAGATACAATATGGACACCAATAAAAATTTTTGAAGACCAATTATAGATCATGAGGAAATAAACATGGTTAAAGAAGGAAAATCAAAATTTAGGACCTAAAGTAAGCTTCCAAGCATCCAACTCTAAGAACATTTCCTTAAACCAGCACATGTAACTCTTTGAGAGTGTCATATCCCTATTAGTTTGGATATGAGCATCATTATAAGGTTTTGATCTCTAGGTATGAGTATAACTTCCTTTACCATGGTTGGGGGGAGACTCAAGACTTAAGCCCTAAATGTAGCTTTTAAGTTTGAATGGACATGAAAAAGGACTGGAAGCACCTCATAGAACCTTTCTATGGGATATTTGGACTTTAGAAGGGGATATAGGCTTTATTGCAAGGTTTTTAGCACTACATTTGGGTCATGATGCCTTATACATGGTTGGGGGAGGAAAACGTGGCCTTAGGCCATAATGAAATATTTTAGGAATCTAGAGCCATTTATGTCACCTCAAACATGGGTCTTGGGGCCTTGGACAAGGTGAGGGGAGTAAACATGAACCTTAGTCCATAAACAAATCTTTTATCCATCCAAGTCCAAGAAGGATGCCTCGAAACACCATAGATGGCCTCTTGAGGGTATCCTTGTCCTATGGTTGGGGATGTCGATGCTGATAGGAAATTTTGAATAGTAGGTATGTACCCTGGAAAATATATAGGGAAGAAGGCCATGCCTTAAGTCCTATAGAAATATTTTGAGGAATATAAAGCCCTGTTAAGGATGCCTCAAATACTTCTGTAGGACCTAAGGCATGCAATTCTTCTCTATATCTTTTCCAGGGTCATGGGACACATAACCACTACTCAAGACCACATGGTGGAATTGACATACCTAATCATAGGATAAGGATACCCTCATCAATAAATGTGTGGTTGTTTGAGAAATCCTTCCTAGACATGGATGGATAGAAGCTCCATTTACACACTAAGTTTCATGTTCCCTCCCATGATCATTTCCAAGGCCTTGAGACCAATGTTTTAGGTGACATTATTGGCCCCAAATGCCTAAATTATTTCTTTATGGACTAAGGCTAGGGTCCCCCTCACCCAAACTATGTTTAAGGCATTATGACCCAAATATATTTCTAAAAACATTCTATTAGATCCCATGTCCCCTCTTAAAGGCCAAAGATCCCATAAAAGGCTCCTATGTGGTGGTTAAATTCCTTGTTCATGTCCCTTTCACTATAGAAGATACCTTTATGGATTGAGGCTTAAGATTCCCCAACCATGGTCAAGGCGGCTCTCAATAGCTCAAATATTTATTTAGGACCTAAGGCATGTCCTTCTTCCCTAAATAGTTTGCAGGTTCTTGGGACACACACCTACTACTCAAGACCATCTAGTGTCACCAACATAACCAATCATAGGCTAAGGACAACCTCAAGAATCCATATGTGGTTGTTCAATTCATCCTTGTTTGAACTAGAAGGATATAATATTCCTTTAGAGCCCAAGGTTCATGTTTTCTCCATTGACCATGTACAGGGCCTGGAGACCCATGTTTTAGGTAAAATTATTTTCCCAAGATACCTAAAAGATTTATTTAGGGCCTAAGGCTAAGGTTTCCTCACCTAACCATGTTTAAGGCATTGTGACCCATATCTAGCACTAAAAACATCCAATAGATCCCATATACCCTCTTAAAGGCTAAATATCCCATAGAAAGGTGTTATGTGGCATTCAAGTCCTCATTTATGTCCCTTCAACCTTAGAAGCTACCTTGATGAATTGAGGCCTAAGTTTCCCCAACCATTTTCAAGGTTTCTTTGGATGTCTCTAAACATTATTTAGGAACTAAAGTACGGCCTTCTTCCCTATTTAATTTCCAAGGTCTTAGGATACATACCTACTACTTGAAATCATCTAGTGGTCATGAGATTCCCAATCTTATGACAACAATAACCTAAGAAGGTAATGTGTGCTTCAGGGCTTAAGGTTTAGGTTTCATCTCTTGACCATGTCTAGGGCCCCAAGACCCATGTTTAAGGTGGCATTATTCGCCCTATATGCCTAAAATAATTCTTTGGGGCTTGAGGCTAGGGTTTCCTCCCCCAACCATGTTCCAGGAACCATCACCCAATTGTAGTGATAAAAGCCTTCCAAATTTGGCTGGATCCCCTCATAAATGCCAAACATCTCGCACAAGGGTCCTATTTGGTGGTTCAAGTCCTTGTTCATGTCCCTTTATCATTAGAAGCTACCTTCAAGGCTTGAGGTCTATGTTTTATCCCCAAACCATGCTCCAATAAAGGAGACTCATAACTATAGCTCAAAAATTCCTAATTATACCAACATCAAAACTAAGAGGGAGATGAGACTATTAATACATTACATGTGGCGATTTGATGCATTTTTCTTGGTGGATTTTTTGAAGCTTACTTTAGGTCCTAAGGCTCAAATTTCCTTTCTTGACCATGTATATCATCCAATAACCTATACCTAGTGCTCAAAACCTTTTGATGACTCATTGATGGCTCTTGAAACTTGGAAGATATTTTTTAGGCCTACTGAGAATTTTTATCACTTTACCTTGGTCCAAGTCTTCAAATCAATACATACTTCTCCAAAATCCCTAATGGTGTCAATATCCCCACTAGGAGGTAAAGGATACACTTTGGAGGTCATGTGTGGGATTTCAAAGTGTATATTGGCCCTAGATGCATGAAACCTTATATAAAAGAATAAATCCTAAGTTTCATCCTACCACTGTTTTCAGGAACCCTTGACCCATACCTCGTGCTAAAAAATTGTAATGGTGCACATAACTCCACTTGGAGGAAAAAATTCCCTTCAAAATTCATGTGTTTTTCTTGTGTCTTAATTACTATAATACTCACTTATGGCCTAAGAGGTTTGGGTCNCCCCCCCCCCCCCCCAACCATAACTGAGAGACTAAAGAAAATACCTAATTATAAAAACTTCATAATATCATCAATATCCCCATTTGAATGTTAAGGATATGCTTAAAACGTCATGTGTAGTGGATCAAGGTGTCTTTCTTGAAATTTTATTTTTATAATCTTCCTTTATTCCATAAGGTCTTGGTTTCCTCCTTCAAATATGTCTAGGGCCCAAAGATCCATGCACCTAGTAAAACAAATCCCCTAATGGAACCCATATCCCTATTCAAAGGACGGGATAATCTTGAGAGGTCTTCCATGGTGATTTGAGGTATTTTTAATAGCCATGTATTCCAAAAATACTCTATGGTCCAATAATTTTGTTTCCTCCCATGACCATGTCAAGGCCTCAAGGCTCATAACTAGTGCTCCAAATATTCTAACGATATACATATCCCTACTTGGAAGAAAAGGTTTCCCATATGATGTCATGTGAGTTGGTTTGAGTTGTTGGTATAGGGACCTTGATACCTATAATCAAACTCTATGTTATGAGGCCCAAGTTTCCTTCCCTTATCATGCCAAGGACCTTAGTATCCATAGGTAATGATCAAATCCTTCAATCTTATCGATATCCCCACTTGGACGTGAAGAGTATTTGGGAAAAAGAATTTATTTAGAAAAGAGAGTGGGAATTATTAAAAGTGCGTGAAAATTATTAAAATCATGTGTTCTTTCTTCAAATAACATGTGTGTTCTTAAATGTTCATGCACCATTTTAATAAAACATGCAGGATTTTAGGCACACACATGTTCCTGAAAATATAAATTGGCAAGTGTTAAAGGTGGTTCAGGGAGAACTAATGCTATAGGATTATTAATTTGTGACTGTTTATAATAACATGCATGAATTCGTGTGTGTGTGTGTGAATTTCTACATTCCCCATTACCACTTTTTTTACCATCAACTTCGTGTGGGTGACCATAATCAATTTATGGAAACAATATACTCAATATGGTCAATAATAATGAAGATTCGTTAATATATTTTTGTTGATTTGTTTTCACCCATAAAATAAAGACAAAAAAAAATTCTTCAAACATGGAAAGTTTCAAAGATCTTCAATTGTTAATCTTGAAGACGCAACAAGTTTCCAATTAACTTCCTTTTTTCAGTTATTCATCATGAAATTCAAACGCGAATAGTTTCTCTTTGAAAAAAATGAGAAGGATCATAAATTATACTAAAATAAAGGAAATACTTATGTTCACATTCTCATTAGGTAGACTTTTGTCTCATATTCGTCTAGCATCTTATGGAATTAAAAAAAAATGTAAAATACCGAAGATATCACCATTTTTCCTCATCAACTTTCCCCTCTATTTCTGAAAATTTGACTAAGTATTATTACTATACTCTCCATACACCTTACTCTCCTCTCCATACTTAGTCATTTTTCCCATCTCCCCATATTCCATTTTCTTTACTCTCCTTCCATACTTAGTCCATTTTTCCAAATCTACTCTTTCTTATGTTGATATTTGAACAACATCATGAAGACATTCTTCCATATATATAATAAATATGAAAGTTAATTATAATCCAAGGAATGCATCCTTTCATGGATGGTCACCATATGTTCTATATATATGGAACACTCATCATTGTAATAATATATTCATATACAATATCATCTCTTATGAAAAGTCAACATGGTATCAGAGCAGGACTCGACTTCACTCCCTTACAAGAGGGTTGGGAAAGAAGAGAGATATGCATGCGCATAGTAACTATAGTAGATAAAATCTGATGTTCTTTGTTGGGAAGACTCATCATCTGGAAGGAGCCACATCTCGAACTAAGGAAGGATTATATCCCACCTCTCGAACTATTGTTTCCATTTGAAATTATGATGAGTACAATAATGGGCATGTGGTTGCTGAGCCAGATGCCATCACATTTATTACATCTAGTGGTTGAGAATTGGGAATTCTTGTTGAGAAGATTACTTTAATTCATTGATCATTATTATCACCAGAATTTTGTCCACAAATTGTTATAGGAATCCAACATCTTCAAGACACATATTAGTTCACCCATGCACCAAAAATGCATTTACAAAAGGCCCAAAACTATACAATCAACAATAAAATCAGCATGTGCTAAAATTACATAGGGAGCGTGTGCACATGCGCCATTCAAAAACACAGGAAAAAGCGCATGATGCATGACTGTGGATGCAAAAAATTGTGCATCCCTCAAAACAATGCATTTATGATATTGGGCATCCTCCCACCCACTTCTGGCTCACCTTCCAAGTCAATTTGACACCCAAATCTCAGATGAATCCGGATGGGTGTCTGGTCAAAGACCTAAGGGTGCCCTAAATGGCCCCGTGTTCACACTAAAAGTTGGTTGAACAATGCCTCAAAGTTATGCTGTAAAAGGAAGTCATGGGTGCACTACATTTTCAAGGAATTCATTTGTATTATTATGTTGTTGATATTCTCTTGGAGAATCCTCTTTCCTCATCAAGAGTCTGCTAGAACCATTGCACTTAGCCATTTCTATCACCTCTAGAATGAATGTGATTTGGATTATCTTCACCATTTCATCCTAGTTCCTCATTTGTAAGAAGAGCTCAATATTTGGGGGTCCAAGATCCCTCCCTTGGAGGAAGAGGGGACCCAAAGTCTCCCTTTCTCTTCGTTGTTTTCTTTCCACTAATACAATCCTTTCCATTGGTGGCATGAGTCTTGTTTGTTCCTTGTTCTTATGTTCTTATGCACTATAGTTTAACTTTTTTTATCATTCTTAGTTTAATTATTTTTTTATCTTTTATGCTTTATATTCTTTCTAACCCTTTCCTTTATTGTTATCTTGCCTAGCTACCCAACCGTTCTTGTAAGCATCTCTATTTTGCCCATTTAGGGGACAAAAGAAGTGCAAAATATTGGCGACTCCACTGGGGAAAGGTATCAATTTCCTCCCCCATTTGGGTAATTTTATCTCTTCCTTTTGTTTATTTAAATTGCAGGAACCATAATCGGCCCAAGACAACCAGCAGAAAGCCAAATTCAAAGCTGAGTTGAGAGAATTTCATTTGGAATTTTCTTCACGGCCATGTGACAGATGTGCACAGGTTTAGTGGCCCACAGTCGCACATTGTGCGCACGTACACCAAACCCATAGTATTTCTCAGCGCTCTCTGCGCACCTGCGCCCATAAGGAATTTTCAGTTCATGCATTAGCGCTCACAATGCCTCTGTCTACTCTGAGACTCGCGCATCTGTCAGAAAATTACACATTGTAAGGTTTTTTGTGATCTATAGAGGGCCCATATCCTTCTTAAAATTTATTTCATCCATGTAATTTGCACCACACTTACATTCCCTCTCCATATAAAGGGATTGGTCAAACACATAGGCACTTAGGGGTAAAAATCATAACTTTTCCTCTTTTTTGTCGTTTTTCCACATGAATGGCTTGCTTTGACTAAAGTTAAGTTGGAATCATTCTACGTCACATATAAAAATTGCATTGGGACCATAAATTAGATATCAATCGTTGAGTATTCTCTTCTCTCGCACCCCAAACCGATATTGAGACTCAAAAAGAGGTTGAAGGAAAATTTCATCTCCCTTAAAAAAGATAAAATCTTTAGGAGAGGACAACAGCCTCCTCGATACTCCTCTTAGTTTATTTTCTCAAAAACATCTTAAATATTGTAACGGGCCCATACATGCCCACATGCTACAAAGATAGGATAGTGTTGAAATTTACTTTCTTAGATTAAATCACTATGGAAGTTTTAAGGTTTTGTAACGAGCCCATACATGCCCACATGTCCATAATCTAGGACAGTTTCAAAGATTTCTTATATTAAATCACATTAGGGAGTTAAAGGAATAGTAAGGACCCACATGTCCACATGCTAGCTTCCTAGGGACTTTAAAATTCTGCAAGGTTGTACCAATGACATTTATTTAATTAGGTAATAAAGACTTCTAAGGACCAAGCGAAGTTCACATGCAGCAAGGTGACACCTAAATTATTAAAAATATTGGCACACTTTCACTTGATTCACACACAAAGTCACTACTCACTCAGTTTCATCTTGAAACATGGAGGTTAAAGTAATTTTCCTGCAAAGGGATTCCGAAACACTCCACCCTTTTCTTGACGAAACTCTCCACTCCCACATAATTTCAATGAGATTGGCTCACATCCCTAATCTCTCAAACAACCACACCTAAAATGTTTCTAAAAAACTCACTAATCTTTCCTCCACAAGAGGTGCCAAAAGAAAGTTTTTAGTCTAGGTAGGATTTTGGGGATAGGAATCCAAATAACTCCCCGTTATCTGGTTCTCACTTCTTCAAACAATAGAGGTTGTCAACTAGGGAACTTTAAATCCTCCAAGTCAAGTGTTCCTGCACCATAAGGAAGGGAGATACCCATGAAGGGTCGAAGGTCGAGGTTTGGTTGTTTTGTGTGTCCCCCCTTGAGGTGCCCACCTCTTGGGCATGATCCATCCCATGACCCATTTCTTAGGCCGAAAATATAAATGTCGCACTTTGAACGAGGTACCTACTGAACAATTTTTAGGAAATCTACCTAGGTGGAAATTGTGGGTTGCAATTGCACCTTTATCAGATTTTGTGTGGCTATTGGGAAATATCGCCAGCTCTTTCGGGATATGCACCCTCTACCCCTCATTATAACTGATTAGTTCTTCCTTCACTAGTACCTCTTTGGGTCGCTTCAGAACCCACTATTGAGTGCTATTGGAAGGTCCAATATGATTTGAGAGGAAGGACATTACATATTTTAGGACATGAGCATTTGTTTTCTTTGTTCTCCCACACAGACAAAATCCACCTACCCACATGTATGCTTCTTTATCAATTGATTTATGTATGATGTTCTTGTGATTACATACGATTGTGAGATATATTGTGAAGGTACAAGTTATACAAAGTTTCTTGTTCATTAATTGATCTCATCACCATTTTTACAAATCCACCTTGCTAGTTGGACATCATAGGGGACCCACAGAACCCCCTTCATTCCAGACGCTTGCTAAATCTCCCTCCCATTCTAGGGGGAGTTCCTAATCTTGCCAACTCATCGACCATACTTCCCCACACCCCTGTGATTGCTACTATCTTGGGATAATCTTTGCTTGGTTTCACTTTTCTTGGGTCCACTTCCCAAAGTCAAGCATCCCCACACTCTCCTTTCCACGAAAGCAAGGGGGCAACTTCTTCTCAAGGGGGAAGTACAAACCCACCTAGTCCCCCTCAAGGGTCAAGTATGCAAAACAATAACATTATGGATGGAACTACTCCTCTGCCACCACCTCAGATTCCATACTTGGCTTCCCTCAACATATAAGATATGACTTAACTCACCAATGATCCTATATTGCACAACCCCACATGGCCAAAAATTCCTACCAAAATGCCTTTAGACATCCACAAGTTTGAAGGAAAACCAAGAGATGATCCCACCAACCATATCATGACCTTTCACTTATGGTACTCTTCAAACAACATCATGGACGATTTCGTTCGATCGAGATTATTTCAACGTACACTCACTGGCCCATCAATTAAGTGGTATGTAGAATAAAAATCTGGGTCCCATGCAACCTTTGAATCCTTGGCCAAAGCATTCTTGACCTTCTTTCAACTACCAATTCATCATGAAAATGGCCTCGAACTACTCTCGGAAGTTAAACAAACCTCCTACGTTCACATCACTGACCACATTCACGAATGGTGTCAACGACGTAGTCTCTGCAAAGCTTAAGCTACTCCACAACAATGTCTCAATTGGTTCCTCAAATCACTTATTTCCCTCCTTTCCAAATATGTGGTCGCCACCTTCCCCCAGTATGAAGAAGAAGCCATTAGAAAGGCCCAAAAGTTTGAACTCATTTACTCACAGTTAGGGTACTTGTATATAGTACTACCTGACGCCCCGAGACCCATGCCATTCGGCCAAGACAAACTTGGGATGTCTCACTCAGTGGATGGATTGATTGGTACCACTACACACCACAATTCACATCCCCAACAACCACCAATGTATGGAACCCCTCAATATCCACCTGCATATGACGGACCCCCTTATTATAATCCTCCTCCTTATCCACAAACATACCCCTTGACCTTTCCTCCTCCCACCAGCGGACCACCGCCAACACCCACAATATGCCTCATAGCTCAACCTAATTCCAGTACCCCCTCCACCTCTTCTTACACTCTACGCACTAGTGAAACCACCATGCCTTCCTATGCATCCTACAGATTGTTACCGTAGAATAATCTATACTTTTCATTTCTTGATCCCCCCTAGCCTATTCCTTCACCACAAGGACAACCACATGCTGGGGTTAACTTTGTTCAACCATCTCCCATTCAACAATACCAAAATTTTGAACAATTGAATACGGATAATCCATCCCATCATTCGAACAATGCCAGAAATAAAGGGAAAATCCAAAACAATAATAATCTTGGAACAGGAGGAAACCAGAACCAACCCTAGCAGAACCAACCGACAGGGGGCAACCAAAACCAGGTGAACCAAAACCCTCAAGGGGACAATAACAACAAATTCCAAGGAAATAACAACAACAATATTCAGACAAACTTCCCTTGTGCCCTTTCCAGTGAGTATGGCCATTATACTCATCATTTCCCCCAAATCATAGACTTCAAATAGATGAAAGAATCTAGCAATGGACCACATATGCCAGCCCCGCTTGCCCCGCAGCAGGCCCCGCAACAATATGTGTAGCACCCACCCCTGGTCGTGTTGCAAAACCCCATAGCACATAAAGGGGTGATGAACACTCAATAAGAGATGCACCCTTCCCCACCGCAGGTAGGACCATATCACAACCGAGGCACTTCGACAGATTGGACTATCCTCCTCACTAGCGAGGAAGAGGTCCTTCTACAAATGCACAATCATCAATACAACACACCCTCTGACCTGACTCTCACTACCTTGGAGGCCACCCTAGTCGCAACTAGCCCACCGCTGATGATTCTGCACCTTAATACTGAGACACCTCTTCGCATCCCTCACATCACATTACAAAGGAATGTCCATAACCCTCAAGCTAGGGAAACCCACAATTATAGTCTAGTCGACGACTTGGCCCAATCCCCCACTGCCATGTTAGTCTTAGAAGTTCTTCAAACCTGTCCTACTCAATGAAAGTCATTACTTTCCACCCTAGGGACAGTCGACCCTGCTGATACTCGACCCATCACATTTGATCTCGACAGTGGAGAACCCCGTCTCCCTTCTCTTGTTGCTTTTCAAATACTGGTTAAAATATGGAACATCACCATTCACAGCTGCATCATTGACAAAGGTGCATCCACATGCATCATGTCCAAAACCGTTTGGTAGAAACTTGGTTCTCCTGAGCTATTACCATCCACTATTACTTTGAGGGATTACGAAGAACAACCCTCGTCTCCCAAGGGGCTCTTCCAAAATGTCCCTGTCGAACTTGGGGGCAAAACCATCCTTATAGACATTGAGGTTATCGATGCCCCACTCAACTATAATATTTTTTTTGGTCGTAGCTACATGTATGCCATGAAGGAAGTTGCCTCTTTCATGCTCCAAACCATGATGTTTCCCCATAACGGAAAGATCATTACCATTGATCACGTATCACATTATGAGACTAACCCTTCATCCAACATTGACAATATCCTCCCGCTTGTCCACACTAATCCAGATGCCTATCCACTCATTGAGATGGGCCCCATAATTTTTAATGAACCATCCTTTCTAGAAACATACCACGGAGCACCACTGCTCATCCATCCCTCAACACAAGTATGTGTCATTTCCACCAAAGGAATGACAACTGAATATATTCTCCCTCCCACCGAGGCCTCTTTTTTCCCTGACATCCCAATAGTCGCAGAATACCTCCCTCACGAATCTCCTGGAACTTGTTCATATCTACTCGTTCGTGATCTTCCCCTCCCCCAGAGCCATATCCCAATTTGGGAAACAGTTCCCCAAGCCATTACCCAAATCCATTTCTTTTACCCCCCACCAGGTGTATGAGATTTCTAGGTAGCCGCCACTCACCCTTCCTAACATGGTGTTAGAAATCCTAGTATGGTATCTACATCCACCTGAGATGGTCCGTCAATCATACCTCACTCCCCAAACAGAAGGAATCCCAATGCAGATTCCCATACTTACCCCCACTGTCCCATCCACATCCCCACTCATTAGTACCCCTGCTACAGCTGGGGGTAGACGAAAAAAGAAGGAGCCCACTGCTCCACTTCCCCCATGTGTCCAACCTCCTTCTGCACTATGTGAGAAAGATGGACACCCCACCAACAAGTGCTCATTTCTCCCCAATTTACGTAATCTCATTCAACTCCCTCGAGCACCACCACCGCTCGTCGCTTCCTCTAGTACTGTTTCTATCTCCGATAACACAAGTAGAAAAGGACTGCGAACCAAATCCATATGCGCCATCTATTCATAATATGTCCATTACACACACCATTATCCAACGTTACCTCAGTTTCGATAGACTCTCAAATCTGTACACCAAAACTTTAAGCAAGAACCCACCCAAACACATGTCACCGACATCCATTATGTCATGACCTCAGTCAATGAACGAATGCAATGTCGTTTCTCTCTATGTGAATCACTTGATCATTTCACATATCAATGTCCTATGATCATTGAATATAGGCATCGCCAATTGGCCCTTATTCAAAATCATAGACCCCCTCCTTCAACAGAACCAGTGAGTACCCTTACCCCATCACTTGATATGGTTCATATCTTTTCACCAGAACCTGAGGCACTCCCTACTCCCCCATGGTTTCTAGACGATTTATATGAGGAGTTACCCCAAAATCCCCCCACCTATACAATCATATTCCCCGAGCCACTTTCCACTCCCAGCCCCGAGGGAGCATTTTTTTTACCATACTCACACTCAGGTACGCATGCTCACATACACATCTTGTTGAATAACTCTTAAATTTTCTTTATCTTCAGATATTGTTCACGTCAGATATTCAGTTTTCATGTGTGCAAGTACTTGGTCATCCTTCATCCGTGCTACCCTTTCAGGTATATCATCGATACTGGCATGCAGTCACTCCCTCTGAATATCATTTGCATCTCCACTAACACACTCTGACACTTACCTATAGGGTCCATATGTCTGGCTCTGCAGTACCGTCACTTCCATTGCATTTTGGCACTGTCACCCGGTAGAACTATTCCCCACATGAGTTGTCCCATTCATAGTCCCCCTTTTCATTTCTACACTCATGCTGCTTTCACCCTTTAGAGATGGGAATCCCGTTAGTTTTACGCATTTTTCGAGAATCGGCCCCATACTCCTTCTCCTCATTTTTCTAACTTACCCAATGGACTCCCAGGTTACCTCATCATGGTTCTATGTTGACTACACTTCCGCAGTATCATTCACCAACCACTTCATCCACCATCCGTTTTCCCATTTGCAGATTGTCCCCCATACATTTCCCTAATACAAAAACCCACCTATGGGGCCCCCATCCTCCACTTATGTTTTCAAGCACCTTGCACCATCATCAGGCCAAGCCATATTACACTGGGGCACCTGTTTTTGTCTCTGTACAAACATCCCGAACCATTCTTTATTCTTTCAACAATTGTACAAAACCCCTTTTTCCCACATTTACATAGCTTTTTGTTGTCGCCTTTAGCGACCTTCCTTTTTTTTTCGACAAAGAAACCCTTGTCACCCTTGGTTGGGGCATTTTCTCACTTCCTCTCATCAATGACATTATCCATCAAACCCGAGTGTCATATAGTCCATACACCTTTTTTATCTCTGTGTTTTTCCATTTTTGTCAAGCCTTTGGCACAACTTACCCTCGTCTAGTCATCCACCTGACACTAGAGCCAGTTTTACAGTTTCTACCACTTTGCACATCTCCCCAACCTAAGGCAGTCTTGAGTCTTACAACATATTGAATTCATCCATGTACCTCATCAGTTCCTGATCTCTTCCAGTGGATTTCATGAATCCTTCTGCTTCTTGGAGTCACGTCTCCCTTTCTGTTGACATCAGCACAGTTTCCAGAAGGGATAAAATATCTTGAATCTCATTACCATTATAATGAGGAGTCTCGGACGACACAGGGAAAACCACCATTGTTCTTTGTTGTCATTGACCCCCCTAAAATTCAACTTAAACAACTATTTCATGTTACGGTGGGTCTTACTTTGCGACTATTTCAATTGTTTTATCTTAGCCGAAGACCTATGGAAATTGATAGACTATCAATGTCTGCACGTTACCGACACTTCTCACAGGTGTCCTTATCCTTTTTTCATAGTTTTGTTCACCATCAGAATTGTCCTTAGCCATTATCAAACCTCCCCCAAGGGTGCTGCAATCATCTACACCAACACACAACTTCAGTTACTGTATCACACATTTTTTGAGTTACACGACACGAGCATGGGGCATACCCACCTCGTTTGTACACAGTTTTCTTTTTCCACACCTCGGGAAAGGTTTGTATCTTACAGGTTCCCCTCTCCTTCCAATGGATTTCTATTGACAATCCCCACAATTCTCTTTCTTACAAAGGTACTCTCATTAGAAGAAAAATGGATGAATTTTGGCTATACATATGCTCCTAATCTCATCCATCAGGGGGCATATGTTATCACCGGAATTTCCTCCACAAATGGTTACAGGAATCCAACATCTTCAAGACACATATTAGTTCACCCATGTGGCAAAAATTCATTTCCAAAAGGCCCAAAACTATACAATCAGCAATAAAATCAGCATGCGTTAAGACTACACAGGGAGCGCGCACACATGCCCCATTCATAAACATAGGAAAAAATGCACATGTGCACGATGCACGACTGTGGACGCAAAAAACTGTGCATCCCTCAAAACGATGCATTTATGATATTTGTTGTCCTCCCACCCACTTCTAGTTCATCTTCCAAGTCTATTTGACACCCAAATCTCTGCTAAATCCAGCTGGGTGGCTGGTAAAATACCTAAGGGTGCCCTAAATGGCCCCTTGTTCACACTAAAAGTTGGTTGAATAATGCCTCAAAGTTATGCTATAAAAGGAAGCCATGGGTGCACTACATTTTCAAGGAATTCATTTGTATTGTTATGCTACTGATATTCTCTTGGAGGATCTTCTTTCCTCATCAATATTATGCTAACACCATTGCACTTAGCCATTCATATCACCTCTAGAATGAATGTGCTTTGGATTCTCTTCACCATTTCACCCTAGTTCCTCATTTGTAAGAAGATCTCAATATTTGGGGGTCCAAGAGCTCTCCCTTGGAGGAAGAGGGGACCCAAAGTCTCCCTTTCTCTTCGGTTTTTTCTTTCCACTAATACAGTCCTTTCCATTGGTGGCATGAGTCTTGTTTGTTCCTTGTTCTTATGTTCTTATGCACTATATTTTAATTGTTTTTAACATTATTAGTTTAATTATTTATTTATCTTTTATGCTTTATCTTTCTAACCCTTTCCTTTACTGTTGTCTTCCTTAGCTACCCAACTGGGCTTGTAAGCATCTCTAGTTTGCCCATTTAGGAGACAAAAGAGGTGCAAAAATCATGATAAGAATATTTGGATTCGAGTTTTAGGTTAAAATATGTTTTTAGTTTCATTGTTAAAGAAATAAGAAGAGCCCATGTAGGCTTGAATATTTTGATCGACCCATCACTACAATGTTTTATTTGTGGTCCAATTGGAGTTGGCAAGACATAATTGACTAAGGATTTGTCCAAATTCTATTTTGTATTAGAATTATCCATGATCAGGCTATAAATGAATGAAAGTTCAACCGAGAGAAAGGAATCCATCCATGGTGTGATCTATGAGCATAATCCAACCAGTGATCCAGCCAAATTGATATCTATTATAGTGTGGAAGCCTAAATATACAGTAAGCATGGGCCTGATTTCGTAGATGCAAACCCATGTATTTGTTGAGGATACATTATTATTTTATGTTGGTATCATTGTATCCTGTACATTGGCAGTCATTATTGGTTTCTACTATTTCAATGTTTCCACGGTTGGCTCCAATCGATTACAAATGATGGATTGTTGTAATTTTTTTGTAATAGTTGGTATGGAAATCAAGAATGTGATCGAGTTGCCAATGCCCATTGTTGTGTGCGATTCAAGTGTGAATTTTAATTGCACATGTGGGTCAAGTGTGAGCCTATTGTTGTGTGGAAAGGCCAACTAGAGAAGCACAAATCAATGAATAATATGATATGATTTCTCGAGTGTGTTCACAACGCTGGTAGAAATGATAAAGGAGGTTATGTGTTATGCATTCACTCATGCATGCAGTCCTCATCCCACATAATTCCACATTGATAATTATGTTGGGAGGTAAACACCACAAATTAAAACATGAAAATCGAGGAGTATCCAAAGGTAGATTTAATGAGGATGTTGTGATTTGATGTATACGAGCACATGGTTGTAAGACCAACTATAAGCAATGAGGAAAGTGAGAACCCTAATGATACTGATGGATTAAAGAAGGCATATGTGGGCCTTATCCAAGATTATGATTCCATGGATGTAGATGTGAACTCTGAGAGAGTATTCTTAATGAGAAGAGGGGGGTGATCTCTTTCCTGGGATTTAGTCAAAATGGTCGCAGTTGAGCGACTTTGGGGACAACAATGTCGATATCCCATCATGCCTAAGAGCTCCTATTATTAAGAATTATGCTGCTAGATATCGGGTGAATGTGGGTTGTATGGTTGGTATATAGATATGTCATTATTTGTATGATGATCAGTGAACCACCAAAAAATATAATGAAACCACATGTCGGAGTAACAAGAGCTATCATTGTTGTTGTCATTTATCACCAGTTTGAAACTAGGTAGTCTCATGTGGAAATGAAGCATTTAACTTGTGTACATTTGTGTCTATGTGGAGGAAAAAATTATTTACTTTCATATGCATGAACTTTCATATAAAAAGGCAATGTACATAAAGGTATGGAATGAGTGATACCATTTCTATTGTGCAAATATTTCTTGCATTAAGATGCTTTTGCAGTTGGTGAAAATATACTACTATTTGTACGTGCTTGGACTATTGGGGTAGTGAATGTAGAGACTCTCATTATTCAGTGTAAGAGGTAGCTAGCCTCTGAATTTGACATGAAGGATCTTGGTTTCATGCACTATTTCTTGGGACTAGAGGTATGGAAAAAACCTGGTTAAATATTCCTAGGTCAAGGGAAGCATGTTGTGTAGATATTGAAGAGGTTCGAGATATTGGATTGTAAGGAAATGGTTACACCTATGGTATCAAATCTAAAGTTTCTACAAGGTAAAATTTTAGAGACTATGGATGTTACTTTATATAGGAAGATTGTGGGTTAATTGATGTAATTGAAAAACACGAGACTGGATATATGTTTTATTGTGAACACCCCAAGTCAATGTATGGAGCAGCACATGTAGGTTCATTTGGTTGCAACAAAACATGTGATGAGTTACCTTAAGGGTACATTGGATTATGGTCTCAGGTATGTGACAGACCATGAGTTCAGGTTATATGGATATTTGAATTTAGATTGGGCCGGCAATATTCTTGATCAGAAGAGTACTTTGACATATTGCTTCAGTGTAGGATCTTGTATGGTTTCATGGAACAACATGAAGCATTCATGTGTAGCACTCAACACAATTGAGGCTGAATATGTGGTAGGATGTGTCACATGTAGAGAAGTGGTGTAGCTTCAAAAGATGTTGTCTGGGTTATTTGGTCTCAAAATTGAGGCGACCTGGATTTGGTGTGACAATGAAAGTTGCATGAAGTTGTCAAAGAATCTAGTGTTCCATGACACGTCTATGCATATTGAGATCAAATATCACTATATTAGGGATATGGTGCATAGGGGAGTAGTGAGGATCTAGTACATGACTATCGAGGAGCAGGTTGCAAATTTTTTGACCAAGCCATTGTCGAGGGTGAAGTTCGAGCACTTCAGGGACAACCTTGGTGTGGTCCCTCTTCAGAGGGAGTGACGAGGTACAAATGCATTGTGGGGTAGTGGATGTCCTGGGGACATGTTGTATCTATTTGAGAGATACCCACATGTATTGGATGCATTGTTTGTGAAGTCACAAGGGTGAACGTGATGAGGTACAGATGCATTGCAGGGTATTGGATGTCATGGGGACATGTTGTAGCTATTTGAGAGGTACCCAAAGGCCTTTTATGCATTAGCTGTGAAGTCACAGTGGTGCACATGATGAGGTACATATGCATTGCGAGGTAATGGATGTCATGGTGACATGTTGAAGCTATTTGAGAGATACCCACAGGCCTTGGATGCATTGGTTGTGAAGTCATGTTGTACTATGAATATTCGATGAGATTGTGTGGCAACAAATAATACCTCCGTAGTTAAGAGGGAGTGTTTAAATTTTTTAACTATGATTGGTCTTCTACGAGACACATGCATAGTCTTGAAACTATGATGGAGATTGTGTTTCTATGAACAATAGTTGTATGCTACTATAGTGGTTGTGTACCACTAGTGGAGACTCTATGTCTCTGGACAATAGTTGTGTGCTACTACAGTGGTTGTGTACCATTGGCGAAGACTTTCTATCTCTAGACAATAGCTACCTACTACTACAGTGGTTGTGTACCACTGGAAGTGACATTTTGTCACTGGAAAGTAGATGTGTGCTACTAGAAGTGGTTGTGTACCACTGGAAAATAGTTTTGCACTACTATGGATCAACATAGTCATGTTCTATTGGATGGAATTGTAGTAGTTGTGTGCTACTAGCTGATTTCCATGGAGACTACTAGATCACTTGGAAGTAGTTGTGTGCTACTGTTTGATCACAAAGACTATGATATGTGATTTGAGCTACCAATGGTATGATAGTAGTTGTGTGATACTAGTTGATTGAAAAGTAATTAGTGGACTAATAGATGAAGACATCGCGGAAATATACCTTCCTAGTTAAGGTGGAGCGTTGATGTTTGAGGCAACAAGCGTGACACATTCTCCCTAGACGGTCCTATTTGGACTAGTAGGGGGGAATGTGGACTTAATCTTGACATGTCTCAGTTGGTGAGATGAAGTAACCTCAATATGTCTTAGACATGTTTTCCATGAGGGAACCATGAGATGTCTAGTATGGACAGAGTTCATGAGTGAGTTGAGACATTGGTTTCATGAGGGAACCTTAATATGTCAAGTATGGTCTATGATGACTTAGATTGATCATCCCAAAATAAATGTCCATCCCTTCTAGGATGCGCTAGCTCAAATATTGTAGATACTAACTACATGACGTGTATGAACATAGGTGAATGGCCCTTGTAATAATTGGGAAAACCTTCTCCTAGATTGGGACGTTGTAACACCTTGGTTTATGAGACCCCATATTAAATAATGTATTGTTACATTGTTGAGAGTCCATAGTTCCCAAAAAATTATTAAAAGGCCAATGTGCCTAATAAATGTAATTTTTTTATCATTATTAATAATAAATACAATGTTGGTTGCTAGATGAACAAGGACTAGAGTTATAGGGGGATATGATTCCACAAAAGAGGGGGCTAAGTGCTTATTTATTTTATATTACCCATTTTGTGTAATGGGGGGGAGTCATTTACATGAGCTCTTTGTTAAGAACCAAACATCAATATAGCATAGAAAAACCTCAGGAAAAGTACTCAATGCCTTGAAAAAGAGATAATTTCAGATAATAAGCCTCTTCGAGGGGGCAACCTCCTTTTACCCCACTTAAATGTTCAAGTCCAAGAT
>ML777882.1:398150-412280 GCA_009831015.1 Picea engelmannii
ATATCCAACTTAGCTTCCATTGAATCCATCTTATTTTGTAGTTCATTTATGTCCCTACGCATTTCTTCACCTTCATCAAGAGTCCAAGTAGGATTTTATAGAGGCTTATTTGGTGTAGAAGTTCCCTTTTTGGGTGGCATGTTCGCCGAGTATCACTTTTGAACCTTGATTTTGAGGTGGTTCTGCTAGACAATATTTCTTATATTGTATCTCCCAAGTTTCAGCCTTTCTGGGTATGAAACTTTCCTTTATGTATTTCTCTGATATGTCTTCTCTGTAATGCCACAAGTCTGATCAAAATTGGATGTGCCAAGTGGAATTTACGGTAACTTCCCCACAACTTGCCGATTTTTGTCCTTTCCAGGAGATATCACTTGTATAGTATTCCCCGCACAAAATAATTGATATAAAATTCTGAAAATCGCACCCAAAATACTACAGACTGTCCACAATCGAATGCAACCAGTCCCACTCAATTTGGATACTCTAGGAAGAAGTTATGATTGTTTTACCTGGAACACCTTCTTGAGACTAGTCAATAGGACTAGTCAAATACCCTATCTTACACAGGGTGTATCTACAAATTTAAGATGAAACAAAAGATGAAATTTTTACCATGGCTAAAATTCTAATTTCTGTAAATGGAATCTGGAGTTTAGGGTCTGAAACGTCACAGAAAATGTTTTAGAGCGAAAATTCCACAATGACTCATTTCAGGATGATTCCAGAACCTGATCTTGTACAAGTTGTATATAGGAAAGTATAAGGCCTCAAGAGCTGAATTTTTAACCCAACGTACCTTGATCTTTCTTCTAAATACCCTCCAAGCCACTCCTTCTGAAACGTTATAGAAAAAAAGTTATAGCGAAAATTCCACGGTGTCTCATATGTAGCAGCGAAACCCCAAGACCTTGAGCTCTGATACCATATGTTAAGAACCAAATATCAATATAGCATAGAAAAACCTCAGGGAAAGTACTCAACGCCTTGAAAAAGAGATAATTTTAGATAATAAGCCTCTTTGAGGGGGCAACCTCCTTTTACCCCACTTAAATGTTCAAGTCCAAGATGATTCAAAATGAAAATATCTCCTTGGTATATATAGGAGACTAGGAGGTTTAATGGCCTAAAGCCGACATAAATAAAATAACATTACTAATCTAAATTACAACTAATGGGCTAAAGCCGACATAAATAAAATAACATTACTAATCTAATATACCCCAATTAAGTGGTAATGAGCCAATATTAGGGCTTAACACTCCTTGGGAATTCAAAGAGGTTCTTGATCGCCATGAATTACAAAAATTGGTCCCTGGTCCGTGGAAGGGGTCGACCGTTCACCCGTTGGAAAAATTCTCCCATTCATTTTGATCATTCACTCACTCTCATTGTTGTCCCCATCCTAGTGTTGTTTTTGGTCGCCTCACACGTTCATTAACTGGTTTTGTTCATAGTTCATTCTCTCTCGTGGAGTGTTCAATCCATTCATTCCTTCACTCACTCATCTTTCCTCATTTTTGGTGTCTTGGCTTGGGAAAGGAAGATGAATTGTTGAAGAGAGGCCATGGTTTTGTTGGTTGTAGAGATTGTTGGTGTAGTCCAACCATGATTTGAAGCCTGCATGTCAAGATGCTTTTTTCTATGTCCAACATTGATCATAGTTGTGAGTCGTGAGAGTCCCAACATGGAGATTTTGGACCAGCTGCACTAGAGACCTGGATGGAGAGGGATTTTATGAGGGACTGTGTGGCACAGAAGGGTGGAGGTCTATTCTCTTGGGTGGTTCAGGCTGGGTAGAAGAGAGTTGGCTACTTGGATTGTTGTGAGTGTTGGAGAAACCTGTGAGAGCTTGAGTTCCCACTAGTTTGGGAAGCTAGGTAACACTCTGGAACCATCCTTATGGATTCATAGCCTTAGATCGGGGGTGACATTGTTGTTGAGACTTGGAAAAAAAGTGTCTACGGTTGGGTGGAACGTCCTTGGTCTACAGCCAGTGCGTGTATTATTTTATAAAATATAAGTTCTCTCTGTTATGGTTTCCATTTATTATGTATTTATTTCTGTTGCGTATCAAATTATTATACCTGAGATTGTACCTATATTATGCATGCTTGCTAGCTAATGTTGTGCATGATATCCTGTGCATGTTTTTTATGTTGTGGTATGAATCTTGATCATTGCATGTATGTATTTCATGCTTATTTATTAATTAAGTGTCATCATAGTCTCCAAATCATCCAAGAGGTGCATTGTTGGTGTGGCATGCCGTCCCGTGGGAGGCTGGGTATGTTACAGTTTGGTAACATAAAATAAATGTAGTGGTGTTTCCCGACATGGGTGGTTGGGCACATTACAAATTGGTATCATAGCTTCTGGTTAAAACACCAGAATGTTACAAGCCAAAACAGGTGTGAATCAAGAAGATTTGTTGTTACAGATTATATATATATATGTGTGTGTGTGTGTGTGTGTGTGTGTGTGTGTGCGAATTAGGGGAAAAGGGTGGAAGCATTTGAGAGAAATCCCCCAAATTCGTGAACGGATCTGAGTTTGAATGACTCCAAGATTTTCTAAGAAGTTAATGGATTCGATCTACGGAGTTACGGAGCTGAAATCGACTTGGAAGGTCAAAATTTTGAGTTTTAATGGTTGTTGTAATGCTAGACAGAGTTTGGAGAATCGACGGTTGATATTATGTTCGATCTTGGATCAATGGTCCTGATTCGTCCTTGAAAATTTTTAAAATTTTTGAATGTTTGCAAAGTTTGGCGAAGTTACCAAATCAATGGCTGGGATTGATTTGGCGATTTGAAAATGAGGAACATCGACGGTTCCTATTGATTTTGGATGTTTGGGGAATTGGAGAAATCCAATGGTTAAGATCATCTTGGTTAGGAGATCAATGACTCAGATTCACCTATGATTTTGTTAAAAATTCTAAGTGTGGAAGTTCGCCAACAAAAATCACCAATGATCGATGGTCTAGGGTCGGTGAATTGGGTGAATGGTTGAAGATAGAGCAATAAAATATCTAATTGTCTATGAAAAATGGTCAGGTATCGACAAAAAACCTCTGAATTCCCAAAATTCGGAGTAAATTTGGA
Organism: Picea engelmannii; assembly: GCA_009831015.1. Classification (NCBI taxonomy): domain Eukaryota; kingdom Viridiplantae; phylum Streptophyta; class Pinopsida; order Pinales; family Pinaceae; genus Picea; species Picea engelmannii. Next base: position 401,258 of record ML777882.1, read on the forward strand.
CCCTCCATATTTGGGTACACATGTCCAAAGATTAGCAAGGGTCATAAATTCAGTGTTCGATAGTCCATGGGTGTGGTGGTGTTCAGTAGAAAAAAACTTTGAAGTTTTGGACCTGAGAGTAAATATAGACTGTTCGTGTTGAGGACACGTGACCGCAAATCAACTGATGTGGGAGTTCGATGTTCAGGGAATTTGTGGCTGAGAGGGGAGAAGTCTCCCAAAGTTCCGAAGTCCCGAAGTCATGAGGCATTGGGGTGTCGTGGCCTGCTGACGTCACCTAGGGTGATGTGTACACACTTGGATATTTCCACATGTCACTTTGTTTCATGTTTTTCAAAGACCATTTGTGCCAGTTATTATATGACACATGTCACCTATCAGATAGGTCCATGTGTCTATGCCTTATTTTCTTCCACGTGGCAGCATATCCTTTAGTATAGAGACTTGGCACTCCGGAGGATTCAAGGCATAAGTAGTGGGGTCAAGGACTTCTCAAGGGCATGAAGGTTGGAGTCCATATTATCCCTTTATTACAGTAGACATGTGGCGCAAGATCGCAAGGTCCAGAGACTTGGTACTCCGAAGATTTGGAGTGCAGGTTACTTGGGTCGAGATCTCCCGAAAGGGAAGAGTTAATGTCCACCATTGATCAAGAGGTGATACGTGGAGGAAGGAGAGGACCTTCGGTATTTTGGAACTCCGGGGGATCTGTGGAGAGGCACTTGGGAAATCCATGAAGCTTGGAGCCACAAAGGAAATCCTAGTTGTCGATCACAACAGGATATGTGGAAACATATTATGTAGTCTCAAGACTTGGCAGTCCTAAAGTGTTGAGAGTGTGGAAAGTCTGGAACTACTGAAGCCCAGAGTCGTGAAGCTCATGTTGACCATCGATCTCAGCCCTCGATCAATTCTCAACCACACAATCTCCGATATATTAATTCTAGCGCATAAAAGCTCCTTGAAGGATTTGGCCCACGGTTTTGATTTGTGGTCACTTGGGAAAATGGTTTGAAGGAAGAACATGTGCAGAAGTGATTACTGCATCAACCCAGGGATAACATGGAAGTGTTATTTATATAAATTCTTCACTAGTTGAATGGATCTGTAGCATTATTAACAAATTTTGTTTATCATATGCTTAATTTTGACAAAATGGTCACTTTCACATTTTGAAGAATTAAGGGATCTACACACATCATCTCAAAATGTGTATTGAATAAATCGAAGAAGAAAAGGGATCCTCCATCCATGATAAAGAGGCTGAAGGTCATAATACCAGAATTGGAAATGAAGAGACAAAATCCAACATACGCAAAGGCTGAGGGGAGAAAGAAACATTGCTAGAAACTATGAAGAGACTGAAAATAGAAGTGAAGAGCTACAAGGCATACAACGAGATGCTTATGAGGGAGCAAAGTCATATAAATTCTTGAGTGATGTAGAGCTTAAATCAGTTGCAAAGTGAAGACAATAATGGCTCAAAGAAAGAGGAAGGAGGTAGGTGTCATGAAATAAGAGATGATCATGGAAGAGTTGGTTATTCCAGAAGTGCTAGCAGAGCTCATAGACACCACTCACCTCCTTACTCAATAAGAAATTTTAATGCATCTGAATATTCCTTAATAATTCAAGAGGTGTCTCTTCTTAGTCACCAAAGAAGGAGATAAGAGGTGGACAATTTGCAAGGAGAGTTGAGGAAGCTCAATCCACCATCCTTTGATGGTGAAAGAGAAAGGGAGGATGATGTTGAAGCATGGTTTCTTGGACTCAGTATATATTTCTAATTGCATAAATATTCATCAAATCTAGAAGCCGAAATTTCTACGTACCACTTACATGGGAAAGTTGCAATGTGGTGGGATCAACTGAAACACGTTGAACATATTAATGAGAATAGGATCACTTGGAAGTAATTCAAGAATTATTTACAGAAGGAGTACCTCGTAGAGCATTTTTATGACAAGAAAATGCAGAAGTTCTATGAACATAGGTTGGGAAGTATGACTATGGAAGGGTATGAGAAGAATTTCTTGGAATTGTTAAAATACGTTGGGTTTATAAATTATGAAAAGGTAAAGATACAGAGGTTTTTGAGTGGACTTCCATCCTTTTATGAAAAAAATATTTGGTATGATGAGCCCAAGATATTGATTGAGGCTATCAAGAAGGATAAATACTTGTATGAGAAAATCCAGGGCAGAGAGTCCATGCATAAATCTTGGAAGGAAAACAAGAAGGAGAAGTCTGATAAGAGGAGGAAGGGGTTCAAACCTCCTTTTAATATAAATGAGCCTAATAAAAATCATCAATATCAATATGCTAAGGATGATACCAATAAATAAGACTCCTTGGGAAAAAGGGGAAGACCACCAATCCAGTGTTGGGGATGCAAAGAAGATCACTTCTACAAGGATTTCCCACACATAAAGGACAAAGTGAATATTGTACACAACATCCAAGAAGCTACAACAGTTGAATAAATGGGAAGGATTTATGCAGCCTTAGATGATCGACAAGAAGAATACCAATCCAACATGATCGAGGTGGAAGGTAAGATCATAAATCATCCTATTGTTATTTTAATTGATTCACAAGCAAGTCATTGTTACATTGATCCTGAAATAGTGGAGATTACATTTGGAGAAAAGTAAGCTTGGGAAATCAAGTTTGGTTCAGCTAGCCACTGGAACCAAAAGGAGAATCCATGATATGTTCTAAAGTTGTTCCATAAGTCTTAATTGTGTGAACACTAGTATTGATCTAAATATCATACCATTGGGGTCTTATGATATTCTAATTGGAATGGATTGGTTGGAAAAGCATCATGTTCTCCTAGATTTTCATAGAAAGACATTTACATGTATTTATGGAGATGGATAACAAAGCATTGTGAAAGGAGTTCCAAGACCTATCTCTATAAGGGATATTTCAGACCTATAGCTAAAGAGATGTTTCAGAAAAGGGTATCAATTGTATGCAGCCCATGTGGAGGAGCCAGAAAATACAAAGGGGCCAATACTTGAAGATTTATCGATACAAAAAAAATTCAAGGATGTATTCGAAAAAATACCAGGGTTTCCACCAAAAAGGGAAATGTATTTCTCTATTGATTTAGTTCATGGAGATGCCCCAGTTTCAAAAACACCTTATAGAATGATCACATGATAGTTAAAATAATTACAAATGCATTTGGAGGAATTGTTGAAGAAAGGGTACATACGCCCAAGTGTTTCACCTTGGGGAGCACCAATACTCCTTTTCAAAAATAAATATGGAACCTTGAGGCTATGTATTGACTTTCGACAGCTGAATAAGTCTACTATAAAGAACAAGTATCCTCTACCCAGAATTGATGACCTCTTTGATCAACTAAGAGGAGCCAATATATTTTCAAAGATAGACTTGAGATCAGGATACCATCAAGTAATAATCAAAGAAGAATACATCCATAAGACAAGATTTAGAACTATGTATGGGCATTATGAGTTTGTAGTGGTTCCATTTGGATTGTCCAATGCAGTAGTTGTATTTATGTGCTTAATGAATGGAATATTCAGAAATTACTTGGATAATTTTGTCATAGTATACCTGGATGACATACTTTTCTATTCTAAGTTAGAGGAAGAGAATGAACATCACCTAAGACTGGCATTGCAAGTGTTGAGATAAAATTAGTTGTATGCAAATCTAAGTAAGTGTTATTTTTATCAAGAATAGATCCATTACTTGGGGCACATTATTTCAGAACAGGTTATAGAAGTAGACCCTGAGAATATTGAAGTCATTAGAGGATGGCCAATGCCCAAGAATGTTTCAAAAGTCAGATCTATTATGGGGTTAGCTGGATACTTCAAAAAGTTTATAAAAAGGTTCTCTAAGATTTCTCATCCCATCACTTATTTGAAAAATAAAGGAATTGAATTTGAATGGACAATAAACTGTGAAGAAAAATTTAATTCGTTGAAGGAATTACTTACTAGTGAACCTATTTTGATGATTGTTGACTCAAATGAATTTTTTTTCGTATTCACAGATGCATGCAAGGAAGGACTTGATGGAGTCCTCACTCAAAATGGAAATGTCATTTTTTATGAGTCCATAAACCTTAAGGAGCATGAGAGGAACTATGCCACAGACAACTTGGAGCTTGTTTCCATTGTTCATGCATTGAATATGTGGAGGCATTATCTCATGGGAAAGATATTTGAATTAAGAACATACCAGAATGGTCTGAAGTATATTTTTGATCATCCAACTTTTAATGTCGGGCAAAAAATATGTCTTGAATTTTTAAGTGAATACGACTTTGATATCAAGCATATCAAAGGAAAAGAAAATAAATTTGTCGATGCACTTAGTAGAAGAGTGCATTTCGTGCATGCTACAAATGTCAATATGCATCAATCGGACATGAAGAGAAGAATTTTAGATGTTTATTTTACATATCAACATTACCTATAGGTAAAGGAAATATTACAGCAAGGAGATGTACAACATAAAGTGAAAGAGTATGAGATAAATGAAAATGGACTACGTATGCATAAAAATAGAATTTATGTCCATAATTCCGGAGAACTTAGGAATTTGGTATTAAAGGAAATGCATAATGTTCCATATGTTGGACATCCCAGTTACCAGAAAACAATTACAGTAGTAAGAAGCCAATTATTTTAGTTGGGACTGAAAAAGGATGTTTTTTATTACATTACCATATGTATGGAATGTCAGAGAGTGAAGGTTGAGCATAGACACCCAACAGGTTTTCTACAACCATTACCAATTCCCGAGAAGAAATGGGAAGTGATAACCATTGAATTTATAACTAAATTTCCTAGGAAAACAAGGCAACGCGATTCAATAATGGTAATGGTTGATAAATTGACAAAGGATGCTCATTTTTTCCCTGTAAAAACAACTCATACTATAGATAACATTGCATAAAATTACATGAAGGAAATTACTAGGTTGCATGGGATACCTAGGACAATTGTCTTAGACAGAGACACTAAGTTTACTTCAAATTTATGGAAGGTATTATTCAAAGGATTTGGTACAAATATGAACTTTATCACATCATACCATCCATAGTTAGATGGCCAGATAGAGAGGGTCAAACGAGTAATTGAAGACATGTTAAGAACGTATGTGATGGATAAGCCATTTAAGTGGGAAGATTACCTGCATTTGGTTGAGTTTTCCTATAATAATGGGTATCAATCTTCGTTGAATATGAGCCCATTTGAAGCCTTTCATGGTAGAAAGTGCATTACTACAATAAGATGGGACAACACAATAGATAGAGTGGTACTTGGGCCAGAGTTTCTCAAGGAAATGGAAGACCCGATGGTTAATATTAAGAATAGTTTAAAGACATCTGAATATAGAAAGAAACTTTATGCCAACAAGAATAGGACAACAAGAGAATTTAAAGTATGAGAGCATGTTCTTTTGAAATTAAAGCCCAATAAGAGCTCTTTGAAGTTGGGAAGTTGTACAAAACTGGCAGCCAGATACTGTGGTCCATTAGAGATATTGGACGGAATAGGGCCAATTGCATAGATGCTTGCATTGTCTGTTTCCATGAAAGTGAATAATGTATTTCATGTCTCTTTTCTAAAGAAATGTGTACATGATCATGACCATGTTGTTTACTGGCATTTGATTCAGGTAGAGAGAGAGGGAGACTTTCAGGTCCAGCCAGTGCAAATACTGGAAAAAAAGGTAAAAATGCTTCAGAATCAAGTTATAGAGTTGGTAAAAGTTCACTGGATCTACTACAATCCTGAAGACCCTACCTAGGAACATGAATATGCCATGTGGGAAGATTACCCAAAACTTTTTGAATAAATTTTGAGATTTTGATCTCGGTTTTGTATATGCACTGATGACAGTGCCAAAATAAGGGGGAGAGGATGTAACACCCTTGGTTTTGAGCCCCCATATTAAATAATGTATTGTTACATTGTTGAGAGGCCAGAGTGCCCAAAAAATTATTAAACAACCAATGTTCCTAAGAAATGTAATTTTTTGATCATTATTAATAATACATACATCACTAGCTGCTAGATGAAAAATGACTATAGTTATAAGGGGATATGATTCCACAAGAGAGGGGGATTGAGGGACTAAGTACTTATTTATATTATATTACCCATTTTTGTGTGATGTGGGGTGGGGGGAATCAATTATTTGAGCTCTTGGGGGAAGGCCAATAGGTTCTTGATCCCCACGAATTACAAAAACTCATCCTTAGTTTGTTGAAGGGGTTTGTTCGTTCACCCGTTTGCAAAATTCTCTCATTAATTTTGATCATTCTCTCACTCTCATTCCCATCCCTATTCTGGTTCTATTATTGATCACCTCACGCATTCATTCAATGGTTTTGTTCATGATTCATCTTCTCTCGTGGATTATGCACTCCATTCATTCCTTCACTCACTCATCTTTCCTCATTTTTTGTGTCTTGTCTTGGGAAAGGAAGATGAACTGCTAAATAACAACCACGTTTTTGTTGGCTATAGAGATTGCTAGTGTAGTCCAGCCATGATTTGAGGCATGCATGTCGAGATGTTTTTTCCTATGTTCATATTTGATCACAACTACGAGTCCTGAGAGTCCCAGTATGGAGATTCTAGACCAGCTACACTGGAGCCCTAGATGGAGAGGTACTTCCTGAGGGACAACATGGAAGAGAAGGGTGGAGGTATGTTCTCTTGGGTGGTGCAGGTAGGGTAGAAGAGATTTGGGTACTTTGATTGTTGTGAGTGTTGGAGAATCCTGTGAGATCTTGCGTTTTGACTGGTTTGGGAAGCCAAGTAACACTATGGAACCATATTTATGGATTCATAGCCCTGGCTCGGGGGTTGCACTATTGTTGAGACTTGGAACAAAAATGTCTATGGTTGGGTGGAATGTCCTTGGTCTTCATCCAATTGGTGTCTTCTTTTATAAAATATAAGTTCTCTTTCTTATGGTTTCCTTTAATTATGTATTTATTTCCATTGGATATCAAATTATTATACCTGAGATTGTACCTATAATATGCATGCTTGCTAATTAATGTTGTGCAGGATATCTTGTGCATGTATTTTATGTTGTGGTATGAATCTTGATCATTTCATGTATGTATTTCATTATTTTCTATTCATTAAGTGTTATCAGAGTCTCCAATGGGAGGTTGGGTATGTTACAGTTTGGTAACATAGAATAAATGTAGTGGCATTTCCTGGCTTGGGTGGTTGGGGATGTTACAGATGCAGACCAATGGATATAGGATATATTTATCACAAGGGTGTACTTGTTATAAATTGTCCCAAGTGTAGTCTTTCCTTGATCATGAAAATGGGTGATATGGAATCGAGGTGCTTTTTGTGTATCATATAGCATTGGGTTGACATTCACTCACAGGGGTGTACCTGTGGTAAATAACATTGGTGTGATCTTTTTCTTTATTCATAGTGATTTGAATTGGAATGATAAATACTTAAATTTGTTAGATTATATCACATGCAGACCCATAATGAGCCTGATATTAAAGAGAGTCAATTGGATCAGAGGGACATCCATAGAAGGAGTTCCCCTTGATTTGGGTGGGAGAGAGACATCTCCCAATACTTAATGGTGTCATGAGTCTAGAGTGAAGTTTGTATACTTCAAAGACAATATTTGGCATGATGAAGAATGTCTCCCTCATTGAGAGGGAGTGTTGATGTCTGAACAACATGGGGAAGACATGCTTCCACACACACACACACACACACACATATATATATAATACAAAGTATAAATATATATAATAAATATGTAGTTATTTATTACCCAAGGGACACATCAATTCATGGATGGTCACCATATGTTCTATATATATGGAACACTCATCATTTTAATAATATATTCATATACCATATCATCTCTTATGAAAAACCAACACCTTAATTATTCCATTTTCTAAATCTAGTTAGTCTTTTTCATGATTTTCATGTTATTTTTCATATTTTTCACGTCCATTTTTCATTTCCAATATCCATTCCCCATTTTCCCTTATCATTTTCCCTTTTATTTTTCCATCTTCCATTTTCATTATCCTTATTATTTTCATTTCCATATTCCATATTTCATGTAGCTCCATTATTTACCTTCCCAACACTTAGCCAAATTTCTTAATATTACTGCGAGTCCGCATTATTTTTATGACTCTTCCATATGCACCGCACTACCTCTCATCCATAGTCCCTCTCCTCCTGATCCATATACTCCCCATCCACTTCCCTCAAAACTTATTCATTTTTTACAACTCATTTTTACTAAGTCTTACCACAACCCCTATCCTCTCGCTCAAAAATATTCATGCTCCTCCTTATCCACTTCCCTGAAGACTTAGTCAATTTTTATAACACATTTTTACTAAGTATTACCATGACCAGTATCCTCTCATTTGTCCATAGTCCCATTTCTCTCGATCCACTTCCCTTAATAATTATTCTTTTTACCAACATTTACCTCCTTACCTACCTCTGCATTCACATAACCCTATAGCATCATAATATTTAATCGCAACCTCTTAATACTTAGTTGCATTCTCATAAAGACTTCATTTATTTTAATATTATTTCTCAATAACAATTCTTATCTTAAGTTTGTTTCCCTTTATTTATGGGAAAACCTCCCAATGACATGTGGTAGTGAAGTCTTATCCCTGAATGACACATGTAAGTGACATGCACCTACCCCATGGAAACACATGTAAGTGACATGCACCTACCCCATGGAAACACATGGATGGATAGAGATAACTGGATAGTTAGTTGGCATGACGACTAGTTGATGATGTGGCAGTCAAAACATACATTGTGCACAAGATACGTGGAGTTCTATGGATCTCTCTACCTCACATACCAATAATATGGATATGATATTTGTATATAAATATTTCAAGATCACCCCCCACAATGCATGTGGGATAAAAAATTCAAATTTTAAATCTAAGGCCCAAAATCCACGAAGACAGATCAATAGTGGTTGAGTCTCCACCTTTCGGAACTCAAAATGTTTGATCCAGATATACATATTGAGAAAAAGAGAGCTCATAGGAAAGTTAAAGAGATGAATAAAAAATTGGAAGTGGTTTCAATGGTTGAAATAGTAGTTATCAGGTCCTCAAAATAAATTACATTCGAGACTATTTTCATCCTTAAAAACAAATTATTTTTAGAAATTGATTTATTTAAAGCCATTTATGAGCTTCTAAAGGGGGTATCAACTAACGGCATGCATATATAAGCTCAAAAAGAGGGAAAATAAAATTATAACCCTAATTGAAAGGAATTTTCAAGAATATGAAGAATATATTATAAAAGAGAAGAAGAGGCAAATTCAAGAGGTTGGCAATGGGTTGTTAGAATTTTTTTCTACATGGGTCTTTCTGCTAGAAGCAATTTATTCCTTTCAAAAAAAAATTGAATTATTATTATTGAATTTCCATTTTGTTATCACCCTATAAGTTATAGGATCAGCTGGTGACTGGGATATTATCCGTCTCTAGTGTTTATGTTGACAAATGATTTTTCATTCTGCAAATAGTTTGAAAAAGAAAAAGAAAAGAAAAAAGAAAGAAAAAAGAAAAAAGAAAGAAAAGAAAAAAGAAAGAAAAAGAAAAAAGAAAGAAAAGAAAAAGGAAAGAAAAAGAGGGCATAAAAGAATTTCAATAAAACCCCATGCAATAATAGTAACTTGGTCCATACCTTTCAAGCATGGCCAAGTTCTTTTTTAAATTGATGTTGATAGGGTAGTGAATGAGTTTGGCTAAACAGTTTAATCTTAGCCAAATTGTCCAGGTTAGATTAGTGAATAAATCTGGCCAGACTCTCTAATCCTGGTCAGATAGCCCCTGGGTAGAGTAATTTCTTAACCCAACAGTCTAATCTGGCTTAACTGTCATAGGAAAACTAGGTTAGAACATAGGTTAGTTGCATTGTTGCTTCATTTCAATAATAACTAGTTTGATGATTAATGTTGCACCAGGATTTGGATACATCAATGTTGTTCGACTAACCCCTTGGTGGTGTAGTCATGAAAAGTTTGGAGAAAACCCATGAATTTTTTTTTATCCAAAGTTTTCTAAGCGCATGTTTTGTCTGTGCCCTCACTTATGCTCCGATCAGGTATCAAGGGTCCAGATGATCACGCCCAGATCTACGGTGGACATATCATTCCGGACCCCCCCGACGGTTTTGATTTTAACTTGGGGGGGGGGGGCTCCGGAATCGATGATAAGACTCGTGCACATATCGGCGGCTCAGGATCGAGCGCTCAAATCTACGTTCAGCGTTGGATTCCGGACCCCCCATCCATTCTTCCTTTAATGGAGGGGGGGTCCGGAATGAGTAATAAACAGAGCGCATAGATCTGCGACTCAGAAGCAGGCACACAGATCAACGAACCAAAATGGATTTTGGACCCCCCAGATGATCTGCTTTTAACCTAGGCGGAGGGGGGTCTGGAATGTAATCTTCCCTCTAGCGGGCCCCTCTTTGTACGTGGCACCATTTTAATGGTCCCGAGTTCCATCATCGCCTGCTTTCTGACTTACCATCATCACCTTTGGACGTCATCTCCCACCTTTCCCGAAATGGTCATGTCCCATAAATGTTGTCAGTTCTTCCCCCCATTCGCTCATGGCAAGCCCCTTACTATGAATTTTACCTCTAATCGATAGCCGCCACGTCACCCATATGTATCCCTTAGTCACTGTCACCCGCCATCTCACCCTCAAATGATCCGTTGGCCATTTATTACTAGATAACCTATCTATTATCCAGCTGACCTGTCTCCCACGCCCAACCGAACCTAGCTTAATTAAAACTACTGTTATTCCCCTTACTTTTGTTGGACACACCTACCACACTTAGAGGGGGGGTGAATGAGTGTGGGGCTCTTTTTCCCAAAACTGCCCTCTTGCACAAAAACTCATCAATTAGCATTCAACATTTATTCATTACCCATTGTTGTCATTTATAACCAG
>ML777882.1:419004-511836 GCA_009831015.1 Picea engelmannii
ATTACTTGACATCAACCAATGACATCAATCAAACCAAACCATTTACATCAATGACATATGATCCAACAATCTCCCAAGTAATCAAACCATTGGCATCAATGACAAACCATTGGCATCAATGACAACATGATCCAACAACTTTCGCTATTCACCCATCGCACCAGATAAATTCACCGCTTACTCCTCCACTACATTTCGTTGCCCTCATCCATAGTCATTCGCTTCCACTAACATTGTGTTTATTCCAGGTATTCTTGCAGAAATGGCGCCAAAGTCCAAACAAGCAGAAGGAGAGGAGACTATGTTTCTCCCGCCTCCTATCGACCTGGACAAGATCCCACTGGTCGACAAAGACTGATTAATCGCAGATACAAAATGCGATTTTGATTTCTCAGACCTTCATTCGTGGCTCAGGGAAGTTTTCCTGGACCAGAGTGATGAAATTGGACTCTGGGAGTCTAATTTACCCCTCTACCTTTTCCCTCAGATCCACCATTTTCCCGAGCTCGGTCTCAAGTGTCAAGCCCACTATATTCCCGAACAAAGAGCCATCATCTCCTCATCCAGAGAAATATTGTTCCTCATCACACCTAAATCCATAGAACAGATGATGCAAATCCACCGAGCTGACTCTATGTCTCCCTTCAACCTGGAAATTCTCATAGAATTGTACCAGAAAATGACCTTCCCCCAAAGAGATCAAATATTTGATCTCTTCCTTCCCCCCTCCGCTCAATTTCCCTCCACAAATCCTCCTTATCTGTCTTCCATGTTCTCTACTAAGGGAAACCAGGTCATCTCATCCCTTTGTGCTTTGTTAGGATACTATTCTGATCAGTGGGTAGATAAACCCATTCTAGATTTTCTATCCATCTTTTCTACCGACGAAAAGCCCACCACCCAGTTTGACTTCAGCACATTCTTGGCAAACAATATTCACGAAAAGTTCATGAATTTCAGCACGGAAGGCATGTTCAGATACTCATCGATACTAGCATACTTGTCCATCTTCTTCCAGGCAGATAAATTTAGCTTTTCCATGCAGAAGATGGATGGAGATGGAAGACCTCAGGCAGTCGCAACATGGACCTCCTTGCTCAAGAACAACTCAATTGATTTCATTTTCAAGGAGTTCATCGACCAATTCTACCACCCTATGGTAAGTATGTTAGGTGGCAGGCCCGAGCTTCAGATAAACGACGAAGTTCATAGGATCTTGCATCTATCGGACAACATAAAGACTGGGGATTGGTACTTGTATCAAAATTATACCGAGATCAGAACAGGTGCGAATTGGCACCGTATAAGCTGCCCAAGTACCTTCCTGTCAGAATTTTCGCGTTGGAATATATAAGGCAGATTATAAATTCAGATGATATCCATCTTGTATCATTGAAGAAAAATAAGCAGCTTAGAATCAAGGGGCATATTGGTTCCTTGATATGCAACAATCGTGGTGTTGGGGAAGGAGCAAACAGGCCATTGAGAAGATCAGAGTAGAATTGGGAGACATGCCAACAGAGGCAAATGAGATCATCAAGTTCCTCAATTCTAAGACCAGGGAAGAGCTGGAAGAGATGAAAATTGAAGACAGAACAGAGACCATCCTTGAGGTTAAAAGATTTTTGACCAAGAGAGGATTAACGCTTCAGTTGGAAGAAAAGGTTCAGGCCATGGACCTAGGGGTACAAAGATTCTTCAGTAAGATTGAGGCTCTTCAGAAGAAAGGTCTACCTGGTCTGAAGGTAATCAATGATAAATTGATGACACTCCCAGACTACAAGAAGAGATTAACCGATGTGGCTAAGGATAGCTCAAAGTTTGCAGGAATTAAAGGGAGCATCACTGGCAAGGCATTCCTAGATGCCCTTGAGTGGGACATAAGTATCCAACACGAGATTCGATACATCTTCCTCACAAAGCCTACATTCGCCAAGTACACAGAAATGGACGAAGTGTATCGAAGATTGCTCAAAGTCAACGTTCCCAGTCATCTTAGATGGGAGGAAGTCTGTGATCTGATCAATTAGAAGATGAGTTGTCCAGGTCCAGTCAGCTGTCCAGTCAGATGAAGTCGTGCAGAGGCTTCATCAACGGCCCACCCAGAAATCAACATGCAGTTAAACCACTTCATCAAGCAGTTCCTAGATTTAGGAAATTTGTTAAGTTAGTTAGGCTAAAAATAGATTTAGCACGTCCTGGTCATTAATGACAAGATCGTTTGTAATTTGAGTTATAAATACTTCACTTTTCGAGGTATTGAGGGTTGTTGATCTTCACATCCTGAAGCTATCAGACTGTAATATTTTTGAAGAGATCTTCCATTAATAAAAAGGAGGCACTTTTATAGGATTCTTGCGTGTATTCACTGGTGATGTTTTCTCTCTAAGTTGAATGTTATTCTCGCTTTGTTATCATATTGTTTTCTGAATCTAATCTTTAAGAGTAACGAATGTTGCAGGATTTATCTCATATACCCTGTTTCTGACTCGAAAGATTTTAGTGATTTATCTTCTGGTGCTTTCAATAAAGAAATTCTTAACTGCTTCTTTGTTGAAATTATCTTTCTCATATTTTCTACTATTCATCATTTATGCTATTAAAGAATCCATTGATTATATTATCTCGCCCTGTGAAAGGTTTTCCTTTCCGTTTCTGGTGCAGATTTCATATTTTATTAAAACACAGACCCCATAGACCAATAGATGTGTAGACTGTCTCAACCAATTCGAAAAAACACTTTGACAACATAACCGACCTATTTCTGTACCTAGCCTGATATTTAAAATTTGAAACATAGCTAAATCATATAGAGAGATCCCTCTCTGAAGTTGGAAGTGCTAGATCCTAGCTTTGAAAGTGGTTGGATAAAGTTACCTTGGTAGATTTCTTCTGTTGTCAACCTCTAGGAAATTTACCGAGTGCTAACATAGTGGCGACTCCACTGGGGAAGAACATATAAGATTTATAACTACACATTTTATTTTCCCTAAAAAGAAAGTTTGTTCCTGGAATATTGCAAATTTGAGAAGAAAGTAATGTTTAGAGGTTGATTAAAATTTGTACATATTATTTTTGAACTCATAAAACTAAAAAGAATATATATAAAAATCAAAAAGAAATCTGGCTCCTAAGAAAGTTTATACTCGATCTCATCCAGACCCAGAACTTGCGATAGTGACAGATAACCCAGAACAATTACTCAGGAAAAAGACCATAGTTGAAAGCGCAGTGAGTCATATTCTTTTGCATAAGTCCCTTTCTTTTTCAGGGGAACCCATTACCTTTCAAAAACCTGACTTTGACACCTTTTCCCAACAAAGCCTGATTAGAAAATAGTCTGATAGTTTCGTGACTAGAATCATTTTCGACCCAACCATTTTACAACCCCGAACCCCTGAAGTTTTGTCTCCCACTGTTAAACTGCAAATCACTTCCTCAGTGCTATCCAGTCCCTCTGTGTCCTCGTCTTCTGTCACCACCTCATCGGTCATCTAGTATGTTATCCCACCTCCTCCACACATCATGGCAGCTCAATATGCTCCCTTGGTGTTGGTTACGGCTCTTCATGCCATGCCCCAAGAATATCAAACGACACTCCCACAGTTCGATGCAACAGGACCTTTGAGCGCACAACAAGACGTAGATAAAATGAATGATTATTATTATCTGCATGAAGTAGATGAAGTTGGCGTTCAAATGAGATTGTTTGCCCAAAGTTTGACAGGTGACGTTAAAAAATGGTATAAAGGGTTGCGTGCCGCCTCAGTCCTTGACCTTACTGCATTCCAAAGGAGTTTTCTAGACAGATGGGAGGTAAAGAAAAACCCTCTCGAAATTTTGTCAGAATACGAAAATATCAGAAGAAATCAAGGTGAGACAGTGCAAGATTACTGCACTCGTTTCAATAACCTGTACAACGCAATCCCAACTGAAATCAAACCTCCACAGGGTTTGGCGTTGATAAAATTCCCTGATGGTTTTGATGCTGACATGTCATACCAACTAAGGGAAAGAAATTCTACCACCCTGGAAGATATGAAGAAAAGTGTTATAAGTGTGGAGGCCAATTTGTTGGTAAAAAGGGCACGTCAGAGGTCAGAGAGGAGGGTCACAATTAAAGAAGAAACTTCCACGGCGACCTCAAATTCCAAATTGGATTCTTTGGCCAGAGAAATGGAAAGAATGATGGAAAGATTTACTGTGTCAGACAGAAATCCTCCAAGAGAAAATCCACCAGCTCCTCAGGTTCGGAACCCTAACTTTAGAAGAAACCCTCCTCAAATCAGACAGAGAGATCCTAGGGATCAAAGAGAGAAGAGGGGTCCAAATCAACAGATCAGACCTCCCCTACAAGAAAATTATGCTAATGAAGGGGAGGAAGTAATCGAACAACTGGAGGATACTCACATAAATCTCATGGGAATTCACGATAACGAAGCTATTTTCCTTACCCAAGAAGAGCAAGAACTTTGTATTCCCAATCAAACAAAAGTAAGTGAAGAAGCCGAAGATGCAGAACAACAGGCATTCAAAAATTCCATTTTGGAGGTACATCGACGGTATAATCTGCGGAGTAAAAAGATAGAAGGGAGTTTCCCAAAAAAGACAATTGAAACGAAGAAGGTAGTTGAAACCAAAAAGGCCTCTGAGGCATCTACTCAGAAGATTCCAGAGAAGAGTACTGCCAAAGTTCCTGCGAAGAAAAACCATGCTATTCTGAAAAGATCATCACAGCCCGAGGTTTCACCTATTAATCCACCAAGTACCTCTAGCCAGAAGAGTGTGGTGGACAAACCAGAATTGATGAGCCAAGGCAGGGCTCCTACACCTTTCATCCTTGAGGGGGAATTGGCCAAAGTAAAAATTCCCATCCCACTTTCTGATTTGATGAACAAAGACGTTTATCGTTCACAGGTGATTAAAGCACTGACCATTGAACCTAACATAGGCATGAAGGCCTTAACCATTGGATCAACAAATCATTCAGACACTGTGAACCTTACTGATGATCAACCCAAACTTCTTTTCAGACCTGAAGTAGATGGTCGAGATTATACTGTGATGTCGCTCCTTTTTACATCAGTCTAAACATACATGACCTGATCTTGCATAATGCTATGCTGGATTTGGGTGCTTCCCACAATCTGATGCCTAAAGCAGTAATGGAGAAACTGGGACTGGAGGTCACCATACCTTACAAGGATTTACACTCATTCGACTCCAATAAAGTCAGATGTATTGGTTTGATCAAGGACCTATGCATCACCTTGGTTCAAATTCCTGCGAAGAGCATGGTAATGGATGTGGTAGTTGAAGACATCCCTCCGAAGTATGGAATGTTTCTATCCTGATCTTGGGGGGCTAAGTTGAGAGGAAACCTGCAGCTAGATATGTCTTATGCCACTATCCCAGTTTTCAGGCAACAAAGAAGGCTATACAGAGAAACATTGATGAAATACATGGTCAGTAGCCAAGAAAAACCGCACAACTATCCCCTTTACTCTACGCATTCCGACTTGGATTCTTTTATCTTGTACAATGATGGCGACATGAGAGAACAAGATACTCAGCTGGAAGAAGATACATCTAGTCAAGAAGAAGGCCAAGAAACCATTGAGGTAGCAAGGATGAAAAACGTGATAACTGAAGACTTACCGACAGATTTCTGGAGCATGGATTTTGATGGAGCAGTAAGCAAAGAAGGAGCTAGAGCAAGAGTTTGGTTGCATAATCACAGAAACAGGTATTCAGAAAACCATTCTTACAAATTAAATTTCCAATGCACTAACAATATTGCAGAGTATGAAGCCTTGATGCTTGGTCTGAAGATTTTGAAAAGAGTTGGTGCTAAACAGATTATGGTAAGAGGTGATTCTGAGTTGATAATCAAGCAAATCAAAGGTGAGTACGCTGCAAAGAACCCACGCCTTAGAGCTTATAGGTATGATGTTCTTGATGCCCTTAGATGTTTCACTGAAGTTGACTTGCAGGTAATGCCGAGGGGACAAAACATTCTTGCGGATGGATTGGCTACGTCAGCAACCACCTGTAAGATTCCTTTCTGCTCGACTTGCCCGTACACGGTGGAGGTAAAATGCAGACCATCCGTTCCTGACAATATCAGGTACTGGAAACTGTTTGGTAATGATGATCAAATCGAAGATTTTTTGCAGTGTAAAAATTATTTTGAATGTACAAATATAGATTTAGAGAACGAAGATGAAAATGTAAATAGATCTGATTTTGAAATTGATAGTGTAAATAGCGTAGATTCATGAGAATTAGGCGATGATGAGATGGAGGCCGATGTTTTACATTTGAAAAGCAATGTTTTGCCTAGAGGTCTAGTTCCTTTAGAGGACTTGTTTGATTTTAACGACGTAGCCAAAAAACCGAAAATTGAAGCTAATGGACAAGAGGTAGAAGACTGTAATATAGGGACCGAAGAGAAACCCAGGATAGTCAAATTGTCTAAATCATTACCTCCTGAGAAAAAACTCAAATACATTGAGTTGTTCAAAGAATATTCAGATGTCTTTGCCTAGGGTTATGAGGATTTGAAAGCTTATGATACCAGCATCATACAACACAGGATTCCAATAAAAGAAGACCAAAAACCATTCAGGCAGAAACTTAGGAGGATAAATCCCAAGTTGCTCCCTCTAATAGAAAAGGAGATTAAAAAAATGTATGATGCCAAAATCATAGTCCCGTTGCGTTTTTCCAAATGGGTCTCGAATTTAGTCCCGACATGTAAGAAGTCCGGGGAGGTCAGGCTGTGCATTGATTTTCGAAATCTGAATAAGGTCTCCCTGAAGGAAAATTACCCCTTGCCCAAAATGGACCACATCCTATGAAGGGTGGTCGGATCCATTCGAATATCTTTGCTGGACGGTTTCTCGGGTTACAATCAGGTCCTAGTTCACCCGGATGACCAAGACAAAACTGCTTTCACCACACCATGGGGCACTTTCATGTATGTGAAAATGCCTTTTGGTTTGATGAATGTTGTAGCCACTTTCCAGAGAGTGATGGATATCACCTTTGTGGAAGAATCAGGTAAGTTTATTGTCGTCTATTTGGATGATGTAAATGTTTTTTCCTGATCTGATGACGAACACCTGCGACACCTTAGACGAGTCTTCAAGAAATGTAGAAGGTTTGGGATTTCTTTAAATCCTAAGAAAATCCTTTTTGGGCTAGAGGAAGGCAAACTGCTAGGACACATCATCTCCAAGGATGGAATCAAAATAGACCCCAGCAGAATTGAGGCCATACAAAAATTAGAACACCCAAGAAACCTTAAAGAACTACAGTCTTTTATCGGGAGAATCAAATTTCTACGAAGATTCATTGCCAATCTGGTCGAGCTCCTTAGAAACATTACAAATATGCTAAAAAAGGATGTGAAAATAAAATGGGACTCTGAGTCCAGACAGTCTTTCGAATAAGTCAAACGAGCACTCACAGAGGCCCTTGTCTTAATTCGTCCTGATTTTACCAAAGATTTCTATCTTTTTTCTTTCGCTTCCGAACATACTATAGCAGCGGTATTACTACAAAAGAATAGTGAAGGGTATGAACATCCCATAGCTTTCTTTAGTAAAGCGTTAAGAGACACTTCTCTGAATTACAAGATAATGGAGAAACAAGCTTTTGCCTTGGTAAAAGCTATAAAAGATTTCAGGGTCTACATTCTCCATTCTCATACCATTGCATATGTTCCGAATGCGGTAGTTAAAGACATTTTGACCCAGGACAACCCGGATGGGAGAAGGGGAAAATGGATTGCTGTCATTTTAGAATACGATATAGAGATTAATCCTACAAAACTAATCAAGTGTCAAGGCCTAGCAAAATTAATGGCTGAATCTAATTTCCATGCTCTTGACATTAATTTTTTAGCCGCAGCAGATGAATAGGGCAATATGGCGACTCCAAGTATGAGAGAGTTATTTCTCAACTCTCCATGGTACGCAGACCTTATATTCATTTTGCAAAATTTAAAAGCTCCCCCTGGTTTGAATAAGACTAAAGCTAGATTTTTAAAGTTGAAAGCCTTAAAATTCTGTATTCTAGAAGGCAATTTGTATTGGAAATATCCTGGAGGCATTCTGTAAAATTGTTTATTGAAAGATGAAGCTGACAACGTGTTACAAGAATTTCATGCAGGATAATGTGGTGGCCATCTGAACTGGAAGGTCATAGCCAACAAAATACTCAGACAAGGATTATATGGGCCCACCCTGTTCGCCGATGTACATCATAAAGTGACTGCATGTCATCAATGTCAGTTGTTTGAAGGCAAAAGGAAACTCCTTCCTCTCCCCTTGAAACCGATATCAGTTGAAGCCCCTTTCCAACAATGGGGACTGGACTTCATTGGAGAAATACACCCCCCTTCTTCAGGCCAGCATAGGTGGATCCTCACTGCCACCGATTATTTTACCAAATGGATCGAAGCAGTACCAAGCAGGCAAGCCACTGACTCTGTTATTATCAAATTCCTTGAAAATAATATCTTGTCTCGCTTTGGATGTCCTAGAAATATTATAACTGATAATGCAACTGCTTTTCGGTCGAAGAAGCTCATAGATTTCTACAACCAATATCACATTGGTTTGGGGCATTCCATAGCTTACTACCCTTAGGGGAATGGGCTGGCAGAATCTTCAAACAAAACCTTGGTAAATATCATCAAGAAAACGTTGCAAGAAAACAAGAAATCGTGGCATAACAAGTTGGTGTTCGCATTATGGGCTGACAGACTGACCACCAAAAGGTCAATCGGTATGTCACCATACCAGCTGGTCTATGGCACAGAGGCCATTTTACCCACGTCTTTAGGATTCCCTGTCATGAAGTTGCTTCAAGATGTAGAAACTAAGCCAAATGACTCACAGAGAAGGATCAACCAGAAGATCCATTTGCAACAGTCGAGGGAAGAATTTTTCAACAAAACTCAGGTAATCCAAGAAAGCATCAAGAAGATTTTTGACAAAAGAACAGAGGAAGATGATTTTGAGCTAGGAGATTTGGTGTTGAGATGGGACACCAAAAATGAAGACAAGGGAAAGCATGGGAAATTTGACAGTCTGTGGAGAGGACCATACATGATCCAAGCATTCAAGGGGAACAACACTTTCTTTCTAAACAACGCTGATGGGACAGATCTTCGAGGAGGACTTGTAAATGGCAGAATGCTGAAACATTATGTGTCACCTCAGTAGAGATTCAAATTTTCACTCTCCATTGTACACACCATTTTTATTCTTATTTTTTGCCTGCATTTTCTGAGTGAAGAACATTAGTCAGTTGGTTGAAGCCTGAAGACAAGGCCCTAAGCTGTTGACCATTGTTCTTCTCATTTTTGAGAATAAATCCAATCAATCAACAAAGGCTACTAGGCAGAAGTTTTCAGAATGGCAGGAACCAGGACTCTTGGCACTTCACAGGGCAAGTACCATCCCCAAGTGGAGCCGCTGTTATCACCCTATAAGTTATGGGATCAACTGGTGACTGGGATATTATTTGTCTCTAGTGTTTTTGTTGACAAATGATTTTTCATTCTGAAAATAATTTGAAAAAGAAAAAGAAAATAAAAAAGAAAGAAAAAAGAAAAAAGAAAGAAAAGAAAAAAGAAAAAAGAAGAAAGAAAGAAAAAAAAGAGGGCATAAAAGAATTTCAATAAAAGCCCCATGCAATAATAGTAACTTGGTCCATACCTTTCAAGCATGGCCAAGTTCTTTTTTAAATTGATGTTGATATGGTAGTGAATGAGTTTGGATAAACAGTTTAATCTTAGCCAAATTGTCTAGGTTAGATTAGTGAATAAATCTTGCCAGATTGTCTAATCCTAGTCAGATAGCCCCAGGGTAGAGTAATTTCTTAACCCAACAGTCTAATCTGGGTTAACTGTCATAGGAAACTAGGTTAGAACATAGGTTAGTTGCATTGTTGCTTCATTTCAATAATAACCAGTTTGATGATTAATGTTGCACCAGGATTTGGATACCTCAATGTTGTTCGACTAACCCCTTGGTGGTGTAGTCATGAAAAGTTTGGAGAAAACCCATGAAAAAGCATTTATCCAAAGTTTATTAAGTGCATGTTTTGTCCACGCCCTCACTTATGCTTCGATYAGGTATCAAGGGTATAGATGATCGTGCCCAGATCTACGGTGGACAGATCATTCCAGACCCCACCGACCATTCTTCTTTTAACTTGGGGGGGGGGGTATCCAAAATCTATGATAAGACTTGCGCGCATCTGGGCGACTCAAGATCGAGTGCTCAAATCTATGTTCAGCGTTGGATTCCGGAACCCCCCATCCATTCTTCCTTTAATGAAGGGGGGGGGGTCCAGAATGAGTGATAAACATAGTGCATAGATCTGTGGCTCAGAAACAGGCGCGCAGATCAATGACCCAAAATGGATTTCAGACCCCCCCGGATGATCTACTTTTAACCTAGGGTGGGGTCCGAAATGGAATCTTCCCTCTGGCGGGCCCCTCTTTGTGCGTGGCATCATTTTAATGGTCCCTGAGTTCCATCATCGCCTGTTGTCTGACTTACCATCGTCACCTCTGGACGTCATCTCCCACCTTTCCTGAAATGGTCATGTCCCATAAATGTTGTCAGTCCTTCCCCCCATTCGCTCATGGAAAGCCCCTTACTATGAATTTTACCTCCAATTGATTGCTACCACGTCACCTGTCTGTATCCCTCAGTCACCGTCACCCGCCATCTCACCCTCAAATGATATGTTGGCCATTTATTACTGGATAACCTATCCGTTATCCAGCTGACCTGTCTCCCACGCCCAACGGACCCTAGTTTAATTAAAATTACCGTTATTCCCCTTAATTTCGCTATTCACCCATCGCACCAGAGAAATTCACCGCTTACTCCTCCATTACATTCCGTTTCCCTCATCCACAGTTATTCGGCCCCACTAACATTGTGTTTATTACAGGTACTGTTGCAGAAATGGCGTCAAAGTCCAAACAAGAAGAAGGAGAGGAGAATTCGTTTCTCCCGCCTCCTGTCGAGCTGGACAGGATCCCACTAGTCGACAAAGACTGATTAATCGCATATACAAAATGTG
This sequence comes from Picea engelmannii, assembly GCA_009831015.1. Lineage (NCBI taxonomy): Eukaryota > Viridiplantae > Streptophyta > Pinopsida > Pinales > Pinaceae > Picea > Picea engelmannii. The sequence continues at coordinate 430,114 of ML777882.1, forward strand.
ATTTTGATTTCTCAGAACTTTAGTCGTGGCTCAGGGAAGTTTTCCTGGACCAGATTGATGAAATTGGACTCTGGGAGTCCAATTTACCCCTTTAACATTTCCCTCAGATCCACCATTTTCCCAAGTTTTCTCTCAAGTGTCAATCCCACTATATTCCCGAACAAAGAGCCTTCATCTCCTCGTCCGGAGAAATTATGTTCCTCATCACACCTGAATCCATAGACCAGATGATGAAAATCCCCCGAGCCGACTCTGTGTCTCCCTTCAACCTGGAAATTCTCACAGAATTGAACCAAAAAATGACCTTCCCCCAAAGAGCTCAAATATTCGAGCTCTTCCTTCCCCCATCCACTCAATTTCCCTCCACAAATCCTCCTTATCCATCTTCCATGTTCTCCACTAAGGGAAACCAAGTCATCTCATCCTTTTGTGCTTTGTTAGGATACTATTCTGATAAGTGGGTAGATAAACCCATTCTGGGTTTTCTATCCATCTTCTCTACCAATGAAAAGCCCACCACCTAGTTTGACTTCAACACATTCTTGGCAGACAATATTCATGAACAGTTCGTGAATTTCAGCACAGAAGGCATGTTCAGATACTCATCGATACTAGCATACTTGTTCATCTTCTTCCAGGCAGATAAATTTAGCTTTCCATGCAGAAGATGGATGGAGATGGCATACCTCAGGCAATCACAGCATGGACCTCCTTGCTCAAGCACAACTCAATTGATTTCAGTTTCAAGGAGTTCATCGACTAATTCTACCACCCTGTGGTAAGTATATTAGGCGGCATGCCCAAGCCTCGGATAAACGATGAAGTTTAGAGGATCTTGCATCTATCGGACAACAAAAAGACAAGGGATTGGTACTTGTATCAAAATTATACTGAGATCAGAGTATATGGGTGCGAGTTGGCACCGTATAAGCTATCCAAGTACCTACCTGTTAGAATTTTCACGTTGGAATATATAAGGTAGATTATAAATTCAGATGGTATCCATTTTGTATCATTGAAGAAAAAGAAGTAGCTTAGAATCAAGGGGCAGATTGGTTCCTCCATCTGCAAGAATCGTGGCGCTGGGGAAGGAGAAAATAGGCCATTGAGAATATCATAGTAGAATTGGGAGACATGCCAACACAGGCAAACGGGATCATCAATTTCCTCAATTCTAAGACTAGGGAAGAGCTGGAAGAGCTGAAAATTGAAGACAGAACAGAGACCATCCTTAAGGTTAAAAGAGTTTTGACCAAGAGAGGATTAATGCTTCAACTGGAAGAAAAGGTTCAGGCCATGGACCTAGGGGTACAAATATTCTTTAGTAAGATTGAGGCTCTTCAGAAGAAAGGTCTACCTGGTCTGAAGGTAATCAATGATAAATTGATGACACTCCCAGACTACAAGAAGATATTAGCTGATGTGGCTAAGGACAACTCAAAGTTTGCAGGAATTCAAGGGAGCAACACTGGAAATTCATTCCTAGATGCCCTTCAGTGGGACATAAGTATCCAACACGAGATTCGATACATCTTCCTCACAAAGCCTACATTCGCCAAGTACACAGAAATGGACGAAGTGTATCGAAGACTGCTCATAGTCAACGTGCCCAGTCATCTTAGATGGGAGGAAATCTATGATCTGATCGATTAGTAGATGAGTTGTCCAGGTCCAGTCAGATGAAGTCGTGTAGAGGCTTCATCAATGGCCCACCCAGAAATCAACGTACAATTAAACCACATCATCAAGCAGTTCCTAGATTTAGGAAATTTGTTAAGTTAGTTAGGATAAAAATAGATTTAGCACGTCCTGGTCATTAATGAAAGGATTGTTTGTAATTTGAGTTATAAATACTTCACCTTTCGAAGTATTGAGGGTTGTTGATCTTCACACCCTGACGCTATCAGACTGTAATATTTTTGAAGAGATCTTCCATTAATAAAAAGGAGGCACTTTTACAGGATTCTTGCGTGTATTCACTGGTGATGTTTTCTCTCTAAGTTGAATGTTATTCTCGCTTTGTTATCATATTGTTTTCTGAATCTAATCTTTAAGAGTAACGAATGTTGCAAGATTTATCTCGTATACCCTATTTTTGACTCGAAAGATTTTAGTGTTTTATCTTTTGGTGCTTTCAATAAAGAAATTATTAACTTCTTCTTTGTTGAAATTATCTTTCTCATGTTTTCTACTATTCATCATTTATGCTATTAAAGAATCCAGCGATTATATTATCTCGCTCTGTGAAAGTTTTTCCTTTGTGTTTCTGGTGCGGATTTCATATTTTATTAAAACACAGAACCCATAGCCCAATGGATGTGTAGATTGTATCAACCAATTCGAAAAAACACTTTGACAACAAAACCGACCATTTTCTTTACCTAGCCTGATATTTAAAATTTGAAACATAGCTAAATCATATAGAGAGATCCCTCTCTGAAGTTGGAAGGGCTAGATCCCAGCTTCGAAAGTGGTTGGATAAAGTTACCTTAGTAGATTTCTTCTGTTTTCAACCTCTAGGAAATTTACCAAGTGCTAACACCTTTCATATTACTTTATAATCAACTCTCTCAATATTTTTCCATAGATTCCCTTGACATTTTAGTTCCAAATGAGAAAGATCCTTGCTTGTAAAAAAGTAGATGCAATTTATTTTAAGTTTATGTAATTTTCATTTAAATATTGTTGAGTTTGTTTTATCCCTCTTGTTTTAGAAATTTTTAATATTATTTCATTTGGGATATTATTATTAATTTCTCCCACAAATAACTATTTTGGGGAATAACTTTAATTATTTCTCAGACTTTGAAATTTTAGAGTATGATATTTTTGGAGTGTGCTCACCATAATTTTTTTCAGTTTTAAATGAAATACTCATATAAAGTTAATTGATAACCTATCCATTTTAATTTTCTTTCATCTTGAAAATTCATAGCTGATCCTAGGTTCACAACACTTTAGAAGGAAGGAAAAATTATTTGTTGAAAGAAAAATTTGTACAAATCTCTTTTAGATATACCTATTTATTTTTCTTTATATGAATAAGATGATGTGCTTTATGAATAAATATGATAAATGATATATTTGTTGGAAGATATTTTGGGGTTTTCTCTTTATCACTTACCCATTGCATTCATATAAAACCATACAAAGAACCTTCCAATATATCGAGAGAGGAGAACCACATAAAAACAAGAAGAGTCTTTCTTGTTCCCCACAAGATTCTCTCTCAAATGTTCATCATTTTTGGAGACCATACCCGGGAGGAAAAAAGGATGGTTTCATAGACCTGAAATGGAAACTATTATTTTTCAAGAAATATTATTCTTTTTAGGATCATATATTATTAATACGCTAGAAGTAGTCTGGTGCAAATCTTGGAAATATTTTTAGCAGATTGATTGAACATGAATTAGGTTCTTGAAAACCTCGTTCAAGGAACTTCTGGTGGCCATTAAGATATGTTATTAGAGTTATAAACACAAGTTATTTACACCAACTTATACAACACCAAATAACCATCAAATATATGGGAGGAGGAGATCCTTGGCGACTCCATCATTAAAACTCTAGATTTTAAAGAAAGATTCTATAGTGAATTCAATAAACAAATTCCATAATTTCAATAATATATTTATGATTATTCCACTTAAGGATGTATTTCATGTTGTGATGATATTTTTCCTTCACCACCTAGACTAAACAATGTTTTTCAAGTTACAGTAAAGGGAGAAGGCTCTCAAAGAAAGAAATAGTTTCTTAGAAGTCCACTCAATTTGCAAGGAGAGGTTCATCCTTTGCCAAATATTTCCATAGAACTATTTCATATGTTTTTCGGAGATACTTCAAAGGATGTAGAGAATCATTTGGTTAATTTTTATATTGCTTGTGATATTTATAATGTGGCTGAATATGATGTTGCATGACTATTGTTTATCTTAACTCCAAAAGGAAATGCTAATGAATGGTTTTATTCATTTCTTCCTAGAACCATCACTAGTTGAGTTGTATTAGAAAATTTATTTGTTGATAATATTTCCCAAGGAAAGATCCATGTTCTCTTTTCTTGAAGTTGATCGAAATATAGATGAATGAGGAAGAGACATTCAAATATTTCACTTTAATATTTATGAAATTCCTTCATGATATTCCTCAACAAATGTTTCCAAATGACTTCATCATTTTTAGCTACTATGAAAAAAAATTCCCGTGAATTTGAGATTTTTATGGAAGCAAGAAGGAAAGTGCAACTAGAGAGAGATGATCTAGCAAGCTCAAGACAATGAAGAAAATATTCATGAAAGTGGTGTTGATCTTCTGAAATTTCCAATACAGTTCCCAAAGAGTCAATAAAAGAATTTAAATGAGAAATCCTATAAAATATGTGAAAATTTCTCTACATAAAATTATGTTCCTGAAGAAAAAAATGAAAAACCTAGTGTCTCAATTCAATAAGAATACCATTCTCCACATGCTCCATTGGTGGAAACTTCAGACCTCTCATATGTTCAATATAAAAGCAATGATCGCAACGGGTTGAAAGATAATTTTGATGAACCTATATTATATACACATGAAGATCGTATTCAACATGATCATGGTGAAAATGTTGTAGTGGGTTCACAATGGCCACAACTAGTTTACATAGAGATGAAAGAGGGATGTCAACATGGAATCAATGAAAGTGATAATAAAAGATATCACTTAACATTAAGCTTACAAGTTGTTGTCTACTTGTGAGTAGAGTTGAATTAAGAAAAAATCTTCCAATCATCAAAAGATGAAGGGTGTTTGCAACAATTGGTCCCATGGATGGTATATGCTATTTTTTAAGACAATGGTATTGTTGGTGAATAGTAAAATATAGCCTTACAGTTCTCCACAAATGTTCAACAATAGTTCATATTTGTTACCTCACTATGGAACTATTATCATTTTATAATGGAGGAATGCCTTTAGAGCATTACCAATAAATGAATATTGTAAACCATGGATGGGAGTAATCAAATCAGTTTGTTATGTACATTTCTACATTGTAAGTATAATTACACTTGAAAGTATATTTTCTCTCCAAGTAACTTACGATAGGAATAATTTTGTTCTCTCAGGTATACATTTTGTTCTTTCAATGAATTTTTCTAATAAGCATTTTTGGATAAGGATAGTAGATTGGGATGACTCCATAGCCCAATGGACCAATATTTTAAATTCTCAACAACCCACAGGGGGTCATTATGCCATAGTTGGAGCTAGTTGTTGATTTGTTTTCATCCATAAAATAGAGACCAATTTTTTTTCTTCAAACTTGGAAAGTTCCAAAGATCTTGAATTCTTGATTGTGAAGACCCAAAAAGTTTCCAACTAGCTTCAGTTTTGTAGTTCTTTATCATGAAAGTCTAACGGGGATAGTTTCTCTTTGAAACAAAAATGAAGGAGAATAAAGGATTCTAAAAGAAGGAAACTTCTTATGTCCATATTTTCATTAGGTCGCCTTGTGTTTGAAATTCATCCAACATCTTACAAAATCTAAAAAAAATGTAAAGTAGACAAGATATCACCATTTTTCCTCACCAATTTTCCCCTCCATTTTAGAAATTTTAACTAAGTATTATTAATATACTCTCCTCTTTGTACTTAGTAATTTTCCCCATCTCACCATATTCCATTTTATTTACTCACCTTTCATACTTAGTCCATTTTTCCAAACCTACTCTTCCTTCATTTTCCAAATCTTTTTAGTCATTTTATGATTTTCACGTTCAGTTTTCATTTTTTTCATATCCATTTTTCATTTCCAATCTCAATTATCCATTTCCCTTTTTCTTTTCCCATTTCCCATTTTAATTTTCTTTTTCCTTTTCATTTTCATTTCCATATTCCATATTTCATGAAACTCCATTATTTACCTCCCAAACACTTAGTCAAATTTCCTAATATTAACATGGGTCCACATTATTTTTATGACCCTTGCATACTTCTCCATAGTCCCACCCCTCTCGATCAATCTCCTCCTGATCCACTTCCTCAAGACATAGTCATTTTTTACAACTCCTTTTCACGAAGTCTTAACACAACCTATATCCTCTTAATTATCCATAGTCCCTCTCCTCCCGATACACTTCCCTTAATACTTAGTAATTTTACCAATATTTACCTCCTTTGTAACATCCCTCTCTTTCACACACCTGATGTGACTTAATCTTTGAGGACAATTGCGTGAAAGTGATCTGGTTCATTATATGATTCAATGCTTGGCTTATGGATTCTGATGTTGAGAATGTGGATTGTGATGTCATGTTATGATATTATGTATAGACAGGTGCTATAGACTAGTTTCTCCTGAGTGTGCAGGACTCTTGATAGATTGAGGATGTCGATGGCATCGACAGACCTCCTTGGACTCTGGATTGCGTCAGGCAGTGGATTGTTTATGGTTTGCATATTTCGTTTATTGCATATGTGACATATGACTGATATTATGATGTTTTTATGCATCGGTGAGATGTTTTTTGATGGATGCTGGATGACGATAGATTACTAATCAGACTCACATTTGGAGTAAATGGGTCATGCACGAAAACCAGAGGTATTGAGGGAGAGGTGTGGTGGCAACCCTGCCAAAACCTACTAGCACTCCCACCGTGGATCGAACTGTCGGTTAACGATTACCTAGTTCAAGGGATCCATAGTGTCATGATGGAAGAATGAGACAATCGCTCACAAAGATTCTAAGGGGAACTCAATAAGGCAGGTTCCTTATTTCTTAGATGCCCTTAGTCTCCCACAAGGTTTCCTGGTGGACTTTTGACTCCAAAGGTTATACCTCTACCAAAATCAGTCGAAAGGCAAGTGGCACCCTTGGAGCATGTAGTGCATATTGAAGGTCAAGTCGCATAATTAAGACATGAATAAAGGTGAGTGGCACCCTTGGATCACGTAGTACGTCTTGAAGGGAATGTCACGATGTTTAAAAATAGGTGAGTCAATGAACCTAGGTGCCTAGAAAATGATATCTTACCTCTTGATTTTTCAATAAGCTCATTTAATCATGTAGTTCATTCCATTTTATCATTTGTCTTAACCATAAACAATAATGTTGTAGCAATTAAGATCACAAGAAGAAACACCATCCAGAAGAACACAAGAAGTATCATGGGAAAACCTTCTTAACAAGGGAAGAAAACCCAACCAAATCCTTTGCTATATTCTTCAAGAGAAAGACCTTCACCACCAATAAGACCTATTAGACAAGAGGGTGCTCAAACTCTAGAAGACTAGTGCCCAAGAGAGGTGTGCACTTTTCCCAAGTAGATGTACTTGGTGAAATTTCCAGACTCACTTGAAAGATATGATTCCACAATGGAGAATCTACCTTTACTTATACTAGCCTAAAACTGTCAACAAAAGTGTCTATTGGCACAATAGGGACGACCTCACTATCTTATAATATAATTAATATTAACAAGATTAATTATCTTTTACATTAATTAATAGTCACATTAAGGTGGGGCCGACCTGTACCCTTTACATTACAATTAGGGTTACATGAAGGTCTGAATCTTGAACAATATAGCAAGGGATTTGATACACCCACTAGGAGGACATCCATAGGGATGTCCATATCTCTGGTTCATTGCATTACATAGAAGAACCAGATCTTCACACATTCACCTGTGCTCATCCACATGCACGTCCACTCTACAGATCTTCTTTCCCATTGCCTCACAAAGGAGAATCATCTAGAGTTTCTCGTCAACTCTCCTTCTCAGAGGAGGCTAATACATCATATTCATTTCTTTTCACATGACGATGCACCCAACACTTTGGGATTTCACACGTTCACCTTGTTCTCAGCCACATGCACGTCTAACTCAATAGATCACCTTTCCCACTACATAAACATATGGAGTTCTTATCAACTCTATGAATGGAGGAGGTCATCTCTACGTTCCATATCTGTCTTAGGTAGGAACCACATACCCTTCTTAGGGGCTTTCACTCAGGTTTGTAAGTTGGATAAAGACTCACATAAATGCAATGATCCACACCTCACAGGTTTGTAAGCTGGAGAATGTCTCACATAGCTGCAATCATTAACACTCCCTCTCGACTAGGAAGGAATTCTTCATCATGTCAAGTCTCACACGTATGTACTCTGAATTTTGTCTTAGTTGGAGTCATCAATACTCCCTCTCAACTAGGGAGGCATTTTTCACCAAGTTAGTTTGGTGAAGATGTTTGCAATATACTCATATGTAGGAAGGTACTGCATGTGTACAATTTTCCTCTGCATCATATCTCTGATATAAGAATATTTCATCTCATCGTGTTTTGATCCATTGGGAAATACTGGTTTCTCAAGGAGGTTTATACATGGCTCTTGGTTATCATCATAGGGTCCATCTCATGATCAAGTAAATCTGTCAGGAGCTTGTGAAATCATACTACTTCACACACTTAATGGTACATACTCTGCTTTTGTGGTATTCAAGATAACATATATTTGGTTTCCTGCTGCATCAGGAAATATGGAAAACTTCATGGTAGAACATCAATTGGATGTGCTCTTCTAGTCCACTGTACTTTCCACTCAATCTGAATCAACATATCTTGCAAAATCAAGTTCACTCTGGAGGCATATCTCATGCCATATCCAACTATGCCTCGTATATATCTTAATACATGTTTTGTTGTTGTCTGGTGAGTCTATCTTGATTGACTCATGTAATGAATAAGCACATTCACTACATGGCATGAATCAAGACTGGTGTTAACCAAATACATCGGTGATCCGATCAGTTGTGGATCAGTCTCGTCTGAATCATCATCAACCTTCTCCTTTTAAATTCATTACGGTGGATTTTGCATTCTGTCATACTTCAACTTGTTTAATATCTTCATTGTATATTTTCCTTAACTCACAAAAATTTCATTGGTCCTCTGTCATACTTCTTGTCCCAAGAAGTAGTGCATCATACTGAGATTCTTTGTCTCAAATTCAGAAGTCAAGGATTACTTGTATCCAACAACAAGGCTTTCTGAATAAGTCATCAAAATCATGCTTTCATCACCAACATTGTAATAATATAGGTTTGGATCAACGACACTCTTGCTTAAATCCAAAATCATCAAGAAACTATCTAGATCTGATATAATTTCCAACTCATGGATGGTAGTACTGATGGAAGTGTATCGGGTTTACTAGATCGAGTGTCTCATCAAAGAAAACTCCCTTTGTTTGTGAGAAACTTTCGGCTACAGATCTCGTTTTTTATTGCTCGAGACTTCCATCAGCTACATGCTTGATCTTATATATCCACTTGGAAGTTACCACATACTTTCCTTCTAGTCACTGAATATTATTTTATACATCATTCTTTAATATATACCAATATTCTTCTGCTATGGCATCTTTCCATACTTGTTCTTATGTTGCTTCTCTAAGACAAGGAGGCTGAAAATCAATGAAGTGGCTCATGACTAAAGGATAGCTCAAAAATATCTTTTTCTTTCTCGATATGTGCCTTGAGAGGATTATATGTTTTTCTGCCTCTTGTAGAGTGAGTCTAGGTAGGCCTTTTATGTCCTACTGCAATATCTATGAACATATCAACTGGAGCAACTGGATGAACTGAAATAATTTTTTTCTCCCTCTGAACTACTGAAGGGGGAGAAAGGATTGTCTTACTGTCAATCTCCATATGAGATTCTCTAGATCTTTGAAATACTATATCTTCTTCAAGGACAATGTCTCTTCTTGTCTCAATCTGTCTTTGACAAGGGATGTCGATCTGTAATGTCTTTGAATATTCACTATATCCTTTATTTCTAAAGGATCTAGCTTGGACTTCTTCTCTTTAGGTACATGAAAATACACTGGTCACCCAAATAACCTGAAGTGTTCAATCTCAAGTTTCATTCCGGTGAAAAATTCTTTGAGAGTTATGTTTTTCAAAGTCTGGTGAAGACTCTTGTTCTGAACATATACATTGTCACACATGTTTATTCCCATAGAATCGTAGAAAAATTTTGATCATGTATTATTGCATTGGTTGCCCCAATGATGGTTCTATTATTCCTCTTTCTCAAATAGTTTCAAATCCCTCTGAGTCAAGTCGCTCCCTCTGAATGATAACATCTTCCTTTGATATTAACCTGTCTGCAACAAGAAAACAAGAGGAACCAAAACAAGAATATATCCTAAAGGAGAATAATGAGGGAATCTCTAGAATCAAAACATTTTAAGGTTTGTTGTCATGACTACAACACTTACTTGTAATGTAGCAAACTTTAGAAATATAGGTTAGAGTAATGACAATTACAATAATCAAACCTGGAGTCTTCACCTCGAGTGTGTTGTTCCTCTGAATGCACTGAGATCCCTCTGGATCCATGACTTCAAAAAAAGTTTTCTTCCTCCTGCAATTTCTCTCATGACAATGATACAAATAATATATATACAAGTACATACCTGAGGGTGTTGATATGATTTCTCCAATGGAACCTGGTTGATCTTTGTCCTCTTGACATCTTCATGAATAAGGTAGTCATAGTGTCACCTTTTTGTATCACCCATAATAAGCCTTCCTCTGAAGTATTGTCTTCTAGGAACTTGAAGTTGCTTGATCCATCAAGCTTATCTTCCATCATAGTTTGGTTCATCATAATTTTAGATTCTTCCCAAACCCTTGTCAACTAGGCTAGAAAAACTAATGGCTAGGCTAGGCTAGCACTTTTAGGTTTTGTTGGACTTATGAATCCCAAAAACAATCCTTTGAAATATAGGAGAACACTAGTGAGATGAAGAGATCCTTCAATGAGTTGTATAAACCCTAATACTTAAATTTCTGCAGAAAGTAGCAAAACCCTAGAAACCCTAGGGCCAAAATTTCAAAATGCTCAGAATTTTGATATTAAGATTGTTGGAGGTGCGCTGAAGGAGCCCGTACACTCCTATTCACTTTGTAGCCCCAACATCCAAGTGCCAAGTCCTGAAAACCTCTAGAAGAGGAGGTGGTACAGATTTTTTGGGAACCCTCGGAGGGTTGTATAGTTTCTGCATAAGAGAGAGAGGATGGATGAAAGTTGTTTGCGCAATGGGTTCTTCAAGACCTATGCTCTGATACCATGTTGATTTTTCAATAAGCTAGGTTAAGCATGTAGTTCATTCCATTTTAGCATTTGTCTTAACCATAAACAATAATGTTGTAGCAACCAAGATCACAAGAAGAAACACCATCCACAAGAACACAAGAAGTATCCTCGAAAAACCTTCACAACAAGGGAAGAAAACCCAACCAAATCCTTTTCTATATTTTTCAAGAGAAAGACCTTCACCACCAATAAGACCTATCAGAGAAGAGGGTGCTCAACCCTAGAAGACTAGTGCCCAAGAGAGGTGCGCACTTTTCCCAAGTAGATGTACTTAGTGAAATTTCCAGACTCGCTTGAAAGATATGATTCCACAATGGAGAATCTACCTTTACTTATACTAGACTGAACTTGTCAACAAAAGTGTCTATTGGCACAACAGGGACGACCTCACTATCTTATAATATAATTAATATTAACCAGATTAATTATCTTTTACATTAATTACTAGTCACATTAAGGTGGGGCCGACCTGTACCCTTTACATTACAGTTAGGGTTACATGAAGGTCTGACTCTTGAACAATATAGCAAGGGATATGATACATCCACTAGTTCCCATCCACTAGGGGCACATCCACAGGGATTTCCATATCTCTTGCTCATTGCATTACATAGAAGAACCAGATCTTCACACGTTCACCTGTGCTCATCCACATATACGTCCACTCTATAGATCTTCTTTCTCATTGCCTCAAAGAGGATAATCATCTCGAGTTTCTCCTCAACTATGCTTCTCAAAGGAGGCTAATACATCATCTTCATTTATGTTCACATGACGATGCACCCAGAACTTTGGGATTTCACATGTTCATCTTGTGCTCAGCCACAGGCACGTCTAACTCAAGAGATCGTCTTTCCCACTGGATAATCATTTGGAGTTCTTCTCAACTCTTTGAATGGAGGAGGTCATATCTACATTCCATCTTTGTCTCAGGTAGGAAACACACACCCTTCTTAGGGGCTTTCACTCAGGTTTGCAAGCTGGAGAAAGCCTCACATAGCTGCAATGATTCACACCTCAGAGGTTTGTAAGCTCGAGAATGTCTCACATAGATGTAATCATCAACATTACCTTGACATGGTCATCCTTAAATTAATTGGTATAAGTGAAGTTTATTAAATTATAACCTTTCCCTTAAAAATTTGCTAAGCCTAGTTGAATTTGAAGCCTAGATCTAAGTAGGATAAGAAAATTAAATAAAAAATATATATTTAATTAAATAATTAATAAAGGGGGGTAAAGAAAAGAAAAGGGGAAAAAGTAAATTTTAGAATGTAAATGAGGAGTAAATTATCTAAAAATTTAATTGTTGTCTTTGTGCAAACTTGCTAAATTCGAACTTAGATAAAAAGGGGGAAATTTTTAATGCAAGAGGAATGTGGAACATAGGAAGGAATTTAGTCTAAAGAACTTTCCTAAAATAAACTCAACTAAACTTTAAGAAGGACGTTAGTCATTAAAGGAAATTGAGGAAATAAATGGACAACAATGAGCATTTTTAGGAATGTTTTTAGGTGGGTGAGGGAAATTGACAATTTAATTAAATGATTTTTTGGTGCAACTAAGGGATTGGGTGACAAGTATACGGGGGAGAATATTTCCTATTTAATTTTTAACAAAACTAATTTAATGTGAAAATGGAAATGTCACTAAGAGGAAATATATAAAAGAAAGGGCATAGAAGAGGCAAATGGACGACCGATAGGTGTAAGGTTATGTTGTCGAAAATTTTCTTGACTGATTTTTCTTGTGAGAATTGGGATACCCAACTCGAATAAAGAGTGGTAGCTCAGCATTGCAAAGCGAGATGGGTGCTAGATTATTTTATGGTTGTGTGTGTGGCCCATTTTCCGCTCGTGAGACCAAGGGGGAAGAAGAGTACCCCTAGCATTGGCTGAGAGTTTACCGATGATGTCTCAACGATTAGCAAGCAAGGGTGAGGAGGAACGACTATGCCGAAGACCATCTCCAAACCCACCTTCTTCGTTGGCCATGGTATCTTGTCCGTATTTTTAATTGAGTTGAAATTGTAATAATCTCTAATTATATATATATATATATATATATATATATATATATATATATATATATATATATATTCAGTTAAGATTTTTTTTGTCACTGGATCATATCTTGGATAACAAATGGCAATCCTCTTGACATTGATTTAGAATATTTTACTATGGATAATAGATATTATGTATGTAAAGACTATGATATCAGTTGGAAATCCTCTTGATGTTTGATTTAGAATATTTTACACTTGATATTAGATGTTATGGATGTATATAGATTTCGACTTCGGGGTCGATGCCATTGGCATTCCTTCCAACAATACATTTAGTTCTCAATTTTATTTAATTGCTAATGGATGTAACATGGATGTTAGAATGTGTGGGGATCTTCCATTTGAAGGTTTCCATCTAGTTATACGGTGTAAAAAATTCGTCTGGACATTGTGCTCCCTTAATTTATTGAATTGAATATTGGTTGCAATGGTTTATGCTGGTATGCTTGATTGTTTTTTTTTTAATTTGGGGTAGGAAAATCTGGAGGATTGAGCGTCCCTGAACTCAATATCTCTCTTACTAACCCCTCTAGATCGTACGCACTACACACAGTAAACCATTCTGTGTACTCTTCGCTCCCTTCGGCGTGGGTAATGGTTGGATTCTTGCATTGTTCCCATTTTTCTCTTGATTTGAAACTTACCGTCAGAACAATTAACAGACCCCAATTTACCTAGCGATATTAATCGTGGCTCAGTATTGAGGGATTTACCACTGTAGGAATGCTCCTTAAATAAACCCCTTCCCTTGGAAGATCGTTAGAACACCATAGTTTTAAGGAAGATAAAATTGGAAGAATTAATTCACACAACACAAAACGTTTTTCATTACTTAACAAACAAATGGGGGTTACATATATAGCATGCAAATCACTAAGTCAAGTGGATCTGATTAGCTAAAAATAGTAAACCTAGAAACTCACAGTTACAACAGTCATAGTTGAAACTAACTATTACAACAGTAATAGTTAACCTAGAAACTCACTATTACAACAACTATAAGCATTATCTCTAACACCCTCTTTTAATGCTTACATTACAAATATCTCAATCATAAATTACAAAACATAACAAAAGGTTACAACACTAGAACTATCATCTGTGTGTCTGATCTGGTCTTCCTCAGCACTGAAACCCACTCTGCAATCACACGGCTTCCGCTCTTTCTTCTCCCTCTTCTTCGAGCTACCCACTCACACACTTAAAGTCAAAACGCCCTTGACCATCATTGTAGCATTTGTATACTGGACAATTTGACAACTCGGCTCATCGGGGCTTCTGTGATAAAAGTTGACAATTATTGATGCATTCTATGAACTTGCCTTCATCTGTCGGATTTTTTTTTTCGGCTATCCTTCAGTATATAGAAGAACAGTTTGGATACTGAATGTCTTCAACATTCCTTTACACAAGGTGACTTCCAATAAAAACATTGTACTTGAAACTGGGGCTACCAACTTGCATCAAGATACAAGTTCTTATTTTTACATAAACACTTGAGCAATAGCACATTACAAAACAACAAGGTAACCTGTAACTTTTGACTTTGAAGCACCGAAGTACAACAATAATCTTCAGTTTTTAACAGACTTCAACCAGTCATGTGTTTCTTATAGCTCCGAAGAACATGAAGAACAACAAGCCTGAATTATGTCACTTTGTTATATATTTGGTTCTTCATCATTTGATTACAAATAAAAATCACACTCTCTCACACACATATAATATATCTAACATACATAAACAAAATTTAAACACACCACACATACATATAAGTGGAAAAGCAGGGCAGTCACTGTTTATGGTGGTTCTTCCTTCATATCTATCCACACCGAGATACCAAACGCTGAAATATTTTCGATGGCCATTTGCTCTGAATGCGGCAGCTCCTTAGTGAGGTAATCGTACTTCATGGAGAGAATTATTGCATGCTTGATGCATTGTCCTTTGAAGTATAGTGCAACTTCAGAATGTAAACTAACTTTCACTTCACCTTCCTTCATCCTTAAATCTCTTACCCACTTTAATAAAAAGATTTATAACTTCACCTATACACATGCATTTACTTTATCCACATACATTCACTTTAATATTCAAAATATCCCCTTTTTTATTTAAAAGAAAATTTTATACCTCACTCTCAAACAATCCAACGCATGCAAATTTTATTCAATGATCCACATATGCATGCATGCAAATGTTATTCAATGCTCCACATATGCATGCATGCAAATCTTGAATGACTCATAAAACTCACGCTTCCTCTTTCAAAGCTCCAACAGAAAACAAAATTTATGTTTTACATGCACCAAATCACTCCATAAAAAAAAAACATACTATTTGCACCACGCACCAATTCTCAACTAAATTCACGCATTAACTCATGCAAATTTCACGAGTCCACGCAGTAGCTCCATCATGCAAATCTCACGAGTCCACGCAGCTCCACCCATTCTCACGGCCTACTCATCAACATAAAGAACCCACGCGTTTTCTTCAATTCGTGAATTTGCACTTCAGCCTTCACGCATACGCTGGAAGCTAGCAGCAGTCTCTTCAGCAGATGGCGCAAACCACAGACCACAGCGATCCGCCTCTTTCCTTCTAGCTCTGATACCAAGATAAAATTGGAAGAATTAATTCACACAACACAAAACTTTTTTCATTACTTAACAAACAAATGGGGGTTACATATATAGCATGCAGATCACTAAGTCAAGTGGATCTGATTAGCTAAAAATAGTAAACCTAGAAACTCACAGTTACAACAGTCAGTTGAAACTAACTATTACAACAGTAATAGTTAACCTAGAAACTCACTATTACAACAGCTATAAGCATTATCTCTAACAAAGGAACCTCCCCTCACCCCCGCGCTGTCTCCTTGTACACATGATTCGTTTTTTCAATCAAAACCTTGATCCCTTGACCTTGTCAATACCTGCAAATTCTCGTGTGAATGTTGGGCGTTGCTGGGCGTTGAAACCCGCACAGATTGAAGTCCCAGTCTCGGGAGAGACTGTGTATTCCATTGATGTAGAGCGTAAAAGGTTAAAGTTAAAATTATAGAATTTTCGTTGATGTAGAATGTGAATTACTAGTTGATTGAGATTTTCTGAGTAAATATAAAATTACTTAGTTTCAACTCCTCTTGCCCTCGAATTTAATGGCCTGTGTATTCAGGCGAAGTTAGAACCGTGCCCAGCAAGAGTTCCCTTTCCTCGCAACGTTCTCTACCCTGTCCTCTTGAAGCCACGCCCAACTTCTCTTTGCATTTACGATTTAAGATTGGTTAAAGGCTCGGCGATAATGCCTCTACCACCTCGGCGAATTAACAGAATCGAAGTTATCCTCCCTTGCACCTCTCGCCAAGTCCTGCCACTAAAATTCCGAGTGGGTAGTTTAGTCTGCGTTTTTCTACTTCTGAGCATTCCCCTCTTGCCTGGCGTATCCTTAACGACCCAGCACCTTTCCTCACCAACCTCGTGCTAGCGTATCTCTGCACCTCCGTCCTTACCTCCATAATTTCTGCGTGGGTGGCCGTCGGCGCAGATCCATCTAGAGATTCGGAAGTTGAACTTCCGCCCATAAGGGGGAGTACCTGTGGATCGTGCGATTTTATGGCTGTGTCTCACCAGATTTGGGGAGAACCTGTGGATCATGCGATTTTATGGAAGTGTCACACCAGATTTGGGGAGGACCTTCTTTAAAGGGAAACCTTATGTCATAACCAGTAAGGGAAAAACTATTTGTCATAACAGGTCCCTTGCAACCAACCATTTTTTCGGAAGGGAGCATATAGTTGGCCCTTTTTTTTTATCAAGAGTTTTTGTAATAAATGGGTTTTATTGCTGACCCGAACATTATTTCCCTTTTAGGTTTTTTCCTTTAAAGAGGTTCATTCTCCCTCCTTAATATTGCTTCCTTCATGGCTTTTGAAGTTTTGATTTGATCTCATAATTTTATCTCTTGTAGAGAAAGGGGCCGTGTACTTCTCCTTCACCTTTTGAATTATCTTAGATTCTGATTACACTCGTGAATAGGAAGGTAACTTGGTTTCCATTATTAAATGTTATTATTTAAACATCATGATTACTTATGGGGCCATCGCTCGTAACCTTAAGGTCAAATAGGCACATCACCTTAAATGCTCGTTGATTGAGCATTGGATTTTAATGATCCAGTCCTTAGATATTGCGCCACAGAAGTCTTAACTTGTTGGACGGTTGGTTTCCTCCTCTACGCCTTAATCTAATTGATGTTTATTGCTACTGGATTCTTTAGCCTTGTGTGATGTACGGGGGTGTAGTTACTATCGACGCCCTAAAAATTTAAGGAGTTGTTTTGTGCCTTCATTTGTCGTACTCTAAGAGCTGGATTGCTTGCGACGAGGAAGAAAACGGGTATGCAGATTTTTATCTTGATCCTCGTGTGCATCCTTTAGGTGGTGATGCATGACTAGTCTAGTGATTTAATTTACTTGGGCACCTTATATTGAGTGGGCGTGTGATTGCTTCGTCATTTTTGGCACCTTGAAATGATTGATAATTGTGATCGATTTTATGTGATTGACTTCCTTGCACAATGAAATTAACCAGTGATAAATCTTGCACCAATAATGAAGGTGACATGTTTTTTAATTGCATTTCTCTTGCGCTTTGAATTGTGGTGTGGAAGTATGAATTAATCAATTTTTAGACTACTGCTAAGCCTTGAAAATCAAGTGGAGGTTAAGTCGTGCGTCATTAAATAATCGTTGACGTGATGAGTTATGTAGTTGTTTTACACTCAAGCGCAACAATTATAATGTAAGAATGATTGTTTAGACTACTTGCGCTCTTGGATTTTATGTTTTAATGACATCCTTAGACATTAGTCTTCTAGCGGGTAATGGAAATTTATTGACAAATGTTTGTGTTTTGCGAGTGGGCCTTGCACCTTGAGAATAATTGATGAATGCTTGGCACCTTGGTTTTATTATGGTTTGTTATGTGTTATGCAGATGTTGACCCCTATACCTTGATTAATTGATGTTTAGGATTGGTGGACTCATGAAACAGATGATTGTTGTTGCTGTTAATTATTGTGTAAATACATTGACATGTGTGTCGTGGCACATGGTGATGATTTGTCAGAATGGTATCATTTTCGATTATTAATGCATTATTATTGTTTCGTTAATATTGTGATTGATGTGTCGATGATGTCACTCTTATTGATGGTTTAATTCCCTAACGCAACATAAAAGAAAAAAAAATTGACTTGTTGTACATTACTTGTTGTCGTAACGGTGGGGTCGGTACATCCTTACCTACCAAGGCATTGAGGTAAACCCTCACCCCCTTAATACTTGTTCACATTCACGTAAACTATTCATTTATTTTAATATTATTTCTCAATAAAAATTATTATCCTAAGATTATTTCTGTTTATTTATGGGCACACCTCCCAATGACATGTGTCATTGAAGGCCTATCTCTGGATGATACATGGAAGTGAAATGGAACTACCCTTGGGTGACACATCGATGGACATAGATGACTAGATAATTAGTAGGCAGGATGACTAGGTGATGATGTGGCAGTCAAAAGATATGGTATGCACAAGATACATAGGCTTATATGAATCTCTCTACCTCACATAAAAAGAATCTGGAGATGATATTTCTATATAATATTTCAAGAGAACCACCCGCAATGCATGTGTGATAAAGAATTCAAATTTGAAATCTATGTCTCAAAATCCATGAAGACAAATCAACAGTGGATGAGTCTCCATCTTCTGGAGCTCATAAATTTTGATTCAGATGTTCATTTTGAGAAATCGAGAGCTCATCAGAAAGGTAAATAAATTAAAAACACATTGCAAGTGGTTTCAGTTTAAATATCAATTATCAAGTGCTAAAAAATAAATTATAGTCGAGACTGCTTTCAACCTTAAAAACAAATTATTTTCAAAAATTAATTTACTTAAAAATATTCTTGAGATTCTAAAGTGGGTCCCAATTGATGGCACACATAGATAATCTCAAAAAGAGGGAAGAAAAACCATAACCATAACTGAAAGGAAGTTTAAAAAATATGAAGAGATTATAAAAGAGAAGAAGAGGCATATTGAAGAGGTTGGCAGTGGGTTGTTATCTAAGAATTTTGCTACATGGGTCGAGGTTGGCAGTGGGTTGTTATCTAAGAATTTTGCTACATGGGTCTTTATGCTAGAAACATTTTTTTCCTTTAAAATATTTTGTGAATCAATTTTCTTGACTTTCCCTTTCATATTTCTTACTTCTCAACTCCCTCAAAATTCTTCCATACATTCCCTTGACATTTTAGGTCGAGAGGAGCAAGATCCCTACTTGTAAAAAGTTAGACGCAATCTATTTTAAGTTTATGTAATTTTCATTGAAATATTGTTGAGGATGTTTCATCCCTCTTGTTTAAAACATTTTTAAGATTATTTCATTTAGCATATTATTATTAATTTCTCCCATAATGAACTATTCCAGGACATAACTTTAATGATTTCTCATAGTTTAAAATGTTCGAGTATCATATTTTTCGAGTGTGCTCATCATAATATTATTCATTTTTAAATGAAATACTCATCTAAAGTTCTTTGATGACATATCCATTTAGCTTTTCTTTTTTCTTACAAAGTCATAGTTGATCTAGGGTTCACAACACTTTAAAAGGAAGGAAAAATTATCTATTGAAAGCAAACTCTGTACAACTCTCTTTGAGTTATATGTATTTCTTTTTCTCTCCATGAACAAAATGATGTGATTAATGAATAAATATGATAAATTAGAGCTTTGTTGGAATATCTTTTGGGGTTTGACCTTTAAAACTTACCCATCGCATTCATCTACAACCATACAAATAATCTTCTAATATATAAAGAGAGGAGAACCACCTCTATAAAAATGAGGAGAGTCTTTCTTTTTCCCCACAAGATTTTCTCTCAAATATTGTTAATTTTCCCTTGATAGAAAAAAATATCAACAAGTTCATACATGGTGCATAATATCAATAAAAATAATATTTTTAATAATATGCTCAATGATAAAGAACATATCTAGGCATAAAAAAATCACCATTAAAGATAATATTTCTCTTCTTATCATTGATGAATTATTAGATGAATTGTGGGGAGAAATAAATGTTGTAAATCTAAAATCAATTTATCATTAGTAACCCAAACTTGACGAATGAGGATTTTTCAAAATGAAACTCAAACAATAAAACCATATTGGATTGATACCAAGTGAACTAAAACTATGTATTCAACTAGAAATTCCATGT
Source organism: Picea engelmannii (assembly GCA_009831015.1). Classification (NCBI taxonomy): domain Eukaryota; kingdom Viridiplantae; phylum Streptophyta; class Pinopsida; order Pinales; family Pinaceae; genus Picea; species Picea engelmannii. The sequence continues at coordinate 450,637 of ML777882.1, forward strand.
AAATGATAACCATAAACACCATACAATTAACCATCTAAACCATAGTCAATCTTAATTCAACCATATAAAAAAATAGAGTTAATAATATAAATGAATATACATAAAAAAAAATATGGTCAATTGTAAAATCCTATTGTAGTATAGATATTCAAGGGTGTTGAATCCATTTTTACATTAAAAATAATAATTTCATCAATTGAAATTTACAATTTTTGCAAAGATTGTGGGGTTGAATTCTAGTGATGAGAAACCAAAAAAGTTGAAAATCATAGAATGTCTAGCCTTATTCTAAACAATATATACTCAACTAAAAAGTGTGCCATATAAAATATATAGAAAATAAAATAAACAATAAGGTCAATTCACTACTATGAAAAATTTACCTAGCATAGCCTTTTATAGTTTTTTTTATTGTTAGGGAAAATATATAAAATAAACTCCTCTAAAACCTTCAATATTGGTAGAAAAGGTTTTAGTGAAAGGTTTAATATATGTTCACTATAACTAAAAATTATATAAGGTTGGAGGTCCTAATGAAAGTTTTTTTTAATGTGATTATATTATTTAAGGCACACCAATACATTCGTTACCAATAAGTATTGGTGCATATTATAATTTGTAAAGAAAATGATGCTCTTATGATTAAGAGCATCAATGTGTTTATTAAATTTATTAGCACCAACACATTTCTATACTTGTATAGAGAATATGTGTGCATATCTTTTCAACACATAGTTAGATGCACTTATATATATATATATATATATATAAACTACACCACTGAAGTCAAATAAATAGAATAAACAAATATGTTTTAGTGTTAAATTTATTTTTTATAAATTTCAATTAACATTCAAAACTAAAATATTTTTTCATAATAAAAATAACTTTTATATTTAAACAAAATAATATCTAATTATATGTATGTTAATTGTAATAATGTAAAAATTCCATATATTTATTAGGAAACATAACATTTTACAACCTTTGAGACCTTCATTTTACAAAATGTAACCACTTAAAGGTACATGATAATCCAAATGTCAATAAATGAATTTTATAATTATTAATAACCTATATTCATTCAATTGGGACAATATGTCCCATTAAACAAAATATTTGATTTTTATAAACAAACATTTCAAAAGATATGTAACTTGTAAAATTCAGTTTTGGAGATCCTGATTCATTGTTTGAACTATTGTCATGGCTCAAGTTTCTTGCATGCCTCATTTTTTCATCATTTATAAGAGATATTTTACTTGCATTGTTTGGAATGTTTTCATTATTTGTTTGATCCCCCTTCTCATTCAATTGAATCAACATTTTGGAAGTTGAGCTAAGGACCAATTCATCAACATTTACATACTTCATATATTTTTCTTCTTAAGAGGGCCTTCTCTTTCCTTATTGTTGGTCATTACACAACATTCAACACATCCAAATTGAATGTTTAATTTTTTTTTAACTATTATCACTAAAAAGTATATTATTAATAAAAATTCAAAGAAAAATCTCATGTTGATCACCTTTTGATCCACCTAATTTTTCTATTTGCAACATTTCCATAAATATTTTATCACACATCATGACAAATCAGATTTTTTTTATATACATAACACATGTTAACTAGAACAAATTATATAAACCTACAAATAATTCAAATATCTTACTTTTTATAATAAAACTTCAAATAACTTTAATTATTAGCTTCTTGAGATGTGATTTCTTCATATTCTTTTCTATAAGTTTTTTCCCATAACCTTCTATAAGTCATATTCTATTAAAAAAGACGCTATATAATGAAATATGTAAACTATGAAATACTTTTACATACAAATAATTTTATGATAAAGTCATATTCTAATAAAAAAAGACCCTATATAATGAAATATATAAACTATGAAATACTTTTACATACTAATAATTTTATGATAAAACTATTTTCAAGTTAGGTAGTGCATGTTTTACAATAATACACACCATTGCATGTGTTTGGTATCATATTCATAGGTGAAACCAATTTTTTTTTAAAAATAAGCATATCCAAGCATTGCACTATACACTAAAATATGCAATGGTTCATGTTCATTGTATCTTATGCACCACTAAAATTGAAAAAAATAAATAAATAAACTAAAATTGAAAAAAATAAATAAATAAGACGCATACAAGTAATGTGCTATATAATAAAAAGGAATTGGTGCATGTTTATTGTACTATGTACACCTTTATACGTGAATGATTTTCTTTTTTGATTTGTTTCTTTTTATAATAGTATTATCATTATTAATTGACAATGATAAATTTTTCTTTTTTAATTTGTTTCTTTTTATAATAGTATTATTATTATTTTAAATTGGCAATGATAAGTTTTGTGATCTAATACAATGGGAAATTACAATCTTATAGATACCCAAATCCTCTAGTATAAAAATCCAAAGACCCCTAAAAAAATATCATTATAAAAGTATACAGAAGCTACACCCTTACTTATAGGGTTTGTAGTGATATAAAACAATGACGAACAACAAAATGATAGGATATGTGTCACTGCTTATAAAATTTATCTTTTTTTTTTAAAATATATTAAAAATGTATATAGAAATTACATATATAAATATTGTTGGGAATTTTTGTATTAAGGAAAAATTTGAAAGGAAAAAAGTGAATTCATATAATTGATTATTTTTTTTTAATGATTCCTTACATATTCAACTCCTTGAAAAAAAAATTCTTACTCGAATCTCTTCCGTTGGGAAGTTTTGTATCAAACAAAAATTTGAAATGAAAAGAACAAAGTCACATACTTGAATTTTTTTTTCACTAGAGCCATGATGATTCCTTACAAATTCAACTCCTTAAAAACATCTCCTATTCGAATCTCTTCATTCGTAAATATTTTTTGCACACGGTTTCTGTTAGAAAACAACGCTGTGTGGCAACGCAGTTCCTATCAACGATGTTAGAAAGCAAATTATGGAAAATGGGGTTGAATTGTAAATGAAACAAAGTGTTCAAGGAAAAATATATATCATGGAAATGTTGTCTGCAACATGTATATCAAAAAAGATGGGACAAAAGTAAATGACGCATGGCACGCAGAGCACCATCTATTTTTTTAAAGTATATAGCAAACATATATTTTTTGAAAGTATATGACAAACAAAAAATTTGTTAACAGTGGAAGAAAAAAATCGCAAATTTAAATCCATTTTCCATATGGACCGGTGAAAGATAAAAATATATGAAGACACAAATTTAAAAGAAGATAAGAAATATAAAAATTTAACTGCATTTGTGAACATGGGGTGTAAGTAAACGACACTTGCATTGTTGAGCACCATTTATTTTTAAATATATAAAAAAATAAAACTATGTAACATAAAAAAGTAAATGCATTTTCCATACAGACTAGTGAAGGATAAGAATAAAAGTCTGTAACATAATAAAAATTAAATGCATTTGTCATACAGATTGGTGAAATATAAGAATATAGTATGTAACATATAAAAATTTAAATGCATTTGTCATACAGACTGGTGAAAGATAAAAATAGAGTCTGTAACATATACAAATTTAAATGCATTTTTATTTGAAATATGTCAAAAAATTAAAGTTTGTTACATAGTACTGGAAATTTTGAAATATACAAAAAAATTAAAGTCTATTACATATAAATCAGAATTTAAATACATTTGTCATGTAGACTAGGATTGGGGCTCCTGTGGACCATTAGAGAAATATGTACAAGAAAAAGGATTGTGGAAAGAAGATAGAGTGCAATACCTGCAAAAATAAATAAATGGAAAGGTATAAGTGTTCGACTATACATATCTATTTAAGAAACTGGAATAACTCGGTTGATAAACAAAGGAGGATGTGATGAGTAAACTTACAGTGAGGGTACATATGAGCCCTTTGGCTATTTTATTACGACTGTTGTTTCATTGATATTGTCGATGACTGGGGTTTCAAGGATGTCCTCGACGGCTGCTGGAATGCTGACAACTGCTTGTTTCCTTTCGTGGGTGGCCTATTTCAATTTCCTTTCAAGCCATTCTTCAATGTAAATTCTCATTGGGGCGACGTTCATCTCATTCCATATTTTTATGTTGAAAATATTGTTTTCTAATTCCCGAAAGTCGATAGAAAGATTAGAGAGATCCTGATGAATTTCCTCATTCCGTACTGCATATTTGACTAGCCAGTCATGGACATGAGCTTGATCAAATTTAAGGATGATGTAAAACTTTTCTAGAGACAAGGCCTTAAACATAACATCATGTTTATCGAACTCTTTCTTGGTTAAGGGCAAGGAGTTTGCAATTAAGTGGGGGTCTTAGAAGTCGTTGGTTTTCCCAGCCAAGTCTATATTTGACAGCCTTGTGAATAATTTACCTTTCTTCAATATGGCTTGTTCAGATGACTGAACAATGAGATGCAAGTTCTTCACTTTTTATTTCCAACATGCATTCAATTGGCTGATCCAGTTTTTGGATGTAAGATATTCTTCTCTTCTTTTTGTTTTTGTCATATTGTTGACAATCTTGCCAAAAGGAATGACCGATTTTAAAAATAAATTTTCTTCATCTTTTAACTCAGGCTGCAAAATATCGAGAAATCTATGTGACCTGGTTCCAAGGGAAGTGATGGTTTGTTCTCTTTTCAATGCCTCGATAACCAATTCCATTCTTTTTTTGATATTCTTCTCCACATATCCTTTACAAGATGCGAGCAGGGTGGAGGATGATTTTACATTAGGTGCAGGGGTGCCAGGTATGGCTATTGCCAAAGGATTGACAAGTAATGGCATAGGAATGAAAGCATCTTCCAATTCCTTGACCCGGTCCTTCAGTCTGGTGTTCTTGGTATCCATGCCTGAAATGAAATCATGAAGTGCTTCTCCACTTGTGGTGTGAAGTTTACATATTTGGGACAGTCGCATGTTGGCAATGTCAACCTAAGAACGAGATTTGCCTTTCTTATATTTAACATTTTTTTTCTCAATTATCAATTTTTTGGACCGGCTATAAAAAATAACGCTCTAGAACATGAAGGATTCATCTTCTTCAAATTTTTTGGTAACAAATATGTCCATTGGATGGCTATGGTGGATGGTGTCTACGGGCTGATCAAGGAAGCATATCATGTTATCCAGATCAGTGTCAAGTTCCATGTTCTCACTCTGAATTTCGGGCTCTTCCTCCTGCCCCACATTTTTTTTCTCTTCTTCTCTACTGAAACCTTGTGAGAATTATCAATTTTAGAGTGAGGAGGGTCGTTATCTCCTCCTTCGTTTCAAGAACTATCGGTTTCTTTTTTTCTATGGTGGTTCATTGGAGCGATGCTCTAGGATGTCGTACTTTTTGGAGTGGTATTTGTGGATTGAACACTCTTGTCACTAGGGGATTTCCCCTATTGCGTGTACAATTTAGTGCATCTTTGGACTGTGTCTATGTCACCGGAATCATAGGTAGGACCGTTGTCGCCACTGTCTCTGCTTTTGGGCAAGTGTTTTTTTACAAAACAATCGTCGAGGCCAAGTATTTGTAAATGCTGTCTAAAAATATCATAGGGGTCAAAACCTCTTATGATTTCGTTATATCTCAGGTTGGAGATGCTAGAATGTGTTGCGAAATCATCAATTTTGTTGACGTTTTTCAACACGAACTCCCCTATTTTCCAAGGCAGAGCGATGGACTGTTTTTTTTTCTTCCTTTGGAAAAAATGGAACCAGTAGTTTTATTGACATGCTACTTCTACAATAAACATTATGTCCATAATGTGACATGGAAGGAGAGCAATTTATTCTGTGGAGCTAAAAATTCTTATGATAGTGTAATTATCCAAAAGTTCAAGTGTGCCCTTGTTGTGAAAAAAACTAGTTTCCTGTTCATATATGCGGGGAGCATCTTCTTGTAACAAAAGAACTTTGAAAATAGATAGGAATTCATTAAAAACCTCATAAAAATAGTGGGAATCCTTGTTCTTCCACAAGGCCTGGTACCAGAATGTTACTAGGTGGAATTCACCGTTGACATTCTTGGACAGAGACAGTTGCGAAAACCGACAGGAATGCCTTATTGCAAAAACTAAATAGGATGACATATAAAATTTATTTTCCCTTTTGTAGCTTGACAATTGGGAAGAGATTTCATGGTAAATTAACCTGCCCCAATAAAAAATGGCTTGTTCATTGATTGTGAAATAGAAAATGTAAAGAGCCATGCGGGAAACAATTGTTGTGGACTCTTGTCTTGTTATTCTTGTAAAAAGCCAGAAAATTTCGCGAAATGGATTTCTAAATGAGCGAACCTGCATGCTTGTAATATCTTCAGGAAATCGAAGCGGGTTTTCCAAAAAAAGGGGAAAGAGGTCCAATCAATTATTATTCTTTTCTAGGAACTGTCTGCAATATTTTCCTCTGAACGTCAATGTTGGCTCCGACAATTTCAGCATCTAGCGGAAGACCTGAGGTGACAAAGAAATAGAAGAGTGGTCCCACAGTGGAATAATTATTTTATCTGCAATAAATTTATCGGCGCACCAAGAGACCAGGTTTTTAGAATTAAAAACCTCAGGGACACAACCTTCATGAGCAATGCTGGAGGTCCAAATTACTTTCTTCTATGTGGTAGAGGTTGAGTAACAAGAATATGCCCTAGACCACTGGAAGTTCTAGTCCTCGCACTCGAATATGTTCACTGTATCTCCACAGAACTGTTGTAGAGTTGATTCCATAGGTTTATGAAAACATTGCTTTGGTGCAAATGATGGTTTAAATGAACAGTTAGAGCTGATAATCTAACTATTAGCTAAATCTTGGTTTAATGCTTATGTATGGGAAATCTCCTCGAGCCTTTGGCTGATTAATGAAAATCTGCATTGGTGGTGCATGATGAGCTGTTAACAGTAAAGCTTATTTATTGCATATTTAGAAATGAAAAGGTGGTGGGTACGATGAAGAGAAATTAAGGATTGGAGGTTTCGTGAACGTGAGAAGGCCACGACGTGTGAACGAGATTTCATGATTTTGAAATGAACACTCGGAAGGGATAATATAATCCCCCCACAAATTTTGGTTTAATGAGCATCAATAAGAGATGTCCTTGATCCTTTTGACCATCAATGACAATCTATACGGTTTCTGCATGATGACCTATTAGAATTAAATGCCAGTAATTCCATATTTAGAAACAATATATGTATATATACATAAAAAAAATAAAATTCTTTTATTATAGACAAGTGAGAAGGTGATGGAGATGAAGGAGAGCAAGGAAAGAATGGAAATATTTGAAAAGCGGTCGGATGAGATTCAAAAAATGGTTAAGGGATAGTCAGGATAGTCGAGTGTTGTACGGTCAAATTTTATGTATCGAAATTTTTGAGTGCAAAATGTGTAAAACAGAAGAAATCATGATGGGGTAGTTGAGCGGCCGGTTTGTATATTTGTGGAATTTCGGCGAAGTGGCTAAGTATGGAATAGGGAAATTGTTAATTGCATGCATAAAAATAAGATATTATATATAATTTCCAACTGCTAATTGCAAAGGGGCACGGGCACAGGAAACAAAGACTACGAACTGAATATTTCTTCAACCCGCCAAACCGACGATCCGCCAAAGAAATTTGAAGAAATGGCGAAGTATGGAAAATGGATAGACGGAGTTCAAAATGGGGTAACAATAGTTCCACAAAATATGCGAGGACCCGATGGTTAAATTGTATTTCTCAAAAGTTTTCAATGAAAAATGTATACCACGGAAGAGGGCATGATAGGTGGACCTTAATATGCAAGAGGGTATGATATAAAGGAAATATTGAGCCCCCCAGCCCTAGAGCCCGTATGTCAATTTTTATATCGTGGAGCTCTGAATGTTGTTTGGAGGTCACGGAAAATCATAAGTGCAATGTTGACCCGATCAACGCGCAAGTCTGCCTATCAATTTGTATATCGCGGAACTCTAGGTGCTAGTTGTAGGACATAGAACAATAGAGGGTCAATTTAAAGAAAGGGGAATCAGTCATTGGAAACACGTGAATCCACGAAGTTGTGGAGCAAGGCATTTTCGGGAAAAAAATGATTAAGTAACAAGGAAGAGAAACTAGAGGGAATAAAAGAGTTGGAAATTAGAAAGGCGGAAGGCAGTTTTCGTAAGCGCGAATTGGTTTCAAAGAAGCCCCATTGTTGCAAAACCATGATTTTCTACTAATTGTCAGCAAATGCATTATTGAAGATTAGATTTTATTGCAACGTGTGCATGCAATTATGTTCTTGATACACTCTTCCATGACTGTAACATATTAACTTAACTATTAAACTTCATTTTCTACTAATTGCCAGCAAATGCTTTGTTGAAGATTAGATTTTATTAGAATGTGTGGGTGTAACTATGTTCTTGATACATTCTTCCATGAATGCAAACTCAATTATTAAACTTCTTGCATTATTGATTGTTAGAATTAAAACTTAATAATTGCATGTCTAGAAACAAGAATAACAATTTTTCTCCAACATTGTACATTGGTATTGCTATGTTCTATCTACATTACGAATAGAATTGAACGTTGGTTTGAAACTGTGTAATCCATTTTTTGTTTGCATAAAAAGTTGTTGGATTCACACAGTACATTGGCATATAATTGTTAGATGTTCCATATTAGAAAAAATAACCTAAGTAAACACAATATCGTAGAAGTACGAGAGCACCGAACCATGCCAATCAGAACATGCGTTAAATCCAGAAAAGAGGCAGCAACAAAGAGTCGAAGGAAAATAATTTTTAATAGCAAATCCATTTTAAAAAATAAGAAAAACATCGAGTATTGTACATCTATCCTTAGAAATTGGACCCAGTTCTTCGGGCCAAAACATTAAATGTATTTGCGACAAACACAAGCATGAGATCCATAGTATGAAAGATCCTTGCATTTTTCTCCTCGATGAATCATCATGTGCTGAAATTGATAGTTTTCAGAAGCTTCCCATGAGGAAGAAGACATAAAACGTTGCAGGGAAAATGGAATAGCCCTTAGCTGAAACCGACTCTCCATAGTCAAAAAACATTTAGGAGCACATTTTTCATGTGCAATTTCATAGGCCCAAATTAGTCCATTCTGGGTGGAAGGAGATGACTAGTAGAAAAATGCCTTGCAGCAGTGAGAATTTTGGACCTGATTCCCAAAGATGTTAAACAATAATTTTTTGTCTTGAAATATATGTCTGGGAGAATCAACATATCCTTTCTTTACATTGAAACTCTTCTGCCCAGAACAGAGTAATTTGGAACGATGGAATTCCTACTTTCACGCTGCAAAGTGGTTATTGTGTTCACCGTATGTTTCTTTTCTGAAACTCCTTTTTGTGTTGTCATGACCACCATCACCGAGCCGAGAAGTTTAGTCCATTATGGTTGATTTCAATTTGGGTGTAGGAGTGGGAATATTCTATGCATTTCCATCATCCATTTCCGTATCATCGTCCATCATATCATATTCTTCTGGCTCAGAATTCATGGCATCAACTTCTGCGATAGCCATGAATGCAACTGGCCAAATTCTCTGAGCAGCCATGGTTGCCTTGGTGGAGGGAGATGAATAGTAAGAATATGCCCTAGAATAGTGCAACCTATGACCATTATGCCCCAATGTGTTTGCTATGTGTGGAGACAGCTGCTGCCACAAGTTATTAAGAATTTTCGTTTGCTCAAGACAAATTATGGGTTAATGTGTATCAATGGAATATCTCCTCGAGAGTTTCGTTGATCAATGACAATCTCCAGGGTTCATGTGGAATGAGTTGTCACCATCACAGGTAACTAATTGCACAATTAGAAAAAAGTGAGAAGGTGGCGGTGACAATGAAGAGAGATGAAGAATTAGAAATTCCTTAAAAGAACCAACCCGCCGGTGCACAAAAAAAAATATTGCATGGCCTTTGAAATGAATACTTGGAAAGGATAACATACTTGTGCACAAATCTTAGTTTAATTCGTAATAATGACAAATATTATCCAGATTTCCGAACATTAATGACAATCTTAATGGTTCCTACAGGATGACTACTAGCATTAAATCTTAATTATGGCATATTTGGAAACAAGTACGAAGGCAACGGTGATGGTGAAAATGATTCCAAGAAATACCAAAGTATGTAAAGCGGTCAGGTAGGTTACAAAATAAAAAAGACACAAGATATACCAAGGAGACGTGAATGGCCGATGCTCATATTGCATCTCAATGACAAATATCGGTCATCAATTTGTACGTCACAGAATTTGTAAATTGACAAGCGGACCTGTGGGTTGGCTAGCTCAACATTGAACTTTCATTGTTTCGTGTCTTCCAAATTGCACTCAGAGTTCCGCAATGTACACATTGACATATGAACTCGAGGGCTGGTGGGTTCAAGATTGTCATTGTTTACAGATGGAAATCGCTATAAACTATATAACATATCTAAAAACATTATTTTCAATACTAAAGTATTAATATTACATATTGATATTGCAGAATTTTACTAGACGAGAAAGTTTGTACATCCTGGTTGGGCGAGTTATTTAAAAGTTTTCTGACAAATGAGAAATACATAGTAAACATGTACTTTTATAAAATATGGTCATGATATTTTATAGAGCATATGCGGATCCCTCATTCCATACTCAAGCAATTTTTCGATTCAGGGTTCTTGGCCTGGCGGGCTAAAAAATGATCCTCTATTGTTCTGTGTCCTACAAATAGCACCCACACTTTCACGATATACAAATTGCAGGCGGACTTGCGGGTTGGTTGGTTGAACACTGCACTTTTATTGTGCCATAGAGATTCCCTATTAATTCCATATTTAGCCACTTTTTTGGATCGGGGGCTCTCGGGCTGGAGAGAAAAAAATTGGGTCTCTATTGTTCTGTGATCTACAAATAGCACCCATAATTCTGCAATATACAAATTCACAAGTGGACCTGCGGTAAATTATCACTGTTAAATATTGATATCGCATAATTTAATTAGACGAGAAAGTTTGAACAATCTGGTTGGCCGAGTGATATAAAAGTATTCTGACAAACAAGAAATACATAGTAAACATGTACTTTTATAAAGTATGGACATGAGATTTTATAGAGCATATGCGGATCCCTCATTCCATACTTAGGAACTTTTTGGATCGCGGGTTTGCAGCCTGGCAGGCTGAAAATTGAGTCTCTATTGTTCGGTGTCCTACAAATAGCACTCAAACTTCCGTGATATACAAATTGATAGGCGGACTTGCGGACATGGGTCTCTATATAAAGTATGGACATTAGATTTTATAGAGCATATGTGGATCCCTCATTCCATACTTAGGCACTTTTTGGATCGCGGGTTCGCGGGCTAAAAATTGAGTCTCTATTGTTTCATGTCCTACAAATAGAACCCAGACTTCCGCGATATACAAATTGACAAGAGGACTTGCGGGTTGCTTGGATGAACATTGCATTTTTATTGTCCCATACCGATCCCGTATTAATTCCATTTTTAGTGATTTTTTTTTATCTGGGGATCTCGGGCTGGCTGGTTGAACATTGCACTTTCATTGTTCCGTCTCCTCCAAATACCACTCAAATTTCTGCGATATGCAGATTGACATATGGACTCGAGGGGTGGCGGGTTCAAATTTGAGATTGTTTACGGATGGCAATCCCTATAAACTATATAACATATCTAAAAACACTATTTTCAATACTAAATTATTAATATTACATATTGATATTGCATAATTTAATTAGACGACAAAGTTTTTCCATTCTTGTGGGGCGACTGGTATAAAAATTTTCTGACAAACAAACAATACATAGTAAACATGTAGTTTTATAAAGTATGGACATGAGATTTTATATAGTATATGCGGATCCCTCATTCCATACTTTGGCACTTTTTGGATCACAGGTTCTCGGCCTAGCAGGCTGAAAACTGAGCCTCTATTGTTCCATGTCCTACAAATAACACCCACACTTCTGTGATATACAAATTGATAGGCGGACTTGCGAGATGGTTGGTTGAACATTGCACTTTTATTGTCTTGTAGAGATTCTGTATTAATTCCATATATAGCCACTTTTTTGGATCGGGGGTTGGCGGGCTGAAATTTTGGCCTCTATTGTTTTGTGCTCCACAAATAGGACCCACAATTCCATGATATACAAATTGACAAGCGTACCTGCAGGCTATCTGGCTCAACATTTCACTTTTTTTGTTCCGTGTGCTCCAAATATCACTTGGAGTTTCACGATATATAGATTGACAGATGGACTCGAGGTAAATTATTATTGTTAAATATTATATTGAAGAATTTAACTAGACGAGAAATTTTGTACAATCTGGTCGGGCAAGTGACATAAAAGTATTCCAACAAACGTGCAATACATAGTAAACATGTACTTTTATAAAGTATGGACATGAGATTTTATAGAGAATATGCAGATTCCTCATTCCATATTGAGAAACTTTTTGTATCGCGGGTTATTCCTTGTCCTACAAATAACATTCAAACTTCCACGATATACAAATTGACAAGCGAACTTGTAGGCTGGTTGGCTGACTATTGCACTTTTATTGTCCCGTTGCGTTCCCGTATTAATTCCATGTGTAGCCATTTTTTTTATCAGGGGTTGTTGGGCTGGAGGGATAAAAATTGGGCCTCTATTGTTCTGTGCTCTACAAATACCACCCACAATTCCACGATATAAAAATTGACAAGCAAACTTGCGGGTTGGCTGGCTCAACATTGCACTTTCATTGTTCTGTGTCCTCCAAATACCACTCAAAATTTCGCGATATACAGTTTGACATATGGACTTGAGGGATGGCGGGTTCAAATTTTCCATTGTTTACAAATGGTAATCCCTATCAAATATATAACATATCTAAAAACATTATTTTCAATACTAAATTATTAATATTAAATATTGATATTGCATAATTTAATTAGACAAGAAAGTTTGTACAATCTGGTCGGGTGACTGATATAAAAGTTATCCGACAAATGACCAATACATAGTAAACATGTACTTTTAGAAAATATGTACAAGAGATTTTATAGAGAATATGTGGATCCCTCATTCCATACTTAGGCACTTTTTGGATCGCGGGATCTTGGCCTGGCGGGCTGAAAATTGAGCCTCTTTTGTTCTATGTCCTCCAAATACCACCTAGATTTTCGCGATATACAAATCGACAGGCGGACTTGTGGACTCCACGACTGGCGGGTTCAAGATTTAAATTCTTTAGGGATGGTCATCCTATCTAACTTTATCTAAGAACATTATTTTCAAATACTAAATTATTAATATTAACTATTGATATTGTACAACTGAATTACATTAAATTATCAATGTTAAATCGCTTATTTTTTAAAAAGTGAAGGAAACAAATGATTTTTTTTTTTAAATTCTATCACTGAAAGCATAAAAAGGACCAATTTGAATTTTGAGGGCCTCTTGTTCATTTGATAGAAAAATTTCACTCCGCACAATATATATTCGTTGATTTCAAATTATTCCAGGATATTAATTTTACCAAGTTCATCGAATAAGCAAAAATGCCAAAACGATGACCAATTTGAATGTTAAGAGCCTCTTGTTGATATGATAGGACATTTTCACTTCGCACACTATATATTCGTTGATTTCAAATTATTTCAGAACAATAATTTGACCAAGTTCATTGATCAAGGAAATCTGCTAAAGCAAGTCACATAGTACATTTGTGTCACAACGCCATAGAAATTATCAGGCAGATCTGTGGGCCAACTGGCTAAAAAATTCAATTATATTGTTTTGTGTCCTCCAAAGAACATTTGGAGTTCTGCGGTATACAAATTGACAAACAAATAACATAACCAAGAACCAACCATAATTCAAACAAGCCGCAAGCAAGTTCCTAGAAGGTTCCATAGAGCAGAACCCATCGACCTTTGCACCAAACAATTTGATCTACAAAAAAAAGGCGTCGATGCATTTGTTTTCTCTTGCATCTGGTATATGTTCCAAGTAGAAAGTAATTGGGGCCATGGGATATATGGGGATTTCTGCCATGTTAATATTATGCGCGTGCAATCCCAACTAGCCAAGTCCAACGAACATTCATCTAGATGTTGAACAAATATTACAGAAACACATGAGGTATTTTCATTTCCTGCCAAAGTTTGATATATATATATATATATATTTTTCCCCTTCTTCAACTGATATGAAAAATTGTATTGTCCTCATTTAAGATGAATTTTCTATGTATCCGAAGCTCTCGCATCATGTAGACATTGCTTGCCTTTATTTGTAGATATGTTTCATAGGACAACTCTGCCAACTTAGGAAGCACATTTTGTAACAGAATTTGTATAACCATACAATGCATGGTTGTGTTTCCGACAATTTGGATAACATAATTGATGCAATTTCCATATATATATGGACATTTTTCATCGCATCACAGATAATGAAGCATATCATCACTTATAAAAGCGAAGGTGGAAGCAACGGAGTTGCATTTTGCACATACAGGTTCAAAGGGGGTCGAGTACGTATTGGATGCAACTAAAAGACCTTCAACCTAGAAATGCGAGAAAATGGATTAATACATTGAACAATATAATACACAACTTCACCCCCCCTCCCCTTTTAAAATAAACAAAAAATTAAACAGGCGCAAAAAATTGTTCAAGGCTATTTCTATAAGCAAAGTGAGGATGATTTTGTGGATGTATATGCACAACAGTTGTAAAGCTAGCTATTTTCTTCAGGTCCTCTGCTATATCTTCTCGCAACTCTATTACAAACGTTGCCTGGGTTGTCTGAAATATCCTTTCTCTCGCATCCCTCTTCTTTGTTATATTTTTGAACAACATAAGTGGAATCTTCCCTCTATGCAATTATTGTTTCATTGACGAAAACAAATCTGAATATGGATCGAACAATTGTAGCTGCAATATGGAACAATGCAATATTTGTGTAACTTATCCGAGATAGATGAACATTCCAAAGTAAAGGACAAAACTAAATATGAAAAGTGGTACCATTGCCTTGTCATTGTCTGACTCTCCATCCTTTATATGGAGAATGTGTTGTGAGCCAAATTTTCTCGCTAGTGTGACAGCTACCCCAATCGTTTCGATTGGGTAAATATGAGTGCTCTGTGCAAGCTAGTTGATAGTTGAGTGAGGGACGAAACGATATTATGAACAAACAACGAGAATTTTTTCCACAATGCTTGTTTTGTTGAGCTAAATAATTCGATCGCAATCACCACGGTCATATAGTGTTTTGGGTAATATATTAAAATTTGTAATGGATATCCCATTACGTGGAAATATCATTTTTTCATGTTTCTGGACAAGTTGTGGAGGAATAGTCATTGTCACTATCATCATGGCCTCCTTTTCTATCATGCTAGCACACATAATGGATCTACTTTTGTTTGCCTTGTCCAAGTAGGTGCTATAGACAACTATTATGTCCACGATGAACACTTGTCCAGTTCGGTGGCTATTCAAGCCCTATATTGACAGTACTTTGGATGTCACAACTCTAGACCTGATGACATTTTTAGAACAAGAAAACTAAAGTGAATGGTAGTGTGCTAAAAGTACACGCATAGTTTTGATTAACTATGGAGCCAGAGTTTTGCAACCACACCTCTTAGTTTGAGGAACATGTAGCACGTTCGATATCTATTTTGTACTTGTTGATACTTCTTACGAGCTGCAAACCATGCATTGCATATGACATCAACATATCTTCCATGCCATGACCCATAGATGAATATATACCCCAGGATATTTTTTTAGTAAACATAGTAAGAGAAGAGCATATGCATCTTTACGTTTGGCCTTGTCGGTCTCCTCATGTCTGGGATGACTGACTGCTCATGCCCATGTCACTAGTCCAACTTTTTCTGATGCAAGCATGTGTAGATGAACATTAGGATTAAACAATCATATGCATTGTATATTGTCCATCAGAAGGACCAAATAATTGTAAAACTGTATGCATTTGATTTTTTTAATTGGAGAAATGTTTAACAGTAAACAGGGCATGAGCGCAGGGCACCATGGCCAATCTATATATCGTCGACCCCCGAAAGTTAGGGGAGCAATATTCAACCTGCCAGCCTGACACCCGCAATAGAGAAAGTCGGTAACTATGGAATAAGGTAGAAGCATGACCACATCTGTGAATCCTTTAGTCCGCCAACCGGCTCACAAAGGAATTTTTGGAAAGCACACTAGGCAGATGAATTAGAAAACAAAAGGGATAATAGAAAATGGAAAAAGGAGAAATAGGGAGGGCAGAAAGGCCCATTACTGCGAAGTCATCATTTTCAAGTCTAAAATTGTATGCCCCCACCCAGTTTGTATATTTAATTTAGCAACACACTTGGTATACCTTTTAGAAGATTGTACCACATAACCCTCTGCTATTGCACAAAACAATTTTCTAGAAGATTGTCCAAGCAACCTATTTTTTCCAAGGCAACAACGTCGAATATGCAATGGACACGAAGGAAAGTTAGTATGAAGATAAACATCTAAAATAAAGAGAAACAAGTCTATTTACCCGCCAAAGAGTCCATCGTCTTGTCCATCCATTATGTTTGTTTAGATGCAACAATGCAGCGAAAACACAACGGACATGAACTAGTTTAGTATGTGGGAAGGAAGGCATGTAACCAAGATAACTTACCATGTAGGAAGGGACACAACTAGTTTAACACATATACATACCATAAATGAAATAAAAAACAACGCAATATGAAACAACACTACAATCATGAACCTTTCTATATCCTCTTCAACTGATGCAGTCAAGACTCCCTCGTTTTCTCAAGCTACTTTGTTTCTTTCAATGTGGGAACGCACAAAATACAATGAACATCAATGGAAGATGGTATTCACTGTAGAACAAGAAATATGTACATACAGTAAAACTCAATCAATGAACAGTCTAGAAAGGAATAAACATGAACCTTTGCACTGCTTTATCCATGGTTGTAAGCGTGAATTTTTTTTTTCCCTTCCCAAAATATATTACAAGGCACAAAAAATCACGCAATTGCATGGTCGCAGCTAAACGATTTATGGTTTTCCCTGGAAATTTATCGAGATATGCTTCCACCGATGGAAATACATGTTCTTTATCCTCTACACAGACTGATGTGCCAAGGATACAATTTTTCCATTTTCCATGGCAAACCACCTAGACATGCTTCCAGACATCCAAATATAATCTTGCAGAATCTTTGTTGCACATATCATATCTCAACCACAACACAAATTGTATCATGTGCACACTAGTCTATGTAGAGGAGAAAAAACATGTAATGTCATATCTGCACATCTGACCATACATGGTTTTTAAATGTAGCCTGCATACATATGCTTTATTCCAACAAAAAAACAACAGATATTGTAATTTCACATGTAATCCTCGAACAATTTTGCATGCAACTTTTTTCTTTTATGGCAGGACTGGAGCTCTAGAAAAATCTCACATAATAACAGATATCGACCTTGGTAGACAGGGAAAATAATACAATTCCATGTCGACTCATGGGTCCAGGGGCTGAATACTGTAAAGCGCCCCAAAAAAACAATAATAACCCAAAAAAAAAAAGAAAAAAGAAAAGCTCCAACCACCGTCGCTGGACCCCAACCCTGCAAGGCCGAATCAAATAAAAGAAAACAACAAGCACCAAACCAGCGAGAAAGCATGAACAAGCCGAACTACACCCCCGAGGCTCCAAAGTGCAAACCCAAGCCAAACAAACATAACCAACAACCCACGAACCAACAAACCAACAAGAACCACCGATCTAGTGAACAACATATGTATCTCCAATGATTACAAAACTGCATCCCAAGACAGAAGGAACCAGAAACATAGGAGGAGCATGCCACTACAAATAATCAAACATTCTTACTTGCAAACTACAAACACTGAACATCAAACAAGGAATACAAAATGAAACTATGGCATCAAAACTTACTCCGAAATGATGAAATGTAGAAGCACAGGTCGAATCGCGAGCGTAATAACAACAAGCAGCAACCGAAAAACTAGCAAAGAAGAAGCACTCATCGAACCAACAAACAATGTATGTAGCTTCAATGATTATGAGGATGAAATATATAATGGCAGCAACCGACAAACCAATGAAAAAGAAGCACTCACCGAACCAGTAAACAATGTATGTAGCTTCAATGGTAGAACAAGGATGAAACATACAATGGCTATTGAAGTGGTGGTGAACAAACAAGACTATGCAAATTCACTATAACTGTATAGAAAATTTTGAGAAAAAATGTACTCTGAGAAGCGTATTTACATAAAAATTTAAGACTGTCAGGTTGTCTAAGGACCTCGCGGTATGCAAACATTTAAGCTGTCATGGGTGTTGGAGGATGTCGCGTCATGTAAACCTTTAATTTGTCAGGCCTATTGAGGCATCTCAGAATAAGTGTCAATACATTTCAACAAATATACATCCACTAAAGATGCTATAAATTTTGGAATTCTCAATCACTATAAATCTTGGATATCAAAACATTTCAATATGCTTAGTACATATCAAAACTTACGGATATATTCGGCTAGCAGAAAATGATAATACAAACATTCGAACTAATGCTAGCATTAATCCACCTTCAAGCAATATAGAGGAAAAATATATGATTAAAAAATATTGTCTATGAGAAAAAGTTTGGATATGTTGTCATATAATACATTGGGAATAACGAAGCCAGAAATAAGACCTCCAATCTCTTATCCAATCATATCAGTACATATATGTTACTTTTTATTATATAAAAATATATGCTTTTAATTCCATAGCTCCAACAATAAATATTGTGTAAATATTTCGGGTCAAAGGACAAACTAATATGTAGTCAACGAATTATCGATCGCTATAGTCCCTCTATACCTACAGTAGGGACTAATAATGGAATGGGAATTATGATTTATTTTTAATTCACTTTTACAAAACAAATTTATTGTTGTTTTCTTAACTTAATATTTCAACACTTTTGATATTACAATACATTGATGATAAACAAGAACTCAATTTTTTTTTTAACTTGTTTTGTTTAATCAACATAAGTGCATCGATTATGTATATTAACATAAACACATTAACGTATTAGTTTAAAGTGAAAATGGAAGTACAAACTTATGCAATCAGAGTAGTGTAGAGGTTTTCATTTATGAAGTTTTTAACACAGGTTTTCCTTTGTGGAGGTATTTTGTGCCTTCATGATAAACAAGCACTCTATTTTTTTTTTAACTTGTTTTGGTTGGTTAATCGACATAAGTGCATCGATTCTATATATATTAACATAAACGCATTAAAGTATTAATTTAAATTATAATTAGAAGAACAAATTTCTACAATCATAGTAGTGTAGAGGTTTTCATTTATGAAGTTTTTAACATAGGTTAAAAAATTTTGTAGAGATATTTTGTGCTTGTGCTCAGCAATGCATATTACATGTAACATATTACATGTAATATGCATTGCATATTACACGTAACATATTACATGTAATATGCATTGCATATTACATGTAATATGCAATGCATATTACATGTAGCATGCATTGCATATTACATGTAGCATGCATTGCATATTACATGTAATATGCAATGCATATTACATGTAATATGCAACATATTACATGTAATATGCAATGCATATTACATGTAGCATGCATTACATATTACATGTAGCATGCATTGCATATTACATGTAATATGCATTGCATATTACATGTAATATGCAATGCGCTCCCCCGGATGGGGTGGCACGTGGAGCAATGCTGCCACGCGGATATGAACCAGGACGCGGACTTAATGCGTCGACTGGCCATCACACTGCGGCCTTTAACCACACATGAGTCTGCGCAGAGCCATTGAAGGGATGAGGCCCCTCGTGCAAGCGGAGGGTACTCCTCACCAGTGCATTTACGAGCAACCATCAATGGCGTTTATCACGACAATGGTTATGGTTTTAGTGCTCATTAGTTTCAGGGATGCATTGTTTCGGGAGACTTCCGGCTCCCAAGTAAATCAGCGCAGTGGCGATTCCTCTCCCGTCTCTTTATCACAGGAACAGAGCTCGGCACCCTCGCCTCTTCGCAAAAGCAACACGACAGGCACCAGAAGCATTGTGAATCCTCACTGCATCTTAGCCATGCCACGCATAAGGGGGAAACCACGTCGAGGAGCAGCATGGTATGCTGCAGCGTCGAGGTGCAAAAGGAAGGCACAGTTCGAGGCAGCTATGGAAATCGTGACCAGAAGGCGAAGGCACAGTTCGAGGCACAAAACGAGACCATGCACGCCCCCCATGGCGTACGTGGAGGAGGTCGCCCCAGCTGAAGGCCTGCCCAGTCAGCCCGCTGAGGTTTTCAGTCCACCGGAGAATTGGCAATCAAGCAAAGGTTTTGACCCCCATAGCACACAACAGCCAGCGTGCGGAGTGTCCAACCCTGCAGCAGATAGCACAGCAGAAACTGACCCCCCCTGTTACATTATAGAGGAAATTCCCCCTGAGCTTAACATACAAAGGGAGACCACTGGGGGAGCGAGTCAGGAGAACAAACCAACAACTGACGAGACAAACGCCAGCGAGGATACTGACAGCCGCGACCAGCCATCTGCAGCCAACTGGGGTTACCTCGACCTTGTGTTTGGGATCCGAGAAAAGCTGGAGGACCTGGATTTCCGTCTAGGACGTATGGACCAGYGGCTTGACATGTTCTTTGCCGCCCACTCCAGAGCTTCTGCAAAAAAACAATGCCCAACATGCGCCAGACCTTACTCCTTCCCGGCGAGATGGAGACACTCCGAAGTGTAGCGCAGGCAGCTCGACACAGAGGTCACTCAAAGCTTTGGTGTTGCTGTTTCATTTCTTGTTTTAGGAAATCTAGTTATCAGGTTCTCTCAAGGATAGATAGTAGTTTAAGTTACAAGTATGCTACTGTTAATTCTGTTAAGTCTGAACACTCTGCCTACCAAGTGACTTATGGACATGGATGCCCAGCTATCCTGGTTTCTTGCACAGGCAGGACAGCTGGCATCATACCTTGTTTTGTATTTTGGCTATTTTGGATATGGTAATTTAAAAGGTACTACCCTCTTTTTATTTAAAAAAAATAAATATGCAATGCGCTCAATGTGTTGAAACAAAATTCTAATTTTTTTGTTAATAATTACATGATTTTCACCTTTAAAATAGATGATATAAATCTTAGTATTTTCATCCTTTCACATATTTTCATTCCTCCCAAACAGTTATGCCATTTTGGGATCCTATCTATACAAACATATAGCATATTAGGTGTCCGAATAGTTATGATTTCAAAATTTTTAACATGAAAAACATGTTATATATCGCCCATTATTCACCCATTTATGCAAGGGTTCACAAATAGTTGTAGGTGTTTCATAAATAATTGAAAATTATTCATTTGATGAACAATCCAATGACTAACGATCATACGAAAAGAAAGTCATATATATTTGTTTATTTACAAAAAAACATTTGGTTTGTTTGTTTCCTAGTGACAAGTTGTTAATAAACTTTAATTTTCATATACCACCACCCACTTGTTAAAGGAAACATGTATTGAAAATACCTTTAGATATCTAGTTTGTTAATAAATTTTAATTTTCATATACCACCAATCACCACTTGTTAAAGGAAACATGTACTGAGAATACCTTTAGATATCTAGTTTGGATGTAAGAAAAAATCATTAAATAATTAAATTTTTGAATTTTCAATGGAAATAATATAAATCCATTACTTAATTAGACATTTGATTAATTAAATTAATTGGTTATATGTTATTGAAAAAATGTCATTCTTATAATAAATATTTTGGTATAATATTTAAGAACACTCAATGCATTTTGTTTGTTAATATCATCCATATATTTGCTATCAAGAATTTTACTTCTTTGTTATATTTATAAAATATTTAATATATTTTAAATATTTTGATATAATATTTAATAATACTTAATTCATTTTGTTTGCTAATATCATCAATATATTTGATATCAAGAATTTTGTCTCTTTATTATATTTATAAAATATTTTATAAAGTTATTGATTATATGTATATTATATTTATAAAATATCTTAATTCATTTTGTTTGCTAATATCATCAATATATTTGATATCAAGAATTTTGTTTCTTTATTATATTTATAAAATATTTTATAAAGTTATTGATTATATGTATATTATATTTATAAAATATTTTATAAAGTTATTGATTATATGTATATTATATTTATAAAATATTTAATATATTTTATAAAGTTATTGATTATATGCATATTGAAAAAAATGTCATTCTTATAGTAAATATTTTAGTATAATATTTAAAAATACCTCATGAATTTTGTTTGCTAATATTCGATTACTTTGTCTTATATCTCTACTAAGGGAGGATATCTATAGGGATAAGAAGAAAGAGCCAACCCAGGTGAGTCTTTAAATGGGTATTATTTTCTCTCCTTGGCCAATAAAGCCTGGCTAGGAAAGGACTTTCACAATAGAAAAGCTCAACCCTTATTTTCGTGCTGGTAGGCCATATCAATACAATGTTCAATATATTTGCAATCAATAATATTACAATGATCTACTTGTCTACCATCTACGATGTCTCCCCACTACAATTTCCCATGCACACTTAACGAGTATATTTATATTTAATAATTTCAAAAGGTTTATATAATATCAAAATCATTTTTTATTTATTTTATGTTATTGGATATGAAAAATTAATAGCAATTTACAAATATCTTAAAAAAAAAAAAAAAAAATTTTACAATTTCAAATTTTTAATGAAATTTAATATGTTATCACATATATGTGAGCAGGCTCACATATATGTGAGCAGGCTCACATATATGTTAGCCCGCATGCTCACATATCCTTTATAATTGTTTTTTGATTTAAAATGCAATATGTTATCACTATTTGTAATAATAATATTAACAATTACATTATGCATTAATGTCACTTTAGTTTACAGTGTTATTTTTCAATCTTTTTCTATATTTATATTTATAGAAGAATTAACAATTATTTTATGAATTAATATTAAAATATTTAATTAAACAAATTAATTTTAAAAATTAATAAAATGTTTTAGAATCGTTTTCATGATTTAATAAGAAATATGTTATCATTATTTGCAATATTAATATTAATAAGTAATGTCATATATTTTGTCAATTGAATCTAGCTAAGGTGGTTAGGAGGAATGATTACTATCCTCCCAACTCAATTTGAATTCCCACAAGTGACATGTTGAGATCTTAATGAATATATTGTCCTAATGACCTTCAATCCCCTTCAACCCTATTTGAAAAAGCCTTGAACTTATACAAGGTCTAATTTACTTTGAGTACCATCCTCAAAATGAGGAGAAGTCTCCACAAATTTTTTGGGGAAATATATTTCCCTTAAAAAAATTATTCTCATCTTCATTTTAACAATTTTTTATTACTATTTACAATATTAATATTAACAACTATTATCATCACACCATTTTTTTTCCTTTTTATATTTAATATAATATTTTATAATTATTTCTTTCATTTAAAAATATTTCAACATAAATTTAGTAAATATCCTTTAATAATAATAAAATTTAATTGAAAAAATTAATCATTGTTAACATTGATTGAATAATTTATTCAATTTTATTAACAAGTTTTATAAACATATAATTGTATTTTTATGAACCATAAATAATTAATAATAATAATAAAACATTTGATAGAATTAAATTATTATAATTTTTTTGGATCACAATTAAAATCAAAAGATTTTAAATAACTAAAATTAAGCCTTATATGGCATCTATGAATTTAAGTAAGTGATACATATTAAATTAATTTAAAAAAGAAGAACGATTAATATTAATAATGTTAAAAATGAAGATGCATGCAACACATTTTATAAATTAAAAAAACATCTACATAAACATGATATGAAAGTGACCATAATGTCAAAATTAGTATTTATGTTTAATATACATTGTGACTCAAATATACATCACAACAACCAATATACATGTCAATCATTATTAGGTTATTGCTAGTGGATCGAATGATAAATTGGTGGATGGATTCATGAATGGTATAGTTGGTTTCATATGTGGAGAAATAGTCATATTAGTAATTGGATTGGTAGATGTTGCAACAAATTGTGCAAGTGGATTAATAGATACATCAATGAATGGATTATGGATGTTGCAATTGATTTCACAAGAGTATATGGATTAGTATATTATGCAACTAATTGTGCTAGTGGAACCAAGGATCGATGAGTGTATTGATTGGTGGATGGTGTAACTGACTATGTAGGTGGAGGATATGGATTGATAAATAGTGCACCCGATTACATTAATGGATCAAATGATAGATCAATGGATGGCATAGATATCTACAAAATTGGACTTGTAGGTGGATTGATGGATGAATTAGTGTATGGTTGAGATAATTGTGAAAGTGGAGGATATGGTGGAGGTATCTAATCATTTGAATATAAAGTATATGAATAATACAAATGAATGTGTCTTGTAACTTTTCACTTTATTATTCAATGACTAGGATGGGGATATGAACAATATGACACATCAATCATTGGGACAACTTCTGTAGATATACACAAAATAAGGATCATGCACAATGAATCTAGTTCACACTAACACCACTCCATATCTATCTGTAGTTGTACACAACAAATATGTGACCTAGTGACAAAATTTACGATTTGGTCCCTATGGCATGCTATGTTTATTACCTTAAGGTGGCTCAATGGAATCCTCAACTCTATGTATCAGGATGGGAATGAGGTCATCACTAGAATATGTGTCAACATCTACAAACTATTAGAAAATAATAATTAAAAAGTTTGAACAAAAAAAATCATGGTGACATATCCCAAGGAAAACCCTAGTGAAGTTCCCCTCATTTTAAGGATGGTACAGAGGGTAAACCCAAGATTCTTAAAGGCATAAGTCCAATTAAATAACAGACCTTAAATCCATTACAAACATATACTCATTAAGATATCAATATGTCACTTACAGGAATTGAACATAAATGGAAGTATAAGATTCCTCTTGTAACATCCCGCTCTGGCACACTGAGAAAACTCATTCTTTGAGGACACTTGCTTGCAAGTGATCTGGATTATTATGATATTAAATCTCTTGTACTTGATTATGATGTGTTATGATTGATGACATGATGTTTACTGCATTGACATAGACAGGTGCTATTGACTCAGTTTTATTGAGTGTGCAGGGTTTTTGGACCTTGAGGATGTAGAGGCATCGATGGAACCCCTTGGACTCTGAATTGAGTCAGGGAGTTTCCTATTTGGGTTGATTTATTTACTGTGATATTACATTGATTTGATGATATGATGTGGACTTGTTCTGACACGATTGTTGATGATGCAGAATGACGATAGCTTGCCGACTAGACTCACATATGGAGTAAAGGGGCCACACACGATTTCCAGAGAGGTTGAGGGAGAGGTGTGGATAGAAGCCCTGCCACAACCTACTCGCACTCCCGTCGTGACTCGAACTGTAGGTTAACGATTACCTAGTTCGAGAGGATCCAGGATGTCGTGAGGGCAGACTGCGACAGTCGCTCACGATGATTCTAAGGGGCACACAATAAGGCGGGGGCCTTATTCCTTAGAGCCCTTAGTCTCCCACAAGTTCACCTAGCGGAGTATTGACTCCAGGGGTTATTGAGGTCTACCAATCAGTCAAGTTGGCAAGTGGCACCCTTGGAGCATGTGGTGCATCCTGAAGGGCACGTCACGCAAAAGAAACGAACGAGGCGAGTGGCACCCTTGGAGCACGTGGTGCGTCCTGAAGGGCACGTCACATTGATGTTGATGAAGGAACAAAGATAGATGGCCCTAAGACATTTAACACATTAATAAATTCTTAACCAACTTCCCTAATTAAATGTCGCCCAGTTCAGAATCTAAGTCCTAAGTCTAAAACTTCTCTAGGGTAAAATTTTGTCTAACCTTAAGAAAAGACCCTATAAAAATAAAAATAAAAATTTAAACTAAAAACCACTTAAGTAATAGTTTTAGTCTTAATAAATTTTTGGGGTAAAATGAAGAGAGTAATAATTTAATTAAAATTCGTGGTTTTAAATTGTAAAGAAGAAATAAATTAATTAACTTGTGAAAGTGTAAAAATATTTCAAATTAATAATAAAAGGAAAAGGGTAAATAGCGCAACTGCCATTTTGGCCCTAATAAAAGGGGAAAGAAGGGAATAATAAAAATTAGGAAACTAAGGAATGGGGGGAATCATAATAAGGGAAAGAGGGGAACTTATGGTAAAAAGAAAGGTCAACATAGTAAGGAATCTGCAATTAAGAACCTTCTAAAATGAACTAAATTAGCAACTTCATTTTAGGGAAAGTATTTAAACATGTAAGGGAATCTAGGAACACCTAGGAGTAAATTTAGGAGCAAATCTAGGTGGGCGAGGGAAATGAGACAATTAATAAATTTAAAGAAAATAATTATTGGAGGAAAGAGGGGGATGAACGACACTTGTGCGAAGGAGAATATTTAGAATATTTTTATTAAAACTTAATTTAAATGTGATGTAGGGAAAGTTGGAGTTTCTAAAAACTCTATAAAAGAAAGGGAAGATGAGGAAGAAAGGGATCGATTGTTAGCGTAACGTTACACTGCCGGATTTGTGACTTGACTGATTACTTGTGGAGAGTTGGGATTTTCCAGCTCAGATAGGAGTGGTAGCTTGGCCTTGCGAGGCGAGCTGGGAAGCTAGACATACCATCTGGATAATGTGTGGCCCCTTTGCAGCTTGGGGGGCTGAGGGGGAAGCAAAGTACCCCTAGCAATTGGCTGGGAGGTACCGGTGACGTCTCGACGGTCGACAAGAGGGAGCAGCTCAGAGCGCGCGGACGACACTCAGAGTAGATGAACAGGAAACGGTACGCATTTATGTTGATGGATAAAATGTTGTAGGTTGTATGTTTTAGACCTGTCGGTGTCTTGAGTAGGAAATATTGGTGTAGTTTTATGACTGTGACCCTGGTGCTGTTCTCACCATGCTCTTCGACTTATGTTTTCGACTGCGTTTTATGTACGCATGGATAATTTAACACTGTGATGATGTCCCTCGCAATTTAAATGTGATTATTCTTTCCTAGCAAATTAAAATGTGTTTATTGTTACCCCCAGCTTGCATCCTCTTCTTCAAATCGGTATTGCCCTTTAGGCGAATCTAGTGTGCCCGAAAATAACTGATGGCAGCCATTCCCTTCCCATGCTCTACATCTCCTATAATTTTCACTGGCTGAACTACCTGGCGAGTCACCCCTTGGTTACTTCTCTCCCAGACCCAATTTTGCTTCTCTGACTGTGTTTTCTTGCTGTCAACGATTTATTTTTAACCTAAAAATTTGGTTTCGATTTTAAATGGCAATTCTGAATTGCATTTCCAATGGAGAATTGGTGTTTTATTTTACAATGGCAGTATGCTTCTCTGAATGGTAGCGACTTATTTTAAAGGAAAATGGTAGTATTCTTGAGCAATGGAGAAATCGTTTTTATTAATTACTTATGGCAATTCGTGTCTCTGGTGTGTCGGCGTGTATCCTTCTGGCCTTCAGCAGTGGTCGACTGTGTTTTTGGTTTCCCACGATTGTGACTATGCAGTGTTGCGTGATTCCCTTTGTGCTGAATGCTTTGTTGGCTCCCCATCGTTGCTGGAAACCGTGACTGTATGGCTGTAGAATACCCACGTCTTGCTCTCAGACTGGTGTAAACGTTGCCACGAACTCCTGACTATGTGTTGATGGCCCTCCTTTTTAAAATTTGTTGACAGTGTTTGATCTTACTTTATGTTGGTGGTCGTTGTTGTTAATGTCTCTTCCTCCGCATTTTCATTTTCTCAACCCCGGTTTCCAAAGGCTCTTGGTGTTCACCTGCATCATAACCCTCATGACAATGGATCCTTATCATCCAGGATAACCAATACTCGAACTGCCTTCGGGATTGAAAGGGATCCATTGTGTGTTGGAAGGTTTTTATTTATTTTTTTATTTTTATTTAAAACTTTCAAACCTACTTTCAACTCAGATTTAGATTTAGAACAATGTCCTCACCGTGTATACACCAGTAAGGGTACGCATTGTTACAGCTTGCGATAATGCCGATCCGACTGTGATAATCCGGGTCACACAAAGTTGCGCACAGACTCATGATAAACTTCCTGGTAACGCCTTTGGCATATGGTAGCAACCGGCATGGTAACAACTTATGGCGGCAGCTTATAGCATTTACTATTGCAGACTGGTAGCATTTTCATGCGTGTCTGGTAGAATTATTCCCTACACTTTCCTTGGGATGTTTGTCCTGTGTAAGTGATTTATGACAGGTCAGAGTAAAAGTAAACCTACTTTCCTTTTCCTAGATTGTTGATTATATTTTATTACCAGCGTTTAAACCCTAACTAATTTCGGGCATGCGCGAAACAGTGGCCCGTTGGGTCTTTGGCAGGCGCTCTCAGCTGCGAGTTTTTAATTTCCCTGTGAAAACTTCAACAGTGTTATTAAGGTGCATATGTCGGGTGACTGAAATACTGTTTTAGATTACGCAAGGGTAGGGTCCTGGTTATTTTTAATTGCAATGGTAATTAATATAAAAGTAACGATAAGGTTATTTCTGGTCTTGTTATGGTAGTTGAAATTGTTATTAATAGCAATACAATGTGAAGTCCTTGTTATTTCCATTGAAATATTATTATAATATAAAATTTATTGTAATATAAATGTAAAATCTTTGTTATTTAGTTGAAATATTAATATAATATAAAAGTTATTGTAATAGAAAAGTAAAATCTTGTTATTTAATTGAAATGTTATTGTAATATGGAAAGTGATGTTATGATTATGATTAGGGTAATGATCTTGTAAATTCATGGTGATTGATAACATATAGACTTTAAGGTTCTTGCAATATGAAGAAGGCTATGTTAGCATTGATATCTTATGAAATGTGAGCTCCTCATTACGTATTTGCAATGTTTTATCGTGTAAGGTTATTGAAATTCTATGGTTGAAACATGTAAAATGTATGTAATGGTAATTTATTGCAAGGGTTTAGTAATAAAAAGGGTAAAGTGGTTATCATGTATGGTGAAGGACATTGCAGTTTTATTGTTTTCGACGATAAATGAAATGGAGGTAATTGTAACTTATTTGCAAGACTTTTGTAACATAAAATGTAAAGTGGTTATTGTGTATGGTAAGGGTTATTGCAGTTGTGGTTATTAGATAAAAGAGGTATTGTAATTGTAAATTATGGTCAGGATATTGTGATATAAACATATGGTTGTTATTATTTTACGGTAATGAACTTATGCGCAAAGCTAAAACGAGTTAGTAATGCCAGAGACATCACCCTTAACCACCAGCGAATGTTCTTAATGTCGAACATGTCTGTTAATGTCCATTACAACTTGATTAGATTATGCGAAGACGGGCTCGTAATGGAGGTTGGAATAGACTCTGTCATTTACCCTGCTCGCTGTATAAATGGTCATGGTCTTGAATTTGATTTAAGGTACACCTCCCATGCATTACTGTAACGAGTAATTTAACGAGCTATTAATAATTCACTATCGCATTTTTCCTTAATATAGATAACCTTGTTGACTGAGATTTGATGGTTGTGTCTTTATCATTGGCTTAGTAGGCTTGGTCTTATTGTGTCAGGCGGGATGTAGACACCTCCATGTTCCTCAGAACAGTCGCCATCCCTCAGACCTTAAATGGTTAAAATCGATGGGAACCTGGGCTTGAGCGTTGCTTATGTGTCTTGGAGGTCCTAACCATTGCAGGGTAGGATGGATGGGCAATCAGTCTTTTATTTGGTCAGTTGATTGTTGCTCCTTACTGGAAGACGTTGATGAACATATTAGATCTTTATGTTGATATCGCAGTTGCATGAGTCATGATGCATTGTCATGTGGCAGGGCAATGTCATATCTTGTTACCCTTGTACACACGCACACACAAAAAAAATAAAAAAATTGCACTAGTTTAAGAGGTTTGTCGACGTAACGGTGAGGCTCGTTACACCTCTCAACCACTCAAGCTTCACCTAATTGAAAATTTAAACAAAATATTATAATCAATTACAAGTAAATGAAATAATACAAAAAATATGCAACTAAAATAGTGAAAAAAATGATGATATTATCTTTCATGTGAGTGTCTTGATTGAAGTACAATAGATGTTAATACATCCTCTCTAGTCCATCCATGTATACAAAAATAGCATAAGATCAAGGATGTGATCATCCTCACCATGTAATAAAGCCAAAACAACTCACCCACTCGCCTATATAAATACTTTAGTCTATTCCCACATGTGCATACATATATCAATCATTAGTTGAGGAGGCTAGCAGTCAAATGTTGTTCAAGTGATAGGAAACTTTCTAAAAAATAAATTAAAAAAATAAAGGAGGCTAGTAGTCAAATGTTGTTGAAGTGATAGGAAACTTCCCAAAAAATAAATTAAAAAAAATAATTGAGAAAATAAAGTAAACAACTCTGAAGAAAAAGGGAAGAGATTTGTCCCCCAACACAATATGATAATGATCTAGACAAATACACAATTATTGTTAAAAAATTGGTAAACTACTTATCATCTTGAATCTTTGAAATATAATATCTAGATAGTACAAAATAGAACAACTAATAGTTTTCGATCAATGGTATGATTTTCTATCATGATCATGGAAAGTCTCAAAAACCTAACTTCATGTGACTAAAAAGCATGTAATCTCAACTAACCCCAATAACCTATATAACTCATCATGACAAACAATGTTTACACTAACATATCTCTACAATATGCTAGTTTACTTTCTCTTGCAACAACATATAGTAGATGGATGAAATCCAAAAAAATCCTCCGCCCTCCTAGAGAGCCACTTATGAAATACATGTCTTCTTCTAAACTGCCTCTTAGAATTTTATTTTGATATTGTATATAGTTAATAGATTTGTTTTAATATTGTATATAGTAATGTCTCTTAAGATTTTATTTTGATTTTATTTTAATATTGTATATAGTTAATAAATTTGTTTTAATATTATACGTAGTAATGATTTTAAATAAAGTATTTATTATGCGAATATAATAATGCTGAAAAAATGTAAAATATATTATTATTTTTATTTATTTATTTTTAAAATAAAATATGTGTAATGAGTAAGGGTAAATAATAAAAATAATTAGATATACTATGTTAAGGTTTTTTAATAAAATTGTTAAAACGAGAATATTAGAATATGAACAAAATATATATGCAAGGGATTGGATGTAATGGATATAGGGACATCAACTTTCTTCAACATTAAATTGCTTTGTACAATTTGTGTGTGAGATTTCAACAAGGATTTTTGTCAAGCTGGAAAGGGTTCGGTAGAAAAGAATGAGTGCAAAATTCAGATAAAGAATCATAATTTTAATGTTTTATTTATATATATATATTTAATGATAATAATAATTTCATATTGATTTTATAGTTTAATCATCTACAAATATGATGTATATTTAATTTTCTTTTTATGATTTAAATTAATTTTATTTTATGAACCATTCTTTTCAAAATATTAAAATGATAAAAAATTAAAACATTAAATTTATTAAAAAAATTTAAATATATAAAATTTAAACTAAAAAAATTGTTACTTTCATTATACAATAAACTTATCACTTCAACTTTACTTTAGAGAAAAATAATAAATTTAAATAAAAAATACCAAAGTTTGATTAAAAAACCTCCCTTGCCAGCCCTTGCGCATAAATTCGCCATTTCTAATTTTGAATTGATGTGCACACAATTTTTTTTATGTATCAGTGGAACTTTATCGAATCATCCAATTAAATCGAAATTCGTCACCAGCTTCTGGACTCACAAGCAGCTGCTAGTAACTAAACCCGGAATCCATTATTTTGGAAAAAATCTTAAATAGCTGCGACTGATGTCTTATCACTCCAAATTAGAATTGTTTTAATTTGCACGGCTTGTCGTGAAAAATTCAGTGTTCCAAAGAAGATTGGCAGGTAAATGTATTTTCCGAGGATTTTATTTATGCAGCATATATCAAATACATACTAACACCCATTCACTTAATGTTTGCAATTAATCTGAAATGTGATGGTTGGGGAATTTTGTCCTTAAGCAATTAATTCAAAGCCTCAAAATATGAGAAGGCTGTAATAAAACTATATAACGAGACTATCAATGTAATAAGACCATCAATTTATGGACAAATTAGGAATGAGAATTCTGCTTCTTATGTCTACATTACAATTTATACAAATTTTTTAAGTCAAACACAAAACTGATATGCAAACTCATTACTATATACTGCGGCAGGCAGTATAATAAGATAAGTGGCATTGACTGCGTGAAGTAGACTTTCCTTCTGCTATGTATGTTGTTTCCCACATATATACTTTGTTTTATGTGTATGCTTGTTTCTCTATTTTATTTTTTAATGTTTGTGGCTTCCCACATTTTTTTTTGTTCTTTGTATGGTTCTTTATCTATTTTATTAAACTTATTGTTATGAATGTTTATGCCTACATTGTGAATCTGTTATGAAACTCAAGCTAAGACCGTAATGGTTAAGATTAGTGTTTTATTCGTGGTTAGTGTATCTTGAAACAATCATAGTGTTATTTCGTGAACTCGACAAGGTTTATGGTGGGCACGCCCAATCGGAAAAGGATTAAAAAGCCTAAAACCCTAAAACATGTGGACTTGCTCTATTCTATTTATGGCAATCTTGCTGGTGCATATTATGGTTATTACGTGAACATTTTTAAGATCGATATCAAAATTTGAACTATAAATTAGAAGCTATGCAAAAGTCATCTAAAATCCCAGATTGAAATTCGTCTACCATGACGACGGTCTACCTGAGAGTAAAATAACAAATCCGGACTAAACTGCTTTTTAAGGAAGCATATCCAATGATGGCTTTTGCTTAAAATGTTTCTTCAAGCATGAGATATGAAACCAGCAGGAATTTTCCATTCTGCAGTCCTTAGTTATGGAATATATTACTTCAAGACAAAACCCTATCGGATACAAGCGCTTTTTCGTTCTCTACAATGGTTAAGCCGCCTGGATGGTTCAGTTTTTTCGAAGCATCACTTCTCCGTCTTGACAAACTCTCTCGTCATATCATAACCATCATTTCTCCGTTGGGTTGACTCTTCATAAAGCTGGTCCCTGCATCAAAGACATAACTATTCGAAAGGTTATTTTGAATAGCCACAGTATTTATTTTTCATATCGATGCCTAGAGTCCAGAGCAAGATTCATCGTCAAGATAAAGATAATAAGAGCACATTTGAAAATAATTACTACGGATGCAGAGGTGTTAAATATCATTCCTTTCTTAAAAAAAAAAAATCAAAAAGTAAATAGGTAAATAGATAAAATAAAGTCAGTTAATAATAATCTAATTCTAAAATTAAATCCAATTATTATTATTAATATAGGAATAAACTAAACTAAACAATAAAAGGTAAATAAGATAATAAAAACTATAAAAAATAAAGTTAAATCAAATTATTATTATTAATATAGGAATAAACAAAACAATAAAATCTAAATAAGATAATAAAAACTAAATAAATTAAAAAATAATATAATAAAGTTAAAAATAAATATAAATTTTTTATTTATTTTCTTATATGAAAAATGGATATTGATAATAATGCATTTGAAAACCATTGTCACCACAAAATTCTAGTACAAAATTGTTTCAATTGTATCTATGGAGCTTTCAAGACTTAATAATTTGCAATGGAGTAATGAACTACATGAAATGTATTCATGGACTAGGTAGTAGTGTATTAGATTATGTGATAGCTGATATCCTTGTTTCCAACCAAATAGCAAAACCCTTTAACCCTAACTCTAATCTTTTCAATGCACATGAGTTCCATTGAAGACAATTTTGATAATCAAAGGAAATTGGGTTTTGACAAAAGTAAAGTTGACATTTTCTTAAATGATTTAAATAGTAAATTAAATCTCTTAACTTGTATGTACAACATTGAAGAAATCTATCATAATTTTAGAACTACCCTTTCCACTTCTATTAGAAGTTCTCGAGCCAAATTCTAAACTGCAATACTAAAGAAAATAATATGATTCCCTTAAGGGACTGGAATTCCTACCTTAAAAGTCTTTACGAGTTCCCTAATGCCATGGATACCATTCCTATTGTCCCTATAGAGGATGAAGTTTTTTCTTTAGATGACATAGAGTTCAGGGTTAAGTAGCTTGCAAATGGGAAATCTAAGGACATTGAAGGCTACCAAGCTGTAAATTTTAAAATTGGAGGGCCTATCCTTATCCCTCACATACACAAGCTCTTCAATTTAACAGTCAAGCATGGCTTCCCTAAACCGTGGACACAAAGCCTCATTTTTCCTATTTTTAAAAATGGGGATAGAAACATTCCCTCTAATTATAGGACCATTATGATTAGCCTGATTTTAGCCAAGCTTTATGGAATTATTTTGGAAAAGAAGATTAGCCTTTGGCTAGAAAGTCAAAGTGGGTTTAGGAGGTATCATTCAAGTATGGACCATCTTGTTACCTTTAGGATCATTGTAGAGGAGTTCCAAAATATTAGAACCATTTTGTTTTGTTTTTTTGTTGACTTTAGAAAAACGTTTGACATGGTTCCTACGAAAATCCTTTGGAATAGGTTGGAAGAGATAAAAGTGCCTCTCGAGTTGAGGGCTGCTGCAAGAAGGATGTATTAGAATTTATTTCTAAGTTTAAAAACACTGAGGGCTCGTTGAAAGGAATTAACTTCAATATTGAAGTAAAACAAGGTTGTCCATTGTCCCCTACCCTTTTTGACATATACATTGACAAGTTAGAAGATTGCTTGGAAAAAGCATGTTGTGTGAGCCCTACTCTCACTCGTATAGTCATCAATCTTCTTCTTTATGCCGATGATATTGTTCTTACGGAAAGGAGTCCCCGTGATCTTGAAAACCAACTAAGAATCCTCAAGGATTTTTTCTCCAATATGGGTATGACTATTAATATTGATAAGACTAAGGTCATGATTATTAAATCCAATAAGATCACTTATGATACCTTCGTATATGATAAAAACAACTTGGAGCAAGTGAATTCATACAAATATCTTGGAATTAATATTCACCACAGGATCAAATGGAATTATAGCATTGAGAAAATGATTATTTGGGGATGGAAAGCTTATTATGGGCTTGAAAACAATTGTAAATCATCCGATCTTTGGAGTTGGGATAAGAAAAAAATCATCTTTGAGACTATTGTTACACCTATTATTTTTTATGGATTGTTAAACAACATGGGAGACAAGAGGCTTCCTAAACTTGTTTCAAATTCGAGTCGGTGTGAAAAAGAGTTAGAGGAAAAAAGAAAATTAAGGTATTATAAGGATGTAATCAACCCTAATCTAGAAGATCAAAATTATCTATCAGTTTTGACAAGTGTAAAGAAAAAAATAAGCATTACTAATATAAGAACAAATTCTCACGAGCTCCATAGTGAAACTGGGCCTTGGTGAATTCCTAAAACTCCATGGGAAGAAAGAGTGTGTCACCTTTGTGACACTAAAAAGGTTGAAGATGAAAATAACTTTCTCTCAGATTAGATCTCATTTTCAAAATATGTGTCACACTATCAACCTTCCTAACCTCTTAACTCAACAAAATTGTGGTGATATTGGACAACTTCTCTTAATTCTTTTCCATTACATAAACAAAATAATCATCATCATCATCATCATCGTCGTTAAAAATAGATATAAAATCTTTATTTATTTTCTTATATGAAAAATGAATATTCATAATAATCCATTTAAAAACTATTCTCAAGACAATTCTCACATTACAAAAATGTTTCATCAATTTATGTAAACTATAAAATTGTTTTATCATATAAAATGGATTTGGATGAAGAGTCAAATTTTTTTAATAATTTTTTTATTATTTAAAATAAATTTAAACAATGGATTAAAAAAATTAAACATAATTTTTTTATAGCTTAAAATAGATTTAGGGTAGTTATAGTTTTATTTAACTTTGTATAATTCAAAACTCATAATTTATATTATATAAATATGAATATGTAAAACAAAAAATTAGTTATTGTTAAAATATTTATATTTATATTGTTATAATATTTTTATGTAAATATAGTATATATATCATTTTTTATTATAAATAAATTTGAAATCTATTTTAATTTTTAAATTTATTTTATATTTAATTAACATATATTATTGTGCTAAACAACTTTTTGGACAAACATTGTGTAATAAATTTTGAAAAGTTTCATTAATGAACACTCTACCTATCATTAGAAACAAATAAAACATATTAAAAAGAGTGTAAAAAAATTGTTTAGCATTTAGAAAAAAAGTTGCATAACATTATAAATTAAAATTTGAAAATATTTATATTATATTATGTTATAGATACACTTCACTATTCTTCATGCACTAATGTATATGTTAATAACTTATATATCTCAATTAAATTAAATTGTGACAATATATTAAAATTTATTATTAAATTTTAAGATGTCATAATCTTAAAATTATTATTATAAAAAGCATTTAATAACATGCACACTTTCATGACATCTAAATTATTTAAATGTAAAAATTAATTAATTTAAAAACCAACTCACTAGCCTAACTATATTATTGATGAAATAATAAAATGTTTACTCGAATATGATGTCAAAATTATATTTGTTGATGGAATTGATCGTTGTGATGGTCAAAGTCGATAATGTAGTACACCCATATTTGACGTATCCGTTGAACCAGTAGGATACCAGGATCGTTATAGTGTTCGAGAACCTACAACAGAAATCCTTCGTGACAAGCAAGCGCCAAAACTTTTTTGATAGGCCATTTTTTGTTCTTCCAGCTAAAAATACTTTAAAAAAAAAATAACCCACAGGATCTGAGAGAATGAGTCACAAAATTACAACTGGCCGGGAGCCCAGCATGAGCAAGATACCGGCTTGCCCTTAAAATGAATCAACTAGAGTTCTGAACTATATCAATTACATATGCAGTCCGTTTAGGACATAAATACTGCTATGTTATTGGTCAATGTTATTTGAATATCTTCTTGTTATAAAATAAAAATTATTTGCAGAGAATAGCCATTATGATTAGTTCAACGAGATTTATGGTTAGGATCATGTTGAGCAAATGTGAAAGAAAGAAATGTGACGGAGCTGAATCTCTAATTCCGAGGATGGTATTGCCTTCAGAGTGCAAGCTAAGATTCTATTCTACCGCTCACTCAGATTTGTTTACTAGTTGTTGGTCAATCTGAGCATGGTACACAGCTAACCTGAAGATTTGCTTACCAGTGGTTGGTTAATCTAAGGATGGTATGCATCTAGCTTGAAGATTTGAGTGCAGGCTAAGATTCTAGTCTACGTCTCACTCAGATTTGTTTATTAGTTGTTGGTCAATCTGAGGATGGTACACAGTTAACCTGAAGATTTGTTTACTAGTGGTTAATCTAAAGATAGTATGCATTTAGCTTGAAGATTTGATACATAGCACTCATTCACTAAAACTAACTCATTCAAGTAGTAAATCTGATTTAAGTAAATCTGATTTAGTTACATAATGCTTTCATGCTTTCTGGATATAATTTGATCACATTACATTATAATGTGATCAAATGCATAGTTTTATAACAGTTGTAATTGATGTTTTATCGGATATAATGTGATAAAATGCATAGTTTTGGATATAATTTGATCAGATCAAATGCATAGTTTTATAACAGTTGTAATTGTTGTTTTATCGGATATAATGTGATAAAATGCATAGTTTTATAACCATTGTAGTTGATGTATTATTGGTAACGATGTCACTTCTTAGTTGATGTATTTTTGGTAACGATGTCACTTCTTACTGTTATCCCTATTTATGGGAAAAAGAGATTGAAAGATCTCAATAAGATAGATCAATATTTAATGCTACCCATCTAATGGCTTTTTCTAGTTATTGCAACGGTCACTATTGATTGAATCTCCTATGTTGATGGTATCAAAAGTGTATTCTTGGAACGATTATCAGTGGCATAAAAGGTGTTTAATACTGCTCGGAATGTGTCAGTCGTTCAGAATAACATGATGGAAAATTTGTATATGTGGTGAGAAATTTTCTAAACATCATTTTAGAAAGATGGAATTGCAAGTATTATAGCAGAAGAGCACAGATATTTTGAGCAGGCTTAAATGACTTGGGGACGTACATAGTGTGTTGGTCTTTTGGTCAGGAGATATACTTTAGAGCTCGAAGTACATTGGTAAATCTTTATGTGCTCGTCTCCTATAACTTAATCATAGTAATGGATTGTCCTGAAGTTTATTGGCCTATTTTAAATTGCCAGTAAAAAAAATTGACTGTGACTAGCAAGCCGATAAAATTCTTACCATCTTTTTATAACAACCATTATCATTCTTATACTGCTCCATACCAATACCATTATCAACAATGTAGTAGTCACACAACTTGCATATATAACTGCAAACCACACTATGGGACTATCCATGGCTGCTTTTACTCTGAACTAACTTCTTACTGGTGACAAAGCAACTAGCTTGTTCGATGATGAAAATCCACATGCTATTGTAGTGTCTACTAATGATGTTTATAAAAGATTCGAAATTTTTTCACTAAAACTTTATTTTGAAAAAAAATAAAAAAAAATACAAACAATATATTTTATACTTAAAATCAATTACAATTATATTTAAGTCATTTATTTATTATAAGATTTTGATTTCCTTGATAAAGGGAAAAATATTCTTTGTGAATGTGAAAAACATTAGAGTAAAAAATATTATGTTTAATATGCTTTACTTTAATAATCCCTCCACCCTCACCCTCATATTATGTTTTACTTTAATAATCCCGCCATATGAGGGTGGGGTGGGGATGGAGAGATTATTAGAGTAAAACATAATATGTTTTACTCTAATAATCCTCCCAAACTATGGGGTAGGGATGGTGGGATTATTAGAGTAATACATATTATTCTTTACTCTCATTGTTAGTGAGGGTGTGGGGATCATCATGAATCTAGAAGAAAAATTGAATTGACCTATGCTTGGGATTGGAAACATCATCCAATGATAGGAAACCTCTTTTTGTCGTATTCAATGGTTTTAATGAACAAGATGACTTGTTAATCACCAAGGAAATAAGGTTAAAATTTAAATATAAGAGAGGTTTGGTTTAATGAACAATTAACCATCCAAGCCATACTTTAATCACCATTTTGAAATTAATGACAATTACAACAAATTTATTATTCCACACGTCTTTCACACTCGAACCTCATGGAAAAGAAATAAACTCGATATTCCCTTCCTCAAGGAAAAGCAATAAAAGTGGCATGACCTATTAAGAACCCTAAGGCCCTATGTTAAGGACTTCACACCCATTTACTATTAGTTTATTAGTTATGGTTAGGTTGGATAGGGTAGGTTAGATTATGTTCACTTTATGTTCTATTTATGATAAAGGGGATTCATTTGTATAAGCAGACTTCACACCCATTTACTATTAGTTTATTAGTTATGGTTAGGTTGGATAGGGTAGGTTAGATTATGTTCATTTTATGTTCTATTTATGATAAAGGGGATTCATTTGTATAAGCATCTCATCTTGTCTTGTTCATTGCATATATTGTAAAAGGAGGTTTCCCCTTCAAAGTTGATTATTCATTGGTTATTTTTTGTAGTTTAGTTCTTAACATTTGGTATCAAAGCATATGATCCTAGGGTTTTTGTCCTTCAATCGAAATATCTTGGAATTTTCTCTAAAACTTTTTTTTGGGGATGCTTCAGATACAAAATTTTGGAGCATACTAAGGATACATGTTGAAGTATGCCTAGTAAAAATTTTAGGTATTGATTCATTATTATTTTTGAGTTACAACCTATGAAAGTTAGGGTTTGTGACTAGCCCTAAAATATGTTTCAAATAGGTCATATTGGCATTTTAGCTATAATTTTTTTGGCATGGTTTTAAACTATAAAAGTTTAAAAATCCCGAGGACACATATAGAAGTACCTTTTGTAAAAATGTTAGGTACTGGTTCATTATAAATTATGCAATATATCATGTGGGAGTCATGGTTGGTAACTAGTACCAAAATCAATTTCAAATGAGTCATATTGGATTTTTTGATATAAATTTTTTTTTGAAAAATCTTTCAAACTGTGGAATTTTCAAAATATTGTGAAAACATAGCGAAGTATTTTTTTGACACAATTTCAAATTTTCAATCATATTACTTTTAGAAATATAGGCTTTGGAAATTAAGGTTATTTGACCAATTCTGAAACTAGTATCAAACACGTGTTGTTGGTAGAAGTACCATATATAAAGTTTTAAAAGTGTAAATTAAGTGTCACTAGTTTCTTTGGAAATAATATGGACCGTCGTTGTCGTTTTTCAGGTTGAAATTTCATAAATAGATTTTAAATATTGGACATATGGCATTCTATATATTTCCATTCTTTGGAAAGGACCAAAAATCAACAATGTTTGGTAAAGTTACTATAACTTTCACTTGGCACATCAAATTTTGGTTATACCTATGGAATTGGAGAGAAGAAACATCAGAGAAATTAGACTAGAAGGCCTGAAATTTCAGAGATACAATAGGATAAAGGTCGGTGAGCAAGACAATCTCCCAATTAGAGTGTTTTAAGGTACACAACTTACAATTGGCTTAACTTTTTATGGAAAGATGTATTTTTGGTGATTTAAAATTTGTGATAAAGAAAGTAAAAAGAATTGTTTTTATTTTTGTTCCATGTTTTTCCAAAGGGTTCTTCAAAAATTACACCACCAAGTAAATCTAGATAAATCTCACCCATAAGTCAAGAAGAAAATTAGGAGATACATAACAAGTTATCCAAGTTAAAGGACCAACTTAATGAATTGAGCACAATTACAATAATGTTTTGATAAACATACAAAAAAAAATAAAAAAATACAGGGAAATAGGGATCAAATGGAAAATAAAATGGATGGAAATATGAATCAAATGAATATTAGAGGAAATTTTAACTTAAAATTTTCCTAAAAACTAAAAACTAATTGATAAAATAATTCCATATGGAGAATATTTTAATATATTTATTTAATATTTCGCTTTTATGAAAACCTCCCATGATTATTTCACTTTTATCAAATCTACCTTAAATATTTATTTTATACTAAAATAAATTTATGAAAGTGAAGTTCCATGCATTTTTTCCCTAAAATAAGGAAAAAAAATTCTATAAAAAATTCCATCTTAAAAGTTGTTGGACTAATTTTTCACCGTATAAAGTTTAAAAAAAATCTATTAAATATTATTAAAAAATAATATGTAAGATTACACATACTCATATTTATATAGGATTAAAAAAAATGTAAAATAAATATTATATTTTTAAGAATCAATTAATTATTTCACTTAACATCATTTTCATTAAATCTTAATAAATTAAGATAAGTTTTATCACATTTATTTAAAAAAATAAATTACATGTAATGAAGCCTTTAAAGTACTTAGGATACTTCATTATAGTATATGTATTATAGTGTGTGTTTGTTATGAGAGAGCATGATAAAGAAAGGTGGAAAGATATAGTAAAAAGGATTGAAAAAAAAGTTAAGACAAATGTGTTGTAGGTTGTATCCATTTACTTGAATGGAAGAAATAAAAGGACTCTAATTTGTCCATGGAATTATCTCACATCAGGTGAACCACTGCATATTGTTTTGTCTCTAATGTATTATTCTTATATATATATATATATATATATATATATATATATATATATATATATATATATATATAATTTAAATTTAAAATTATTAAATATAATATTTTTTTAATTTTCTAATTTTCAAAAAATTGTGTTGGAAAAAACTTATTAAAAAATTTTAAAATAAAAAATTTATTATTTCATTTTTATAATAAAGGCATAAATCAAAATGAATAATGTAGAAATTAGACCATTATTACACACAATAATGAACTAAAAATCTAAATATTATACCACTTTCATAATGAATATTATAGGATTTCCTAAGAATTGTTGTGCAAAGTGGTCTACCGTGAAAGAAATTGAAAATGATCTAAAATAATATATATATATATATATATATATATATATATATATATATATATATATATATATGTTGTTGTCTTATGAGTCTAGCCTTAGTAGGATTTCTTATAGATTTATTTTACCTATGCCAACAAACCTTTTAAGCCTTTTACAATACGAGTTGTTCAAGTTATTCAACGCATTTACATCCTTACAAGAGTGTGTATATATATGTGTGTGTGTGGAAAGTGTAGGTGCAAGTGGATATTGTAGTAAGTAAAAAATCCAAGAAACTTATGATTTTAAAAAAAATAATCAATGCTAATAGTGAAAAGTGTAAATGCATTAATATCACGATACACTATATTTCAATTATTAAAACTCTAATTTCAATTATTAAAACTCTTGTAAAATTGATTACCAGATTAATTCCACTCTCGCTATATAATACAATTTTTGGTAGCCTCCACAATGATCATGCTTAGAATAGAAAATTTATATTATTAACAAATTTCACCTATCTCCAAATTATATAATTTTTTTTTATCTAAGACATGCACCTCTTTTGAGTTTTAAATAATTTTAATTGGATAATATAGTATGACATAAAATTGGTATTAGGGTTTGGGGGTGTATTTTTCAACTAAATTTACTATAATGAAAGACGGATAAAAAGGTGGAAGAATTACAAAATTCCATGTCAACTATTATACAAACCTTGGAGGGGAGGATTACTAAAAGTGATACTATAACCAAAGAGACTCATGAAAATAAAGTTATTATTAATGTTTAACAACCTTTCAATAATAAGAATTTTTCACATGGATTTAACTCTAAGAGTGGAGTTAATTATGGATGGGTTCCTAAGTGTGTCAAATTTTCAATGTTGAATTAACGAAGTTTGATGGAAAAAGAGTCTTTACATGGGTGAGAAAAATAGAGAAACACTTTAAATTGCATAGTAATATGGATCAGAAGAAAAGTATTTCCTTTCGCGGATGGGGTGACAATAGAGAACACACATCAAGCGAAGCAACTAGGAGAGATCCTCCGTGGTGCCAACCACGTGACGATTGTGTGCCTCTCCCTCCCACCACCTTCATGAATTTAAGTCTACATTGCTCGTGACAGGGCACCATTACTCTCAGTGGACCCTGCTCAGCCTTACCATCCCTCCGATGGATCAACGCCTTTGTTTGGCCTTTACTATGCGCGTGTGGACATTTAATGAAACACACCATCTCCTCGGATTATATGAACTGCACCAGGGGCTCTAGATGTTTCATTCCCTCTTGGTTGATTTCTCTAGAGCTTGGCTTCCTGCCCAGCCTTTCTTTGGTCTGTTGGCGCCCACTCCAGATCTATTGTCTCTCACTTTGGTCTTTGGTCATTTTCTCCCTCTTGGTGTTTCAAAGATGCCTACGAAGCGAGGGAAGTCTAAACGAGGCTCTGTATGGCAACCTATCCAACCCTGTCTGGTCCTCCACCCCCCTCCTGCACCCTCCCACAGTTCCTCCTCCTCGTCAACTGCCTCGTCCTCCTCCGTGGTACAGTCGACTTAAACTCCAGCCAACCTCCCACCCCTTTCATCATATTTTTCCTATAGGATGGAGTAGCTTGATTGCTCAGGGACCTCGTTGGGATTCAACCCAGGACCTCGGAGAAATTCGTCCTCTGCTTCACACCCAGGTCCATTGGTTCCTCCTAACTCTGCAGCCTTCCAGTCTCTTCAAGCCCTACCTCTTGATGCCCATTTTCAGATTAAAGGCCCAGAAGAAATCCAGAATTCGCGTCAGCAACCCCAATCTTGAGCCGACTCAAGCACTAACCCAACAATTAAATTGCAAAAAGGCATCAAACTATTGCAAGGCCTGGTTTTTGACTTTCATTGGGATGTGAATGACCTCCAGTTCCACCTGGATATTTTGGATGGCAAGTCTTCTCAATTCATTCATTTTCTCTCAACAATGCAAAGTGCACTTCACCCCCTAGCAGAAGAAGCCAAAGTAGAAAGAGACATGACACCAGTACTGGCACCAGCTTCCCCACTAGGGACTTCAAACCA
The DNA here is from genome assembly GCA_009831015.1 of Picea engelmannii. Taxonomy (NCBI): domain Eukaryota; kingdom Viridiplantae; phylum Streptophyta; class Pinopsida; order Pinales; family Pinaceae; genus Picea; species Picea engelmannii. The sequence continues at coordinate 495,028 of ML777882.1, forward strand.
TGATGAGAATGTGCCTCCAGCCAAGATGGAGGACACCATGCAAGAGGAGAATGTGCTACCATGCCAGCTGGAGGACACCATGCAACTAGACGGGACACTAGTCGAGGAGGAGATGACTCCTCTCGGGGACTCGACACTCGACACCTTCTTCCTATATGCGTGACCACATTACAACCTCTCTATGTGATATCTCCAGCTGTCTTTGTTATTTCTCTATGTGTATTAAAGTGGTTTTACCTCTTGATGGCCACCTTTTTCTGCTAATGTCTATGGCTATTACTGTTATAACGGTCACCATTAGGGACCAGAATTTTGGGTTCCCTTATGTCAGTAGATCTCTAAGACTTAAGCTATGGATTTGTTCATCTAGCTGAGATGGTTTCCCCTTGGGGTAGCTCAGTGTTTACAACCTGGAATAATGGAAGTTTTTTGTACTCTTTGATTTTGATAGACTTTTATACAATCTTACTTATAAAAAAATAAAATGTATTTCCTTAGTAACCTTGTACTTTGAGATAAAACCTTATAAACGGTATCAATGTGTATTCAAAAGGAACCCCATTCTTATCATTATACTTGAATTTTATTTACCAGAGACTTAGAAGCACAATATGTAAAAGTTTGGGAACATGACTACTTTTGTCAATCGACAAGAATCGAGAACTTGAGTGATATTGAATATTATAATTCATAATTTTAGGTGTTGGCCACAAGGGTGGATAACATAAGTTATGAATATATATTGGATGATTACATGGGTGGATTAAAGGAAGACATTAAACATGATATATTCTTAAAACATCCAAAAATCATTATGGAGTCTATGCAATTTTGTCATCATATTCAATATGAGAATAGAGCTACACAAAATTATACCATTTAAACATATGAAGGAAGTACAAATTTATTTGGATATCATAAGGAAACCCTACCTCAACCTACTCGAGTATCACTGAAGGAAATGGAGGAAAGAAGAGAAAAAAGAATATTCTTTGGTTGTAATAACAAATGGTTGAAAGGGCATAAATGTCAAGAAAAAAAATTATTCACCTTGAATAATAATGTTGGAGAGAAAATAGAGGCATCTATGCAAAGGGATGAGGAAGAACTTGTGAACTTAAAAGAGTAGGAAAAAGACGTAGAATTTATGCATAATAGTGAAAGATTTGAAATATTTGTTCATGCATTGGCAGGTTTGTCATCATCTCAAACCCTTAATATTGCAAGATACATTAATAAGAAAAAGGTCATAGTTCTTATTGACCCAGCTAGTACCCATAACTTCATTGATAAAATATTAGCAGAGAACCTCAATTGTTTTGTGTATCAAGTGACAACATTTCTAGTTTTGATTTTTAATGGAGGGAGTATTGATTGTGTAGAAAAATTGTATAACATAAACAAATTATGGGAGAATATAACCTAGAAATCCCAATGCATTCCATTCCCATTGGAGGAGTAGATGTTTCTCTGGGGATTCAAAGGTTCAGAACATTAGGTACAATTTCTACAAACTATAAGGAATTATTCATGTTATTTTAATTGGAATGAAATCAATATGAACTCAAAGGGTTAAAATCTAGATCTTCTCGGGTCTTCACCCCTCATAGAATGGAAAATATCTTACAAAAGGGTAGTAGGGGAGTTGTTTTTAGAATTTATTCTATCAAAGTAAAGAAGGAAGATGAAAATATTCTAGAGTAATTAAAATGAACCTTGGAAGATCACCATAAGGTCTTCCAAGAAATTCCCAAAGGTATACATCCATATAGAGATCAAGAACATCAAATTGAACTAATACTTGGAATCACTCCTCCTAATAAAAGGTATTATGGATATCGGTCTTATGGATATCCTCATCAACAAAAGGGGAATATTCAGAGAATGGTACAGGAAATGCTAGATTCATGTATTATTCAACCAAGCTGGAGTTCATTTTCAACTCCAGTAGTTATGGTGAGAAAAACAAGAATAATTCTTGGAGGATGTGTCCTCATTATAAATATCTAAATAAAATCAACATCAAGGAAAAATTCCCTATTCCAAATATATTTGAGCTATTAGATGATCTTAATGGAGTGTCTTATTTTACAAATCTAGATCGTAAATTAGGATACCACCAAATCAAATTACAATAATAAGATATTCCCAAAACATCTTTAAAAACAATTGAAGGACACTATGAGTTCTTGGTGATGCCTTTTGGGTTAAATAAAGATCCTTATACTTTTCTGTAATGCCCCTCCATTATGACTGGGAAAGAGAAGCACCAAAGGTAAAAAAAATAAATTAAATCATTAGGAAATTAACGTCAACACATAATTCATAGCAGTGCCTAATCAATGACATCATAATTAAAAACATTACAAGCAACTCATCATTGTAATCCATAATGATGCAACCAATGCATTAATCATAATTAGTAACAACTCATAATTAACACATCATCTCATTAGCTAATGACACAAAATCGACAAGTATCATAATGGAGATACGATCTAAACTCATCACATAAAGATAACATAGAGAAACTACCAACCCAACCTACCCTGCAAGGTTATGACCTCCAAAACACATAAGCAACACTCAAGCCTAGAATTCATCCGATTGATTTTGACAATTTAAGGTCTCAGGTTTGGCGACTATTCTGAGGAACAAGGAGGTTTATACATCCCACTACCACAATCAAGTCCAAAACCAACTAGCTAAATCAACAACATCAATGATAATCGATGGCGCAATAGTGTTCTAATAACCAATCACACATCACATAAATTCCAAGGAGCGAGAGAATTTAACTACTAAATCAATCATACTTTAGTATCCAGATACTAATATTTCAAATTTCTCCTTGTTGCAGGAATGGGGTTATTCCCGTAGCACCAAGAAGTGTTATTCCTATAGCACCAAAAAGTTATTGGTCGGGAGCCAATCTCCAACACCTAAAATCAACACATATCAGTATTAGCATAATCATTGAGATTGCATTTGCTTATATTCATGGTCCCTTAACAGAGATGTCTCAAGATATGATGGCCAAAAAACAAATAAAAGGAGCCTACGAAGTATCAAAATTCTATGCTCATTGCGTTGATAATATTATTGCTTTTAAGTTACTTTAAGTTTTTTATCTTTTTATATTTGAAATAAAAATGCATTTGAGCCATAAGAATAATAGCATTGAAAGAAAATTCCAATTGGTAAGGTGACCACAGGTGTCAAAGGGTTTGATCATAAAGAATCTAGGTGTTAAGGTAAAAGGGCAGCGCAACTACTGATGAAATATGATTATGGTATTGTAGGAATTTTTGGTTCACAACATTTGTTGATTCCTACCAAGAATACTTGCATGTCGAAAGAGTTGTTCAAATGTAACGCGGATCTAGAATTTATCCACTTGAAAATTATTTCAATTTAAAACTTATATATTGAGCATTATTTGATTGTAGAATTTCCTTCTCATAAATATTGACTTTCGAAAAAGTCACTGTGTCGAATTCTCCCAAGAATCCAAGGTTGACAGTCGATGGAAATTTTATTAACTAATTATATTAAGGATTGATGGATTGTTGATGTTAACCACTCTCTCAGAGCTTAATTCTGTTATGACATTGCAACGGATTGCATATCTGGTTTGAGTAGTTGGTCATTGTTGTTTACAAAATTGATTGTGGTTGTTAACAACCATGTTAAACATGGAGTGTGGATCCTCATAATAATTGTTGTGCCTTATTTAATCCTTTAATATTGTGATGGACGAATTGCCCAACATTATTGCAAATGTATTCGAAGCTAACAATCACTGTAAAAGTTTAATTAATTGTAGTACAAATTGAATTATAGTTATACCATATCATTTCCAACGATTGGATCCGATGTCTATAAGAAGTTAGTTTCCATTGTACCTTAACCTGATATCCTGAGTTAGAGTCTCAATTAAATTATGTTTAATTTTTTTTATTTTATGTTAAGAGTCATAGAGATATTGTGTATAACTTCACTATCTGAATGGAACAATTCCATTCTCTCCTTACCGTTGGTTAACTGTACTTTAAGTTTAATATTTGGCATGATATAATTATGATCCACCCAGATCTTAGTTAATTGTCTGGTCGACTCCAGATGATTATTGGAGCGAATCCAACATCCCACATGGATAGGTGATGTGGTAATATCTCTCAGATATTGATTACTCAGTTCCTCTCAAGAAGTATTTGTGGAAGTTAACTTAAATTGTTGTCTCATTAAGATCACTGATAGTCATGTAATCTACACCAAATTTCACAAAAAAAAAATTGGTAGGGAACATTAAAGTCCATTGAATATCCAACATTGTTTGCGACACAAAGATAATCTATTATATATATCTTATTCCTTTATTGTATATGCATAGAAATTTTACTTCTCTATCATTATCCCTCTTAAAGGATGAAGGAGATTTAAATTCCACTTGTCTCTTACTGTTATATTTCATCATAGCACCATTATTGGATTAGAATCATACACTTATTTGTATTGAATAATCTTGTGACCATGACTATCATAGCCCTTAAAATAACCACTAGGTATGTGTCACGACATACTATCCATAATAAATCACGTAATAGACTACGTTATACAATATGTGAGTGCTCTAAATAATTGACACAATATCAACACATTAAAGACATTGTATTGATCTAGGAGACATAAGTCCTAAGCGCTAGGATTTATTTTACCCATAACATCCTATTAATTTACCATAGTGCAGCGAATTTTTTTAAACAAAGAGGAGATAGCAATGTACATACAATTAAACACTAGTAACCCTACATAACTGCTAACATGCTCTTCTCTATATAGGGTTAAATCTAGGATTAAACATAACCCAAAATTTAAGTGGTTTGAAAACTATTTTGGGGTGGATGACAGGTCGAGTCTTAACCTAATCCATGCTATCCTATAGGCATTTACTTATGGTCAGGCCCATTAAAGGTGATGTCTATTCAGTACCCTCCAGAATGGACACTTTGGAAAAAACTCCCAATGTAGGCTCGCCACTTCCTTCGACTTCACATGGCAGAGGTATGGGGTGTACCAACCACTTTTACTCCTTTAGCGAGGGCCTCGAGGTAACATTTTCTCTTTGTAGTTTCCCCTTTAGTCCTATAACACAAAGTTTTGTATGCGTTGTATATGATTGGTGATTTTGGTAAAGCTCGGCTCGTGAGAAATGGAAGGAGGCTACGCAAATCCAGGGTTCGCTATGTGGAAGGGTGGGTAACCATTTTGTTTCTTATGTTCTGTGTGAGAAGTATTATGTAGATGTATTCTTTGTCTGGTGCAATGTAATAATTGATAGGTTTAATGTAACAGGCCTCATGTTTTTTTTCTTTATTTGAGGGTTCATAATGCATGATAGTTGTGCCTCTGTATGCATTTTCTTCCTAGGATTCCACAATGTTTATGGTCAATTTGTAAGTTAGGTGAAAACCCTTTAGATTTAACACTTGAGTTTGAGAGTTATTAAGTTTTCCTCTTGGTTGACTGTAAGTATTCAATCCTATAGTCATTTTTGGTCCCTTTCCATTCATACCATGGCCTAAATCATTCTTATCAGTTAAACCCTCTCATATTTTCTCATTTTCTTTTATTCTAAAATTGAATAGGGTCATTACCCCGAGACCCTCTATTGTAAAAGAGAATAACCTTTAGTTCATAAGACTATACGGGTAGGCCCTAGTTTAAATTCACCTTTGGAAAATATCATTGTTATTCTTACACTCTGGAATTCATCCAAAGCTCTAAAAACTTACTATGTTGGTTGATGTTATTCCTACTTGACTGTTGTTTAAACTCTGTAGGAAAAAATCATATTTACACTATGTACATGTATGGCAATATTAACAGGACCTTATTTGTTTTGAAACTAGAAACAAAATTTGTTTGTATTCTCTGGTTGTAAAAATTTATCTATGAGGAAGAATCTTGGTTTGTCCTGTGGCCACCTAGGAAACATGCTTCACTTGATCTCTCATCTGATACAGTTATAAAATTAAACCTTTTACAAAAGGAATTTTCCTATGTCGACGACTCTATACTAACAAAAGAGAGAGTATCATTTTTTATTAACTGTTATCGACTAATATTGTATTCATTTTCCACCTCATATGTTGAATGTATGTGGAATGAAAATCGTAGGGTTCGAACATGTTTTTGCACAATTAGACTTTAACCTATGAATTGGGTTCTTACTGTAAATTTTTATGCACTCAGTTTTTCGTATTTTACATTTCTGTAAATGCTATTTAATTTTAATGATCCCTTTATTGTGAATAAAATCAGGTCACATCTTGTGTGCCTCTATGAATGCTTAATAATTTAATAATTCCTTTACTGTGATCATTACCCCAAATCGGAAATTTCAACTGTGTGTTATGGGAAATTAAATTGTATCTTTGTTTAATCATTGACCTTTCCACAGTTGAATCCTTATGTTTATTTGGTCCTCTACACGGGTTTTGGAAATTCATATTATGTACTTCTTGTTTTATCACTCTATACACGGTTTATTTCGATGATAAATGGTTTTACTTCTTTGCTTACTGTCGCTTCCTATTTGTTAACTATTCTTGTTCAAGCTTCTTCTCTTATTTCCATTTGTACCTTTCTATTTATGACCATTCTTTGTAATCTATAATCTAAAGGTTTAGAGGAAAATACAAGAATTTTGAGTCAACATATCTTTACTTAAATGTCTTTTATGCTTCCTCAATTTTACATGTGAAAAATTCTATGCAAGGATATATAAAAAATTAACGATGGGCCCTTTCTGTTTCAGATGGTTTTGGGTCCACTCCTCCTCCTTCTGGATCGTGGACAGATTGTCTCACAAGGAACAAAAGGTGATATGGTTTTCATCGCAACTCAAGCTAAGTTTTGTCCTTGGTTTATTCTATTGTTTAATTTCCATAGAACTAAAAATCTAGCAAAGTTACTAAACCCTCATTTTACTTATTTTGCAACTTGTATAAGTCAGTGTAATCAGATGAAGGAATCATATTAGCATGAATGGTATTCGATTTCCATGTCCTTCCTTGACTGACCTATGCACACATTAATCTTCAGCTACATACAAAATTTTGTAGAGACTTTCCTAGGGTTTTGTTTACAGCACAGAAAAATGAGGAGCTCTTGATCTATGGTACTCTGAATGTAATGTTTTAACAAGATTCATTTGAATACGAAGGTTACTTTTGTAAGACACTTTGTATTCTACAAAATAATTTATTTTCTATGGTAATAGATAAAATAAATAATATATTTGGATTGTTATTCTTTCTACCTATTCTTTGCATATTATCAAATTGATAAGAATACCATCTAAGTTTATTCCCTATTGCAATATTTCTCTATAGTATTTTGTTATGTACATATTTGAATAATAATCCAAATACATAATCTCAAAGGCCAATAGGAACCTAAACATAGATCTACTATGTTTTTGTATGAGAACCTATATATGTGTGTGTGTGTGTGTGTGTGTGTGTGTGTGTGTGTGTGTGTATTTAAAGATATTTGTACAACCATCATATTTCAGATAAGCAACATTTCCAGTATCATTCAACTATGTTCAGCCATAGTATAATATGGTTAGTATACACACTTAACACATTCCTAACAATTACGATAACCATAAATATAATATTGACAAAAGAATACAAGCTAATATACATATTTGAAACATGTTGTTGGAATACAAATGGAACAACCATGTTCCACCCAACCATAGAACAAAACAACCAAGTTCACTTGTCCTCCTCATCCCCTATCCTAACCATGAGTCCATAAGGGTAAATTGAATGATCCTCCTTAGATATAGTCACCATCCATAGATCATAAAAATCATTTTCCTCACACTAACAGTTTTCATAACAACAAACAATTTTCCTTCCCCAACATACTAAGCATCGTCCTGCCTCCTCCATATGTTGTTAAAAATATGCATCCCTGTGCCTAGGTCTTTCCTTCCATCCTTGGGGAAATTCACATCTTTACAAATCCCTGATTTTTAGGGGCTTCTAGTGGTCAAATTCCACCTCTTCCACTTGTAAAAATCAGCCTTGAGGTAACTCAAACCTATTCCCCACTCATGGATTCATGGTAAGCTATTTTTAACCTGGTTGTTCCATTTGTCTTCCAACATTTAATTTATTAAAAGTTTTTCTTACACATGTGTCAAAATAAAAGAGGATAGTTGGCCAAGTTAAATCTTTGCCCAAATGTCATCAAATAATTAATTACAACAATCAAAATTCCAAATTCGGATTTTCCTTAAATGGCAAATAATTTTCAAATCTGAATTTTCCAAAAACAAAAGTTGATTTTAGAGTTCACTTAGAATTTAATATTCTAAAATTTGAGGATATTACATCCTCTCCCCCTTAAGTACAACACTATTCTAAATGTTTATTCCTCTCTTGGAATAGGGTTGGATAAGATTTCAACAAATCTTCCTGCAATTCCCAAGTGGCCTCTTCAGGGCTAAAGTTCTTCCATTTCACTTTTACATGGGCGATGCCTCTGTTCCGTAGTATTGTTTCTTTCCTATCCAAAATGCGCGGAGGTTCCTCTTGAAGATCGCCTTCTGGTTCCACCTGCACCATGTTCCAATCAGTGATGTGAATAGGATAATGAATATACCTTTTTAATAAGGAAACATGAAAAACATTATGAACTTTTAAGATTGTAGGAAGTGCTAGTTGATATGCCACAGGTCCGATTCGAGTTAAAATCTTGAAGGGGCCACAAAACTTGGGCGCCAACTTTGAAAAGTTTACTATATTTAGAGAGCTCCTCCTTGCTTTGACTTTCATATACAGATGGTCCCCAATTTGAAATTCCGAGTGTCTCATTTTTAAATCTGCATAACTTTTTTGTCAGTTTTGGGTCTCCTTTAAATTCTGTTATACCCTTTTTACCATTTTCTCCATTTCCTGGAGCATTTCCGATCCCATCATAAGTTTTTCAACTATATTATCCTAGTTAATCGGGGTTGTGAATTTCCTTCTGTATAATTCTTCGAAGGGACTCATCTTGGCTGATGTCTGATAAGCATTATTGTAATAAATTTCACCTAAGTGTAGGTACTCCTCCCACTTAGTTGATTTTGTTCTTACGTACATTCGTAACATGTCTTCCAAAATATGATTTTTTCGTTCGGTTTTCCCATTCGTTTGTGGATGGTAGCTTGTGCTGAAATTCAGGTTAGTATCCAATCCTGCAAACAATTCCTTCCAAAACTTTGACATAAATTTGACATCTCTATCGGAAATCACCATCTTAGGAATTCCATGCAATCTAAATATTTCTTTCATAAAAATTTCAACAATATTAATTTCTTTATAAGTAGATTTCACAAGTATAAAATGTGCAGATTTTCTAAGTTTATCAATCACTACCATAATCAAGTCATTTTTCTTTTGAGTCTTGTGATGAAGTCCAACGAGATAATCTCCCACTTCCACTCTGGTATAGGTAGAGGTTGTATCAGACCTGTTGGATGTTGATGTTCACCCTTTACCTATTGACAACATAAGCATTTATATAAATATTCAGATGTTTCACTCTTCATGTTAGGCCAATAAAACAATTTTCTTAAGGTTGTTACCATTTTTTGGTATCTTGGATGACCAGAATACGACCTTTTGTGCAATTCATCAAGAATTGTTGATTTTAAATCAGTAGAATTAGGTACATACAACCTTTTTTTGAACCTTAGTAGTCCATTTTTATCTAAACTCAGATCTATTTTGTTCATTTTTTTCTGCATTTTCTTGCAATTTTCTTGTTGTTTTAATGTACTTTTTGTCAACACTGCTTGCAGATTTTATTCTTCGTTCAATGTTGTTTTCTTCTTTGCTAACACTTATCTCATAAATTTTGTTAGTCCTCCGACTTAGAGAATATGAAACTTTGTTTTATTTACCTTTGATGTGTCATACTTCGAAATCAAATTCACATAAAAAGGCCAAACATATCGCTTGCCTTGTGTTGATATCTGGTTGACTGAATAAAAAATTTACACCACTATTGTCAGTTAATAGCATAAACCTTATCCCCATTAAATAATGTCTCCACATTTTCAGAGAATGAATTACAGATGCTAATTCCAAATCATGTGTAACATAATTCCATTCATGTTCTTTCAGTTTATGTGAATCGTAACAGATGATGTGTCCATATTGTGTTAGGACACCTCCCAATCCTTCTTTGATTGCATCCACACAAACTGTAAAATCTTTATCGGGATCCTCTACCCTTAGGATAGGTTCTGTAGTTAACAGTCTTTTTAATTTATCAAAGTTGTCCTAGCACTTTTGTGACCAAGTAAATCTTATTCCCTTTTTCTGTAGCAATGTAATTAGATACGTGATCTTAGAAAATCCTTCTATAAATCTTCGGTAATAACCAGTAATTCCCATGAGTGATATGATGTCTACTACATACATAGGGATAGGCCATTCCATAATGGATTTTATCTTTTCTGGATCAACTGCAATATCATCTTTGGATATCACGTGTCCTAGGTACTGTATCTTTCTTTGGTAGAAGTCAGACTTATCAAACTTCACATACAACTTATGTTTCCTTAAGGTATGCAATATTATTTTCAAATGTTCTTCATGTTTTCCTTCTGTTTTTTAGTATACGAAAATATCATCGATAAACACCAACATAAATTTATCCATATATTGACTGAATATACCATTCATCAAACACATAAAGGTTGCTAGTGCATTAGTAACACCGAACGGAATTATGAAAAAATCATAGTGTCTGTAAAGTGTTTTAAATGTTGTTTTATTGATATCTTTGTCTTTTATTCTGACTTGGTGATAACCAGACCTTAAATCTAACTTAGAGAAGATATTTGCTCCTCCAACTTGGTCAAACAGGTCGTTAATTCTGGGTAAAGCATACTTATTCTTGATCGTCATCTTATTTAGTTTTCGATAGTCAATGCACAGTCTCAAGGTCCCATCTTTCTTTTTAACAAAGAGAATGGGTGCTCCCCAAGGTGAGACACTTGGTCTGATATATTATTTATCTAGCAGTTTTTGCAGCTAAATTTTCAGTTTTGTTCATTCGGGAAGACTCATTCTATAAGGTGCCTTAGATATCGAGGTATATCCAAGTAGTAGATTGATAGAGAAATCCATCTCTCTTCTTGGAGGTAGTTATGGTATTTCGTCCAAAAACACATATCTAAACCCATGTAGGACTGCAAAGTCTTCTAAAATGGGTTTGTTTTCCTTTTCTAATAGATTAGTTACTTGAGTAGCATAAACTTGACAACCTTTGTTCATACATTTCCTAAACTACATGGCTGATATCTGCCTAACCAAAACTGGTTTTATGATCCCTTGTATCATCCTAACTGTGTTGTTTTCATCTCTGTACATAAGTGAATCTTCATAATAGTTTAATATTACTTTATGTTTCTCTAACCAGTCCATTCCAATGATTAAATCGTAATATCCCAAAGGTAAAATGTTCAGATATAACTTTGTACTTTGAACGTCTATGCTAAGTTCACATTCAGGAATAAAATATGTTACCTTTCTCTTGGTCCCTATTCCTAACTGTACTAACCAGGACTTAGCATGCTTTAATTTCTTGAGCTTGTTTAATTCAACTAAACCATGAGTAACATAACTCAGACTAGCTCCTAGGTCAATTAATATGGAAATGCGGTTATCATGAATTTTACCTTCAACCTCCACGATAGTGGATTGATGATCAACTTGCCTGCCATCTGCAACTGCATTAATTATGTGCATGCTTCTTCCCATATCTCCCACTGTCAAAGCTTCTTACAGGTTATGGACTGAAGTTATTGCTGTGGAAATTAAGCATGGACAACTTCTCCTCAAGTGAGGTTCTCCACACTCCCAACACTTCAATGGTTCTCTGGTGTTGTCCCCAACTTTCTTGACTCCCAGGTTAACTGGTCTACCTCTCCCTTGAGTGTTCTGGGTGTTTAAATGATAGTCCTTCTTTTGGAAACCTTTCACCATATTATGGAAAGGGGCTGGTTGGAAGCCTTTCTTTCATTGATTCATTTTGTCTTGTTTCTTGTCCTTCCATGCTTTGGGAATTTCAAACCTCTGTTTGTACGAATCATAGCACATCCGCTCCTTTCTAAAAACTTCATTTGAAGACTTGGGATTGTCAAATTCAATTATGTCCTTGTACGACTATGGTAGACACATTAAGAATCATTGTATATTTACTTTGTCTTCTTTGATGTATGGTACAAATATCAATAGTTCTATAAATTTATTTATCAGATCATCCATGGCCATTTGTCCAAGTCTTAGTTCGTATAATTCCTTAGTTTTTCTTTCGTAATTTCTTTCTGACAAATATTGCTTCTTGAAATATTTTTTAAAATCTGACCATTCCATTTGTTTCTCTTTCAATCCCTTAGCCAATTTCAGGTCTTGCCACCATATTCTTGTTTTTCCCTTCAAGTTGTAAATGGCCATTCTAAATTTCATATTACTAGATTAGTTGTAAATTTGGAAGTATTTATTTATATCTAGTAGCCACGCTTCAACCACTTCACCCGTCCTTGATTATCCATCAAAGGTGGATGGTTTTATTTTCTTGAATTCACCTTCCAGGTGATCTACTTGTTTTCTTTTTCTTCTCGTAGTTGTTTTGTTTACTGTCATGTGTGTGTCTTCGGAAGAACTATCCTCATTTTTTGTTTCATGACCATATTTTTTAGAGGACCTTTTGCTAACTTCTTCCTCTTTGTCATTGTTCTTTAGGATCCTCTTGGTTACTATACTGCGTAGAAGCATTTCATTTATTTCTAATTGGTCTTCTTGTTCTTTTTTCATCTTTCGTTATCTTCTTTGAGCACTTGTATTCCACGATGAGGTTATTCATTGTTTCCAAAACTTGGGTGGTTGAACTTCCTTCATTGTTATCCTCAAGTTCTTTAGGAATTCCTTGATTTGGATTCTCCTTAGGTCTGATTTCTTCTTCATTCTCTACTGACATTATCACAATAGACAAACAATTTTTATGTTTGTAACAGTAAACATATTTGTTAGTTTTTTTCTTCAAAATAAATAAAAGAATTAAAAAAATTGGCCTTTCCTTGAGGTCCAAGTGGTGTAACCTACAACTCTGATACCATATGTAATGTACCCCAAATTTCACAAAAAAAAAAAATGTTAGGGAACATTAAAGTCCATTGAATCTCCAACCCTGTTTGCAAAACGCAGATAATCCATTATATATATCTTATTGATTTATTGTATATGTATATCAGTTTTACTTATTTGTCATTATGCCTCTTAAAGGTCGAAGGAGATTTAACTTATACTTGTCTCTTACTGTTATGTTTCATCATAGCATCGCTACTGGATTATAATCATACACTTATTTGTATTGAAGAATTTTGTGACCATGACTGTCATAGTGCTTAGAATAACCACTAGGTCTATGTCAAGACATGCTATCCATATTAAATCGTGTAATAGACTACGTTATACAAAATGTGAGTGCTCTAAATCATGGACAGAAGATCAACACATTGTAGACATAGTCAGGGATGATTTTAAGGATGGAAATTTCTTTTAAAATGTAGAAACCTTGGAGAATCTTACTAATCCTTCATATGTCAACTATAAATGTTTGGCGATATTTTTGTAAAAATATTCAAATTTCTAAGTATTTTATATAGTTTTATAAAAACTTTTTGATTTGTAAGGTAAAATAATTTTATGCTATAGAATTTGGGCGAATCATTTTTAAAATAACGAATCTCGTTTTTGGAAAAACCATGGAAAATTAGCCCATGAGCGAAATTTAGCCCCTAAAATCATCCATGGACATAGTATTGAGCTAGGAGACATAAGTCCTAAGTGCTAGGATTTATTTTACCCATAACATCATATTACTTTACCATAGTGCAACAAAAATGTTTAAACAAAGAGAAGATAACAATGTACCTACAATTAAACACTGGTAACCCTACCCAACTGCTAACATGGTCTTCTCGATCTAGGGTTATATCTAGGATTAAAAATAAACCAACATTTAAGTGGTTCAAAAACCATTTTGTGATGGATGACAGGTTGGGTCTAAACCTACTCCATGCTAGCCTATAGACATTTACTTCTGGTCGACCCATTAAAGGTGATGTATGTTCAGTACCCTCCAAAACTGACACTTTGGAGAAAATGCCCAATGTAGGATCGCCACTTCCTTCAGCTTCACATGGCAGAGGTATGGGGTGTACCAGTTGCTTTTACTCCTCTAGCGAGGGCCTCGAGGTAACATTTGTTCTTTGTAGTTGCCCGTTTAGTATTGTAACACAATTTTTCCTATGCGCTTTATACACCCAGTGATTTTGGTAAATCTCGACTCTGGTGAGCGATGGAAGGAGGCAACACAAATATAGGGTTCTCTATGCACAAGGTTGAGTAACCTTTCATTTTCTTATGTTATTTGTGAGAAGTATTTTGTAGATGTATTTTCTATTTGATGCATTGTAATAATTGAGAGCTTCAATGTAACAAGCCTCATGTTTCTTTTCTTTGTTTGAGGGTTGAAAAAACACAATAGTTGTTCCTCCATATGTGTTTTATTCCCAGGATTCCACCGTGTTTATGGTTCCATTTGTAAGTTAGGTGAAAACCTTTATATTTAATTTTCGGGTTTGAGGGTTATTGAGTTTTCCTCTCGGCTGACTATCAATCTTCAAGCCTATAGTCATTTGCGGTCCCTTCCCAGTCATACTATGGCCCGAATAGTTATTATAAGTTAAACCCTCTGATCTTTTATCATTTTATTTTATTCTAAAAATGAACACGGTCATTACCCCACGACCCTCTGTCATAAAAGAGAATAACCTTCAGTTCATAAGACTATACGGGTAGGCCCCAGTTGAAAGTCATTGTCAGAATATATCATTGTTATTCTTACACTCTGGAATTTGTCCAAATCTCTCAAAACTTACTACGCTGGTTGATGTTATTCTGACTTGACTAGTAGGAAAAAATTGTATTTACACTATGTAAATGTATGGAAACATTAACATGATCTTATTTGTTTTGAATCTTGCAACAAAATTTGTTTGTATCCTCTGGTTGTAAAAATTTCTCTGCTGGGAAGAATCGTGGTTTGTCCTGTAGCCACCTAGGCAACATCCTTCACTTGATCTCTCATCTGATACAGTTATAAAATTAAATTGTTTACAAAAAGGCTTTTCCTATGTTGACCACTATGTACTAACACAAGAGGGATTATCCTTGTTTATTAACTGATATCCCCTAAGCTTGTATTCATTCGTCGCCTCATCTGTTGAATGTATGTGGAACAAAAATCATAGGGTTTGAACATGTTTTTGTACAGTTAGACTTTAACCTATGAATTGGGTTCTTACTGTAATTTTTTATGCCCTTAGATTTTCGTATATTACATTTATGTAAATTCTATTTAATTTTAATGATCCCTTTATTGTGAATAAACTCAGGTCACATATTGTGTGCCTCTATGAATGCTTAATAATTTAATAATTCCTTTACTATGATCGTTAACCCAAATCGGAAATTATGTGTGTAACGGGGAATTAAATGGTAGCTTTGCTTAATCGTTAACCTTGCCACAATCGACTCCTTCCACTTATTTGGTCCTCTACACATGGTTTGGAAATTCCTATTATGTACTTCATATTTGATCACTCTATACATAGTTTGTTTCGATGATAACTGGTTTTACTTCTTTGCTTACTGTCACTTCCTATTTTTTAACTATTCATGTTCAAGCTTCTTCTCTAATTTATGTTTGTACTTTTATATTTATAATTGTTCTCTGTAATATATAATATAAAGGTTTAGAGGAAAATAGATGAATTTTGAGTCAACATATCTTTACTTAAGTGTTTTCTTTGCTTCCTCAATTTTACAAGTGAAAAATTATATGCACGAATGTATAAAAAATTAATGATGGGCCCTTTCTGTTTCGCGAGGGTACCCATCAGTCGATTTTGGGTCCACTCCTCCTCCTCCTAGATCATGGACAGATTGTCTCATAAGGAACAAAAAGAGATATTTTTTTCATGGGGAGTCAAGCTAAGTTTTGTCCTTGGGTTATTCTATTGTTTAATTTCCATAGAACTAAAATGCTAGCAAAGTTACTAAACCCTTGTTTTACTTCTTTTGCAAGTTTTTTAAGTAAGTTTAATCGGATGAAGGAAGCATCTTACTACGAAAGATATTTGAGTTCCATTTCCTTCCTTGACCGACCTATGCGCGCATTAATTTTCATCTACATACAAAATTTTGTAGAGACTTTCATAGGGCTCTCATTACAACACAAAAAAATGTGGAGTTTTTTGTCTATGGTACTCTGACTGTAATGTTTGAACAAGATTCATTTGAATACGGCGGTTACTTTTGTAAGACACTTTGTAGTCTACTGAATCACTATCTTTCTTTGGTAATAGATAAAATAAATAATATATTTGGATTGTTATTATTTCTACCTATTCTTTGCATTTTATGAAAATGATAAGAATACCATCTCATTTTATTCCCTATTGCAATATTTCTCTACATTGTTTTGTTATGTACAAATTTGAATAGAAATCCAAATACATAATCTCAAAGGCCAATAGTCAACTAAACATAGATCTACTATGTTTTTGTATGAGGACCTATATATATATATATATATATATATATATATATATATATATATATATATATATATATATATATATATATATATATATATATATATATATAT